>VMYD01000183.1:600000-920097 GCA_007663325.1 Eucalyptus pauciflora | reverse complement strand
TATATATATATATATATATATATATATATATATATATATATATATATATATATATATATATATAAATGGCATGTCATTATAAATGAACATAAATGTTCACCCAAGGGAGGCCGTCCCTCGCCTATGGCCGACATGGGTGGCCCTGACGAATTGGGCGAGGGCAAACCCTCGCCTAGCCCTCTATGGGCATTGGATCGGAGAGGAAGAAGAAGAACTAGGAAAAAAAAAGGAAAGAAAAAAGAGAAATGACAAATGACAAAAATACCCTTGATCGCCAAAACGTCATATGCCCTTATATAAAATATATATAATCACTTTAAGCCTTTATTTGAAATAAATATAATTAATTCAAGCCCTTATTTGAAATAAGATTCATTTCAAGCTTTTATTTGAAAAAATAATGGTATCTCAGACTCTTATCTGAAACAATGTTCACTCCAAACCCTTATTTGAAAAAATAATGATACTTCAAACCTCATTTTGAGATTTTCCATTATTTTATTAAGGGTGAATTCTTAAAAAGAATTGGAAATGCCATCATATTCTCTAATAAAAGTACGTGATAGATATTGTTTCAAAAAGGACATAAAATAATCATACCAATTTCAAATAACAAGCTAACTCACTAGTCGGCTAAATATTTCGGTCCATCAAGAACAAGTGAGGGCCATCACCCACCCCATCAGAGCCGGCAATGGTGGGGGATGGCCAACCAAGGGTTAGCGAGGGTCATCAAGCCTCACCTAGATTTGGCCGAGGGCTGCCACTCTTGGCCAACTCCACTGGTGGCAGCCCTCAACTAGACCCTTTGCCAGCCATCTCCCACCGTCACCGGGATCCAACGACAATGGGGTAGCCACCGTTTTCACTTCCCCTTCAATTTTTTTTAAATATTTTTTTTTCATCTAATACAAAAGAAAGAAAAAAGAAAAAAAATTTAAAAAAAAAAATCGAGTCAGTAGAATAAAGCATTTGGAATCGAATATACTATGCTCTTTATACGTAAAATGCAAACATCGATTTTTTTGGAATTTTTATTCCGCTGAAATCGTGTGATTTGTTTTTTTCCGAATTTCAAAGTGATTAAAATAGTAATGGCTGCATCATCAGCTTTCGCATCGAATCTACATAGAAACTGGAAGTACTGACGGTATATTTTTAGTGTATTAAAAATAAAAAAATAAAAAACTTTTCATGAGGAGCCTGGATTAGCTAAATATATATCGTGGTCGATGGCTAATAGCTTGGGAACATGCAGTGGTACTTCCAATACAAATTTTCAAATTTCATATTCTTTTCTTGGCTTGGTTCGAGTCAAGATCATTCCTCTTGATAGAAAGTGGGAAAGACTTGTTCTCGCGTTGCCATTCACCACCCTGTGTGAAACGCGAACTCGAGCTCCATTTTCATCATCTCGATTTCACTACGCGAGAACGAGTAGCTAGCTGCATAGCGCGGATGCTGCAATCAGATCGAGATGGGGTCGAGGGTCGTACGATCGCTTCGCTTGAACTCGTCTTTTTTTGGAGCCCGTGGTGCTAAGCTGCGGATGAAGAACGCGGCGGTCGTTATGTAGAGGCTGAGGCACCGGAGGACAAGAGCAGATTGTATGTTCTGCATTTTTCTAGTCAATAGAAAGGGAAAGTGTCGCCTTTCCTGATCGTTATAGACGTGAGGTTGGAGTACAGAGAGAGAGGTTACGAGGAGGAGGAAGAAGGGACAATAGAACCAAGACTGCGACCCTCCAAGAGAGTATTTTCTTGCAATTAGTTTTTCGAACTTTCACTCATTTGATTCATCAAAAATTATTAGTCAACCGAAAATACTTCTCAATCAAGAAAAAATTTCATAAATAAAATTAGATTAGTGAATTCCTAAATTTAAGAAAGTGAAAACACTTTCTGAAATTTTTTACCCTTAAATTTTTGAACATTTTATTTCTTCTTTTCTTTCTTTTTTTTCACTTCTTCCTCCTCCACCAGTGTCACCGACCCTCGGTGATGGCAGCAGCTGGCCACAAGCCCGCCAGCACCACTGTCTCTCTCCCTCTCAGATCGCACTCCAGCCTCACTCTGAGCAATTGCTTCCCACCCGCCTCCTCGCGGCAATCAGGCTCAAGAGGAAAGACGCATTCAAAATCAACATCGCCGGCACTAACTACGGGAGCAGCAACAACAACAAGAACAGTGATGGCAACAAAGAAGCTGAAACAGAGGAAGCCGTGCAGAGGCCGAGAAGAGGAGCGAACAACAATCCTTCCGTCTAACCGCGCAAGAAGAGGGAGAATGCGAACCGAAATTGGCACGGCTGTGAGGTTTCACAAAAGCGGCCAACGGAGGGAAGGAAGAGGCGAAGAGGAGGCTGTGGACATCACTGTCGAAGGTAGAGGAATAAGGAAAAAAAAGATTATTTAAAAAATTATTTTTTTTGAAAGAAAGTCAATAAATTGAAATTATTTTTCAAATAAGATCTAAACAAGATCACATACTAGTAAACAAAAGAAAACTAACCATTAAAAATTTATCTTCTTTCAACATGAAATTTACTCCCAAGCAAATACACCTTAAAATAATTGTTGCGGATCACAGAACACAAGCCAGCAGAGCTTTCTTTATCACCCCAGCCAAGCCCAGGAAATTATTGCGTTGCTCGTTTATTACCCCCGTGCCCAGAAAATTATTGCGTCGCTATGAACGAGCATCTTTAAGAATATCCCTAGTTTCCCGTACACTTGGTTTTCCGCTTCCGATTTTTTGAGGAAAATCCAAGGCCCCCCAGCTAAACTTTCGATCCAGCCAACCTCCGCCTCGAAGCATTTGAAATGGAAACCTGACCGAGCCTGTCGGCTTCGGTGGATACCGCTCTCTCTCTCAGGGGCATATAGTGCCGCATCCATACTCCTGTGTAGACCTGAATGACCGGAGAGATTACAGAAGTTTAGCGATCGAGAAGAGACCAGACAAAATTAGCAACCAAACGACAAATCACATTAACTTCGTCAGTAGGGACTTTCTTGATGGATATCGAAGACAAGAAAACGGTCATTCACATGGCGTACTGGTCATTAACAAAGAGGGTCAGAGATTATGCGACGGAAGTTTTAGAGAGAAGCTCACCTGTTGTGGTCTCATGATCTTTGTATCAGGATCATCCAGGGACTCCCGCCAGTGCGCCAAGTACCCAGCCATTCGAGGGACTGCAAATAAAACAGGGAAGAACTCTGTAGGAAATCCCATTGCCCTGCAAAAGAATTTCAGAGTTTTTCAATCTTCAACCATCCTAAACCTTGAAGGCATGATAACATCACCCTGACGTCAACGTACCTATAGATTAATCCAGAGTAAAAGTCGACATTGGGGTACAACTTCCTCTTCACAAAATATTCATCTGACAGAGCTGCTTTCTCTAAAGCAACAGCTACCTACAGTGAAAATCAGAGTAGACACATAAGCACAAATCCAGAATGCCGAAACTCCTTTCTGCAATGTTATTTCAAAGCAAAATCTTGGTCCACATTAACAAATCTTTAACCTTTTCTTATCATCAAGATCACGGTGGAGACAGCCACCAAGACAATCAACTGGCAGAGAGGCCATATGAACGGCAATAAATGCTTCAAGCACGGAGCTGTCTAAGTTATGAGAGCTTTAAGTATGAAGAAAACAAACCAAAACCATGTTTTCAGTGTGGAATGTATAGGCAAGTACTTAATATGTATATTCTGGAAATCTGATGCCCTGATGAAGGTTTTCTTTCCTTCTCAGAAAGAATTCAGAAGAGTGTCAGATCTTCAAAGAAAGATGAATTTCACCGTCAAATTACTTTTTGTCTCTACAGACAAAAAGACGCTTGTTTCTACTCATTCAAAACAAGGCAATCAAAGATTAAGTAAAGCATGGTCAGTTAAGAACAATAATAGCAAAACCTTTCGGTAATTATTCCCTATTTGTGTAGTGGAGATTACAAGCAGGATGATCATAGAAAGTAACTTGATAAACATGAACAGGTAATTAGCCTATTTTATGTAGAGGAGATTAATTTATATGATTTTTCACAACCACATAAGTGTATTATCCTTATTAATGCTGGAAGACAATAGCAGAAAAAAGGTACTCATCCTTCAAGAAACAAAATTCAGAGCAACCTACCTCAATTAGAGGGTCCCGACCAACAATGGAAAATACTTCCTCAGCCAGTTTCCTTATGACTTTTGCTCTAGGATCATAGTTTTTATACACACGATGACCAAAGCCCGACATTTTTCGTTTCCTGGAAAAAAACGAATTAAACGCCAAACACAAATACAATGGTTCATGCCATTTTACGTCAATCAATTTCAACCGTGAACTTACCGATTTTTCACACCCTCTATGAAGTCTGGAATGTTCTCCACACTTCCAATGTCATTCAGCATCTTAAGCACAGCCTACAGGAAAATATAAGTAGCCTCAGCAGATGGCAATTCATTACTTTGTGAAACAGAAACCAAGTAAAGAAAAGTCCAAGAGAAGAATCCAGCTTGGCCATTTCAGACTTCATCTTTGTACCTTTTTTTCTTTTTTTCTTGGCTAAACCCCCAAGTGAATGTCATTACTAAAGGAGACCTTTTCAGACTTCATCATAATGAAACGGACAAGATAAGTACCTCATTTGCTCCACCATGAAGAGGACCATAAAGAGCTCCAACAGCTCCAGCAAGTGCAGTGTACACATCAACACCACTACAAAAGCAGTTGCAGAATATTATCCATCCAATTTATGACTTTGACTATCCTTGCAGTAAGGGCTTGAAAGATGAATACCTCGATGCAAGATGCCTAGCAGCAGCGGTTGAACAATTCATTTCATGTTCAGCATGCAATATGAAGAGGACGTCTAGCACCCGTGCCAACCGAGGATTAGGTTTGTAAGAACGATTACCCCTGAAATTCAATAAAAAATCTCCTCTTAAGTCTGATTTTCCCTTTCTCAATCTTTGCCTCTAATAAGGAACGTCAATTAGATAAAAGCACAAAATAAAGCAACACTCACAATGAATCTAGCATGTATAAGAAATTCTCTGCATAAGAAAGATTACTAGATGGGAGAACCGGAGGCCTTCCTGCCATTCTCAAGTATGCAGCAGCTGCAATAGTTGGTGCCTGCATTCACAGAATATTTTCTATTAGGAGCCAAACATAAAGGAGTGAACCTTAGAGCAACTAAGGCCGAGGCTTTCACATGCAGCATATAAGATGGAGTCAAAAGAGAAGTTATAGAAGGGCCAAGAAAAGCCAAAATAGGAAATTGAGAGCAAACCTTCCCAAGAATGCGAGCAATTTGTTTATCTCTCACTTGCTTTGATTTGTAAAGATCTTGGCCCTGTAAACCAAATAATGGAATAATGGCTGTATACTTGACTGAAGAGCACAACTTCTACAATAATTTCGTTAATTTTATGAACAACTGAGTATTGTTCATGCAGATCATGTTCATCAGAAAAGGTGATCTTTGCGTAGGCAAGCAAACCAAACCACCTTCAACCCCCAACCCACCCCCACAAGCCCAGATAGTGAAAAACATTACAATAGAATGATAAATGAGTGAAGAAACGTCTGACCAGCTAATTCAGATTTAGCAATCTGCTTAGATTAATATTTTGCATGGACTTTTCCAGAAACTCACACTACAAGCTACATTTAACTGGCCAGTAGCCCAAAAGCCAACTACATGTCAATTCTAGTATCCAACAGCTTTTCTACAGGACAGACAAGGTTTCAACACCTCAGTCCCACGTTAAATTATTTATTACAGACAATCGCAAGAATATCCCTCTCTTTTCAACTTGACCAATTCAAGGAGAAAATCCATTTAATGATCGTGCCATGCCATGAATATCAATGGAACCGGAAGATGATTGAACTTCTGAAAACTCAAGTTTTAATTGGAAGGTCTAAAGATAGTTAATGAAGAAGTTTCAACAGGCACATGCACCTACCATTTTTGATTTCGGAAATGGTTACATCAGACACTGAATGTCACAAGCACATCTGTATTTCATGGATAAACAATGCAATATCTAGAGGTATTATTACATGATAAACACAAGATCGTGATGGCAAAGCAAAGAGAGCAGAGTAATGCAAGGACTGGCATTTTCCAAATAAAATAAGCTTCCTGCAAGTAACTTACTCTCAGAGCAGGATTGGCATCGGGATGAAAGACAGAAAGAGCACTCATTGCACTGACGAGTACACCCATCGGATGTGCATCATGTGGCATTGCATGTATAATATCCTACATAAAGAACATGGATTAGAGCAATTCAGTGCAACATAGTAATCCCATGATGAAACACAAATAAGTCAACCATCGGGTAAATAAGAGTTATAGCGCACCCTCTTAACATGCTTAGTCCTATAAGGACCTCAGTCAAGCTGAAAAGGAACAAGAAACCAAGAAAACAGAGAGAGCAAGGAGCTCTGTTCTATATAGTCTAAAGCATCTGATGAGATTATTGTGTGATTCCACTTGCTTTATATCGAAAGAAAAGAAAAATAGACAGGAAGTTGGTCACCCTCTAGCTCACTCATGGAAAAGCAACATCTAGCCTTCTCTACTTATGGCAAGAGCCAGAATTTAATATCAGGAGAAAACAGAAAAAGAGTGCCTGGAAGACAAAACAAAACATTTCATTAGTAAAAGCATGACAAGCCAATCAAAAGACTGACGAAGTAAAGCAATTGTAGGTCTTGTTCACAATCACAAGTGCCCTCTAGGCATTAAAGTTTACTCTAAGGGTAACAATACTCTTTGAATTGAAAATTGAAAAAGTAAAGAGTATAATAATTTTATTTACTTTAGATGAAGAAATTTGCGTTTTCAAAGCTGTTTTAATCGACAACAACACACACCATATTAGCACTCAAATCATTTTCCAACGTAAAAGACATCCATATCACTTGCAGTACCATCGCCAGCTGAATTACAGCTCATTTGAATCTAGCATAAGACCATCAGTTTTCATATCAAAAATGATTCGGTTCCCCCTTAGCTTTTGAGATGAAAAGGGTGAGTGAGCAAATGGAAAGGAAAAGGCAATCTAGGTTCCACCGTGAAAAAAGAAATACTGCACACATGTTTTTTTTGTAGTACTCAAATTTTGAAAAAGACGAGACGGAGAGAATGGGACACAAACCAGTATTCCTTGTGGAACTGCTGAATGTTGAGTAATAGCAAACTCCCAGTCTGCTAATTGACCTTCAGAAGGTAGATTTCCATACACTGCAATGGCAGATTTCCATAAAAATCTCAGGAAAGAAAAATCTCCATCGAGGGTTACTAATGAACAGACTATACATGCTTGCTAGGATCTTTGAGATTAGGTTAAAAATATGAAATTCAAGAGCAAGAAATAGCACAGAGAACACTCACTCAAGAGGTAAGCCACTTCCACGAAGGAACTACTCTCGGCCAACTCTTCAATGGGATAGCCCCTGTACCTGAGAATCCCTTCGTCCCCATCGATGTAGCAGATCGACGACCGAACAGGGGCTGTGTTCAGATATCCAGGATCGTAAAGCTTGAGCCCCTTGTCATTATTTCCAGTTGTTATCTGTCGAATCACCGGCAACAAGCGCGACATCCAAACGTCAGGCCATAACATCGACACGGAATAACACGCAGCAAAAATGCTATTACACGAGCTAGCAACTACGTCCTGAAGGCCTACGAGAGCATGTCGAAAGACAACTCGCGCGCTGGGGGCGCGATCTACCCGGCTCGGAGCAACCTCATCTCGCAACCGACAAATCCACAAAAAAAAAATCAAATTGCGCCGCATCGCAAGCTCACCTTCTTCAAATCGGTGGCCTTAACGGTGCCCTCCTCCGAAACCGGAACCCGGTAATTCCGGCCAGTGCGCTCGTCGACGACGGCCAGCGAGCCGCCGAGGTTCCCGGGGGGCGGGACGAGGCCCTGCGCCGAGACGCAGCTCGGCTCGAGGATCGCCGCCGCCGCCTCGCGATCCCGCGGCGGCTCGATCATCGAAGCCGCCGCGAGGTGCGCCGAGAGGACGGCCAGCCGGCCGCGGGCCGAGAGCCGGGAATCCACGCTGGACATCTTCCGGGAGCTGACGTGGCGGGCCGAAGCCAGGAATTCTGGAAGAATCTGCAACGGAGATGAAAGCGTGGGAAGGTGGAGGGAAGAGAGGAAAAGAAGCAAGAGAGCTTGACCGGGCGCGGTGGCGGAGCTTTATATATATAAGCTACACGTTGGAGTGGAGTGTGGGAGAAATCGGATCGTGGATCGCGAGGCCTTTTGGTTTTAAGTGATCTCCGCGTCTATTGCCTAAACTACTTTTGGTGATGAGGATAGAAGTCGTCATATGACTCATATCCTTATCTAATATTAAAAGAAATGACCACAAAAACAATAATTTCCCATTTTATTTTGTTCTCATTTTTACTTACATATCTAAATTTCTTTATATTTTTATAATAAATATTCATTTGGTATTTATATTATTACGTATTTTAGGTATCATGGTATAGCTTATTATTTAATAATATTTTTATTAAGGAAATATGGAATGGAATAAAAGAAATATAAAAAGGGACGGCACAATTTCCATCCGTTATATAATTATATCCACGCAATCTACACTAAAAAGACAAAATTACTCTCTACATTTAATTGCAATTTAAATCAATGGTCTCAAATTTATTTACTTTTCTTATCTAGTAATAACTACCTACCAGTAGTCGAGAGTTTCATATGTTTAGCTTTGTTTATTGTGGATTTTTCATATATATTAAAGGCGTGATGTCTTTTTTCTTATAAGATATTACTTCAATAAAAATTTGTGCAATTGAAAACTGAAATTTCCAAAAATATATATATTTATTTTCTACGTTCTCAATCAAATTTATGAAAATTATTAAGTAATTGAAATATAATTAAATTTAAACATTGCATAAAGTAACTTTTTTTAATGAAATTTCATTATTTTGGATTGGCAAAAATTAATTTAATCCATTAACTATTTTAAAAAATCAAGTTATTTTATGGTGAATATGTTTTTAGTGTATTCCTAGATATTTCTCTAGTGTATTACATACTCTGTATTGAAATATCTCGCCAATATAGTAAGAAAAAATATAAATTTTTGATATAGTAAATAAAAAGACTTTATATATATTTTAGATTAATGGAATTAATAAAAATTTCACAAATAAAGGGAGTCTTTTTATATAAGAGGGACAAAAAAAATAGAAAGGTTGTTATATCATCAATGATGATGAAGAGATTTTTAAGTTTTATACTATATTAAAGAATATCTTTTATCCTCAGTATTAGTAAAATAATTTTACATCGAGCATGTAAAACGTTATAGAATGGAAAATAAAATAAAAAAACTTGTGAAATGCTTGACTATGGTAACTATCCTAAATGTGAAATGAAAAAAAAGAGGAGTGGGGCCATTTCTTAAAAACTGTAATTGAAAGATTGATGATGGTTTTATCTTTTCAATGTAAATGGGAGTGGCTTTAGTCATTTAAGGGGTGGAAATATCGTTATCCAAAAAATATATGTAAATAAAAAAGAAGTAGAAGAACTTGAATTTTAAATGAACAAATTTGAACTCAAAAAGGATTTTTCTAATTCTCAAAAAATGAGAGACCGTAACATTTCTTAAAAAAGACCTACTATGTTCATGTTCGTTCTCCTCTATATCACTAATTCTTTGTAGCTTTTTAATTCATGTCAAGACTTTATGAAAACAATGAGAGTGGAAACTTATTTTCCTTCGTAAGTCTTTGGTTCATTCAAAATTCACGAATGCTATAAGAGAGCTGAAACTATTTTTTGCAACAGCAGGGGTAAATGATCATTATTTATTTCTCTTTCTAGATTTGGCAATGAATTATGAAAGATTTTTATAATTTTCATTTATGCATTTTCATGTTCATTTGTATTTATATGTCGTAGATACCAAACAATGGACACAATATATTACGATTTACGAAACAATAGATATTACATAACAAAATTCTTGGATTTAGTATTTTATCACCTTCAATTATATCATGATTATAAATCCAGACAAACAAACGCAATCTTTAATTATAAGAATTATTTAGAATATAAATATATGCTCCTCGTAATTCCCTTTTGAACATTCTAAAGTAGTGGTAAAAATTTCAAACCCCTAAAAAACCTCAAAGCTTGGTCGGTCATTTTGGCCTCCTGAGCCTATATAGTCTCAAAACCTCCGATCGATATTTAACGAGGGATTCGATATGTTGGCTACATATAACACGAGAAAGATGGTGCACAATTTTATTTTATTTTTTAAATGGGTATCTAAAAAGTGTTCCCAAAGGCTTATTAATGAAATCATCATTACTATCATTTGTGCTAACTAAAAGAAAAGGAAAATTATTGTTACTTGATGAGCTGCTTTATTTTAGTTTATCAAGGTCCGAAGTTTCAACTCCAGATGAAAGAACTTCGCTTTAATAAAAAGCTCGACCTAAATGAAGCTAAATCAGTTTTCTAGGTTGACTTTTATTTTAATTTCTAGTTTTTTCATGATTTACGGCTCGCTTAATGTAACGTGAAAAGTATCTAAATTTTTTTTTGGAACGCATGAATTTCGATCTAAATTCACGCATAATCTTTTCACATAATTTATAACTCAAGTATCATTTGACCTTTGGCAATTAGCAAATGTTTTCCAATATATATAAAAACGAATGGCCCAATATGGTTGGACAGATATTTTGACACCGCACCGCGCAAAAATTCTACCGTACTCCACCAATTTTCGGTCGAAATCGTCAACTCATCGCGTATAAATCGGTTTACTTACAGTATTTAACTATTTTAATAAATTCTAAAAGAGGGGTATTTCCGTCAGCACGTAAGCGGATGCTAATTGAATTTACATTATCCGCGTGAGGCGCCACTCGCTACTGGGCGAGCGACACGTGGGCCGAATCCGCAACCACCAACCACTCAGAGCGCGAGTAGGGATTAATGGGTTACCCGCGGCGCGTCGCGGCGGGGAACCGGTAAGAGACGTGGAGAACTAGAACACAACCAATAGAAGCGTCTCGAGAAACGCGAACGTTTATCTTTGTGGGATGAGATGATTGATTGTCGGTGATGGGATGGCACGTCATTATGTTGGCCATTTTCGGTTCCCGAGAAAATCTGATCCCCGAAAGAAAAGTTCAACAAGAACTCTTTTAGCTTAAAAAAATATAAATGGAGAAAATAATTATTGGTATTATTAAGTCGGGTTATATGAACAACTGAATGACCACCCTTCCATCTTTGAAGAAAGAGATTAGCGGTTCAAATTCCCACATTCTCAGGGGGATTGGGGTAGAAACGATTTCATTTCAGGAGTGGGTTTCGACTCCCACGCCTTGCAAAGAGGCAGGGCAAAAACCTGAGAGTGAACGTTAGAGTAGGATTAACGTAGGACCGACAAAAAAAAAGTCGGGTTATATGATATCATCTAATTTTCGTATATGATGGAAAATACAGCATCGGACTTTTCTCATGAATATCTCATTCAACGACTGTTTTTTTTTTTTCTTTCTTTTTTTTTTTGTCGCCAAAGCAAGAAAGTTCCCACTGATGTCTAACGGCAAGAGGCCATCTTCACGTCAAGGGGTTGTACACAAATCCAGCCGTCTTCTTGACGTGGATGAATCCGAGGAAGGATGACCAGGATTCGGCAAAAGTATACCGATCACATCCGGAAAAAAAGAAAAAAGAAAAACCGACGCATGGTGAAAACATAAAACCGACGACAGGCATGCGATCACAACTTGCAGAGACAAAATAACGTCGCAAGATCAACACTAGTTCGTTAGGTGTAAGGAAGTTCGATCACTGGTATATCCAAACGTAGGGATGTATCGCCTTGTTAAATTATATCTAACTTCATGAGTGATGTATCCGAGCATTGTCTTGTTAAATTTTAGATTTGTACTTATACCAACACAACGGATGTTATGGGATTATCTTACACAGCAGTTCAAATGTCAATGAGGAAAACCCTCCCAAAAGGATTTGCAGCATCTATCTAGTACTAAGTATCATAGGCTTCACAGTGAACAACAATTATATGCAAACAATTTCAGCTTAAAAAAAAAAAAAACAATGATAGGCAAACAAGAACTACCAGAATAACAGAAAGACTGAAAAATAGTACAATGATTTATTGGACTCACACTCAATTACATAATTTGTCATAAAATTCACACTCAATTTGTAAGGATCAACCTCTTGCCTAATTCATAATGATATTGTTTGCTCAAGGTCATGGTCGCATTGCCATCACATTCACAATTTTGTTCCTCTGGGCTTTGCCCAAAAAATGCTTCATTGTGAGTTAAAACTGATGCCACACCTAATAAGGCACATCACTTTATCATTCCTAAGCGATATAGGATTCGGTTGATTCCTTCCTCTTTCACCATTCTCGCGGCGAAGCCGCACTCCCATTCCTCACATGACTAGCTTGTTACACGATTACACAATATGAACCTTCAACAATGAATTTGTGATTAGTGGCTACTTACAAAATATTTCAAGGCATCTGGCCTGCAATGTTGCTATTTAGAATCTTGAGACCGTATGCTTCACTCTGAATCTTCAACAATCAATCGTGATCATAATGGCAACTACAGGTTTATTCTCTGGATTTACCACTTGAGAATCAGATGAATTCAATCCATGTACATGGATAAAAATACTTTACAGCTTCAAGAGAATCTTCCAAATTCATTGGAGTCTGTGCCGAAGTTTACTCTATCGATCACATAAGTGGATCATCTTAGGGCCTATTTGGTTCGGCTTTTGGGGAATGCCTTTGCCCAAATGCAAATATCTTTAGGTTAAAGGGGTTTTCGAGAATACTCGTATGTTTGGCAAATTACGCATTAGAAAGTGGCTTGTATAAAAATATTGTTTGACAAAACTTATTACAAATGGACTTTTGCTTTTAATTTTTTTTTTTTTAAATATGAAAATCAAATTCGGCGGCCGGCGATGCCGGACGGATCAGGCGACGCTGTCGGCGCGACCTCAGGCGCCTGGAGACGCAGAGCCAAGCAGTGCGACCTTAGGCGACGTCGTCGCCGCCTAGAGGCGCGACCTTAAGCGCCTGAGGTCGTAGACGCCAGATTTGGCCGTCTGGCAGATCTGGCCGTCTGGCGGCCTGAGGTCCGCGCCGCCTGGGTCGCGTGTCGCGCCACCCCCAGACGGTGGTCACCAGCGACGCGTGACCCTCAGGCAGCGGCGGCGGTGGTGGCTGCTGGAGAAGCCAGTGGCCGAGAAGAAAAAGAAGAAGACAGATGGGGGAAGAAGAAGAAGAAGACAGATGGGGGAAGAAGAAGAAGAAGAAGGTGCACAGTAGCGTGGCATTTCCCAAATGCCGAATGCTCAATGCCGCCCCTTCCCAACTTTCAGCATTGAGCATATGGAATGCTTATATTTGGATAAAGGGGCTTTCGAAAATATTGCCAAACATCAAAATTTTTTCCAAAGGGGCTTTGGGGGCCAAAGCCCATTTGGAATGCCCAACCAAACACCTCCTTTTAGTGTCCCGCGGTGTGGAACTTTCATGGTTAATTGCAAGAAAATATTCATTGCGTTGGAGAAACGAGAAATCCGTTCCACGTTACTCGGCTCAGAAAAACATTGTCGAATTCAAGTGAAGGAAAGCAGGTGTGCCAAATCAGGAAAATTTTGAGGAAAGAATGCAAACTCGACAATCAACGAACTGAGCATGTATCGGCGATGGTGGAGAAGTGCTTGGGATCCTTCATGGACGAACTCTTTCGCATTATTCTCGAACTTCCCGGAGCTTCCGGAGGATCGAGGACCTGGCGGGGTGGAAGCAGGAGGAGAATCGCTGCTCGCCGTTGCCGAAGGCAGCAACGAATTGCGAAAGCACCGGCGGAGGTTTCAGACAAGCAGACACGGTGCGGACCCGGTTCGGGAGCTTCGACACCGCGGCGACGCTCTGCTACCGCACGAGCGACTCGACGATGGGCGATGGTGAGGGGCGTGTGGGCTGGTCAGGTGAATGGGCTCATCGAGGCCCATTTGTATGATGGGTTAGCCCCACGGGTTGTTTTGATCATGGTCGTGGCGCGTACAACACGTGGAAATGAATGTTACAGTTGCCGAAGAAAAGTCATGATGCCCTCACCAATGCAGTACAAAAGGCAGTGTAGATGTTGCATCAACGTTCCAATACGTGTTGCGACGTACGCGGGCTGTCAGGGGTGGAGCAACCAAATCGATTCGACCTACAAATTAAACTGGTCGGTTCCCAAGGGGACCAATCTGGTTTCCGATTCCTAAAATTGAGAATCGACCTTGACTAATTTAGCTTCCGATTCTAAAATACTAAATCAATTTGTGTTTGCTAGGAACCTAGAACTTGCAAAGGCCGGTTCAAGGAAAAACCTGGAAAGTTTATCTCTAATCCTAAATAAGTTCTTTTTCTCTCTTTTTTCCAAACAAAGCATTTGCTAAAATTGAATGTATTTGACATGTTATCCTAGAGCAAAAAGAGTTGTATTTATATTCGACATAAACAAGGAAATTAAAAAAAAGAAAAGCCTGGCCATTTTCAATGTCAATTCTTAGTTTCAAAAACTTAAAATTAACTCTGACATATTACTTTTCAGATTTCAAGTTGGAAATTTACCCATCTTTAAAACTGATCGCTCCTACATGCCCTGGCACATCATGTGTAGCAATTGAATACCGGGTAGCAGTGAAATTAAAGCTGTACCGAATGGATTTACGAAGGGGAATCGGTGGAAAAAGCCAATTAGCGACATGCACCCTTTTCTTATCAGCTTTATATACGTCAGTATTTGCCTTAGTCAAAGGATGAAAATTGACGTTGCTAAACATGTACTGGGCAATGTAGTACCCGGCATTTCCACGTGGGGGCTCTGCTAGACTCTTTTCAATTGGCTCAAGAGAAAGAGGCCGGTGATAGCGACGGCTTCCATTTCTACATGTTTATATCTCATGGTTTTTTGCTTGAACTAGGGATGGCGATGGACGTGGACGGATGGTGTCCCCAACCCGCTCGTGCAGTCGTCCTTCCTCATTTCATCTCTCATTTCCTTCACGCCCAAAAATAAATTTTACTCTGACCTGGGCAAGTCTAAAAAAAGGCTGGGAGAACCGCCTTGGGATGGGAGAACTCGCAATATTACTCCCATATTCTTTCTCTGTCGGGAAGAAAAAGATAGATGAGGAATTAGAAAGTCTCACGGTGGTGAAGGTAGATATCACGTCACGATTACAATCCTGATTATCGTCGAGCAAACAGGTATAGTAATCTCTCACACCTAAGATGAGTGAGGGTGGGTGAAAAACCTATTATAGATTTGGCATGCCTTACGACATAGTCATTAAACCAACTGGCCATTGTCTGTACCCCGGTTCGGTGACTGAATTAGGGATGGCGATGGACGCGGACGGATGGTGTCCCCAGCCCGCTCGTGCAGTCGTCCTTCGTCATTATATCTTTCATTTCCTGCACGCCCAGAAACAAATTGTACAAAAGAGGAAAAAGAAAACCCCCCCCTCTCTCTCTCATGGATGACAGTGAGACTTCTCCTGTACTGTTTTCCATTTCTTGCATCACACCTGGGACGGCATGAGAGGCAGGGAGGGGAAGGGAAGGAAGGGGGTTTGAAGGTTTCTTTTGGATCTTTCTTGCTCGTTGGTTTCTTCATAGAGGAAGGGTGAGATGGATTCTCCGGAAGATGGTTGCCCACCAAGCATGATCCATTCCCTTTTTGTGTGTAGTGAGTTATATTCAGGAATAATAGCACAAGCGATTCATTAACTTTGGTTTGATATGCAACGTCTTCCTTAAATTTTTAATATTTTTAATGTAATTCCTTAATTATTAATAAGTGTTCAATGTAGTCCCTAAATTATATGAAAAATATTTAAAAGTTTAACAAACCACATTTAACATTTACCAAAGTTTAAGGATCAATAGAACAAGTAAAAAAATTCAAAGACGACATCATACATTGGATCAAAGTCATCAAAGTTTAAGAATCACTTGCCTCATTTTCTCATTTCGGAAGAATTGAAGTCCTCAAAGCACATGTTTCCAACAGGATTCTGAAGCAAATGGAGGGCATACATGGACATGGGTTGGGATGCATCACGAGGGTCCATTTGCACTCTCCATGCAAGACAGGAAGCAAGGAGAACTCAGGTAAGATGAAACCTTTCGTCCACTTTTTTTTTTCTTTTTTAACATTCTTTTTGAGAAATGAGGCGATAACTTGTCATGGGGAAGAGATTTATATTTATAAACCGCATCTCATGTAAGTAAGTGAGCGGAGTGACCAGGATTTGAGTGGAATGCATCGTTGACTAGCTGCTGAGCCCTCGTTTTGCGCGAGTGTAATAGCAATTACATGCTCACATAGTCATCAAAATTGAGAGACACAAAATGAAGGGGGTTTAATATCATAAAAATAATTAAAGTTCGATTTGAAATTTCAATAATCTTAGCCATATCCAAATACCTACCCGATTCCATGAAAATGGTGATGTAATGATCAACATATTATCTTTTATTATGCGTCAATATCTTTTACTCATGACAGAGTACTTTTATGCATATATTTCTACTGGCATCGCACAAGTAGCACTTAGTTCATGCAACTTTTTAATTCGATGAATCCACGCAGGACTCCAAGAGATCAAAGAGTTGATCATATTGGAAGAGAGGAGAGAGAGAAAGGACAATGCCAAGGTTTGAAAAGTGAGGGCAGTAGTATAACTTCAAAAGAAGATCCAAAATGGAATACGAAAACGCATACGGATTTCTACGCTGCTGACAAAGTTGAAACCTTTTCGAATGCAAAGAGGTGGGTTCCATCTCTCTCTCTCTCTCTCTCTCAAGGATTCCTCGTGGTCAGTCTCAGTGGCGAGGTCTTGTTTCATCAAAGGACCAAACCCCACCGGCCGCTCCCCCCTTTCTGTTTTCCTCTCCACCTCTCTCCCATCTTTTCACGAATCCCTGTCCCTCACATCGCCCCACAACTGTTGTTTACCGCCGGTAGATTTGCAGACATGGTTTCCCCAACGTCCATGAAATTCCTGAACGTAACGAATCATCAGTTCCTTCGTTCAGCGCCGTTAAATTACTCATGAATCAACTTAACTAGGTAAAAACGACGAATTATTATCGACAAATTCACTTTTTCTTGTGAACCGGTTACTGTTTAGCAAAGCTAGTGCGAACACTATAATCTTTCTGCTAGATCATGCATCTTTATTCTTGGATTCGTGGACCCTGGACAAGTACACTTGGCTTTGCTCCGGTCCAAAACGTGGTCAATTATTCAAGTTCTTGTAGGAGCCACAATCTTAGATTGATCGCCGATAGAGAAACGTATCACTTTGGATGATGGATCACCACTGTTGCAGAGCGGGCTTCATAGGATTTTTTTCCCCCACTTGAAGATGCCACCGAATCCTAGTATGCACTTCGTACGTAGGATCATGTGCCTCCCTGTCTTTGGAGCTTTGATTTCCTGGCAATGATCATGTTGCCTTGTTTGGCGAGTAGCGCTTTGTCTTTTCTCTTGATTCTTTTTTCATAACGAAAAAAGCTCGAGTACTGATCTTTCTCTCATGAACACGCTCTAGTAAGTTGAAAGCAAAATTGAAAATTCATATGGCTTAAAAAGAAAAGACTATATATCTCGTTTCAAAATCCTAATTGATCGTACATATTGCGTTACTTAATGATCTAAGAAAGCATCGAGTGAACATGTTGTGTCACAAAAACCACAGTAACACATCAAAGCAAAGGATCATTCTGGCAGCATTCACCATCTGTCGAATATTTCTTTTACTTTGATTTTCTGATGTGTATTTCCTTGGGTTCTTTCTAGCCAGAATTTACGGGATTATGGACCAGTCAAGAAACTGGAAACTGCCCGAAATTCTTTTGGAAAGAAGTTGTACCGGGGACCAGCCAGGCTATTTTGATTGACAAGCAAGTGTGAAGGGTCGACTTTATGACAGGAGACCTCACGTCCTTCACGAGCAGTGTCAGGTGATGTGTTTCCTCATTGGCATGCTGGTGTAATTTTCACAAAGATTGCATAATGGCAGACATAAGATCTGCACGAAGCTGTGAACCCTCTTTTCTAAATGAGAACATGACGAAGTTTTACCTGATCTTTTTATTTTTACTGTGGTACTGATTTCTTGCCAGCATTCAAACTCAATTACCTCCCACGATAACCTTCTGTTTTCTAAGAAATCAAGAGCTATATGGAGTTCGTCGGGCCGTCTCTTAACAAAAGTCGTACTTCTTAGTCCTACCTGACGACTTTGTGCATGAAATGAGAGAAAAGAATTAGAGTACGAACTTTCTTTTTTCTAGTTTATGTAATCTTGCCATATTTATGAATTCCGACGAAGAATGCAAGAACATTGGAATATCTCACGTCCTTAAATAATAGATCATCGTTGGTTTGGCGTGCAATTAGTTTCAGATCGCTTGCATTGTGAAGAAACTTGTCTAAACGATGGACACAAGGACACATGAGATCGCCAGTCTCATTAACTTCTTCTGGGCAAAGTGTTAAACGAAGCGCAAAATGGAAACTCTCGAGAGTCCTTCCAATTCAAATTAGAATAAACTAAGATGATAATTTTTTGCAAGATCGTTGCTAATATATCTTAAGAAAAATTATAGCTCATGGGCAGTACAGAACTATATATCTGGTATGAATTTTTTTTTGGATAAATGGAGTAGAATCTAAATAATCTACTACCTAACTGCCCTTCAAATTAAAATAAAACCCACAAAACGAATAAGTAAAAAAGAGATGGACAAAAGAGGGGAGAGAGAAGACAGAATGTGAAGAGGTAACCGGGACGAATCACTAAAACCATACTGAAAACAATACTTGGGGAATACCCAGGACACCAATAAGGTAGAACCAATCAAGAAATAAAGATGCAGCTCCAGAATGCTTCATCGGCACGATCAAAGAGCCGTTCTTGCTGGTCTTGCAAACACTGACGCCAATCTTGACACTGGACGCTTCGGTTGGATTCAGGCACAGCCCAGGATTGCCACTGAGATCCAAGTTCTTGCCCAGCCTCTTCAAGAAGCCGGCATCAAATGGGACCACACCGGTCAACAAGTTCCTGCTCAGGTTCAAGTGGTATATGTGGGACAGAGTCCCGAACCCGACGGGGATTTCGCCAGTCAGCTGGTTGTTCTGGAGAGACAATGTGCTCAAGTTCCTGAGCTGAGCGAAGCTAGGAGGGATAGTCCCTGAGTACCTTGAATTGGCAAGCCTCAGCTCTTGCAATTTCACAAGCATGCCGAACTGTACAGGAAGAGGTATGCCCATTGGGTTGTCTTCCATGATGAAGTACTGCAAATTCTGCAGCTTTGACACTCCAGTAGGGAATTTTCCTCCCAGCCCGTTGTTGCTTAGCGCTACGAAGACCAGAGAGTTCAGCTTCTCGATGGTGTCAGGAATTCTACCTGTGAGCAAATTTGAGCTAAAGTCAAGCTTTTGAAGCTGACCCAGTTGGCCAATTGTGCTCGGGATCGAGCCTCCGAGTGAGTTGTAGCCCAGATCAAGGTCCACAAGGTTCTTCAGATTGCCTATTTGGAAAGGTATGGTGCCAATGAGCTGGTTGTAGCTCAACTGAAGGCGAATTAAGGATTTCAGGCTGAACACTTCAACCGGGATCAAACCGGAGAGGCGGTTTTGGGACAAACTGAGGACTTCTAGGGACTTGAGGGAGGATATCTGGGGTGGGATTGGACCGACGAGAGCAGGGTTGGACCTGAGACTGAGCTGCCGGAGGGAGGAATTGAGGAGCCGGTTCGGCGAAACAGAGAGGGTGGTCCTGGTGCGGGTGAAGCAGTTGTTGAAGAAGACGGATTGAATTTGAGGGAGAGAGAAGATGAGGTAAGGGAAGGTGGCCGTAGGCTTGCAGGTCGGGTTAGGAAGCGTGCCGAAGTCGAGCCTCGAGACATGGAGGTGGTTGTCATTGCCGGGTTTGCATTCTATTCCAGGCCAGGACGAGCCTGCCCCACACGGGTGCGGGTACGAGGCTCTCCAGTTTTGGTCCGAGGACATGGACTCCATGATCTTGAACAGGGTCTCAGATTCCGAGGGAAGCATGGCGTTTGGTCTGGAGTTGGTGCTTGTACGAGAAGGCGGCGGCGGTGGCGGTGGCGGCGGCGGTGGCGGTGGCGGCGGCGGTGGCGGTGCGGTGGTCTTTGGAGGGGCATTGATGGGCAGAGAAGGGTGACAAGAAGAGAGCGAGGAGAAGAGCACGACGAGGAAGAGGAGAAGGAGAAGAGGAGAGAGGGAGGGAGACGAAAGCATTGTGGCTGAGGTTTTGAAATGTGGTCGGTTGCAGTGAGCTTGGGTGACCTTGGAAGCGAAGTGGGTTTCATCTGATGGGCGAGTGACAGAGGTCTCAACAAGGACGGAGAGAGAGAGAGAGAGAGAGAGGGATGTGACTTGAAACGATGGGTGGGGCACGCTTGATTAAAGATGGTGGGGCATGACATGAGTGAGATTTTGAAGCCAAGGTAGGGTCAGCAAGGATGTGAAAAATCGGACAGCTCTTTGTCTGGAGGGAGGGGGCTGGCGTTTCTTGTGGGAAACTCAAAGCGCGTGTCTCACTTCGTCAGACAGGTGACAATGATTAAGCCGGGAGAGAACGTGTGTCCGAGAAAGAGAGACAGAGAGAGATCATTAATGGGAGATTAAGCAAAGTTCCGGTTTTTCCTCGGAGGAACGGCGCCACTGCATCATGGTCAAACTTTCGAGCGTCTGAAAATTCTTTCCCCGTTCACAGGTGCTTCCACCAGTCACTAAAAGCCTGTTTCATTGCTGGAGTCCTGAAAGCGAAGGCACATTTCTTTTTCTTTTGTTCTCTGAGTTTTGGAGTGTTGAGCTGTTCCAAATTAGCAGGCGATACGGTGAAAATTGACTTAGAAACTATAGTTTTGGTAGTAATACATCATTTTAGTCGGTGCCTCTATTTTCCTTGGTTAAATTCTTAACTAACTTTGAGGTCCTCCGATAATCCCATTCCCATTCGATATGAATCTCTCTTCGACTTTCATGTGCAAACCACCCGTGTTCTTTTCGCCCTTTTCTCTTCCCATTTCGACTTGTCACTAAAAAAACTACGGCGAGAAAGAAAATGGAGAACTATCCGTTGATCGAGCGTACAGCGGGGTCAGCACAAGCTTGACTAAAGTTCAAAACTTCCAAATATCTACTGTTTTTAAAAAAAATAAAATTAATATGCATATGTGTGGCTTCTGCAGAAATAGTACGAGAAAACAAATGCAAGGTAGAACGTTAGATGACATTCTTACTTTCTTACTAGACGAACTTGAATTCGAGTGAATTACTTCACCAGACAAATCTAGCAGAACCTGCAATGGTCATAGGTTGTACCACTCTCTCCGAGAAATGGGTCCCTTTCAACGCCGTTACAAATTCCCATTTTTTTTTATTTATTTCAAAAATCCCCATTAAGAGCAATTTCTAGGTTTCGTGGCAGCCCCGAAGGCGGGCGATGCCAAGCATCTAATGATCTGTTTGATAATATTTATATTTCGAAAAATAATTTTTTTTCAGAAATAATTTTTTTCTATTTTTATTCTCTGAAATAATTTTGAGGAAAAGAATGTATTTGATAACTATACAAAATTTCCATTTTCGAAATAGAAAAATAATAAGAACGCTTGGTACGATCCATAAATTTTTTTATAAAGTAAAACTTCTTTTAATTTTCTAATATTTTTTTTTCCCTCTCTCCTTACTCCTCGGCGAACAACAGCCATGGTGGCAATGGCAAAGTCTAGTGACTGATGACCAACAATGGCGGCGGCGGCTAGTAGTGGTAGCCGATGGACAGTGGGCGACGAAGAAGAAGAAAAGAAGAAAAATAAAATAAAATAATAACTTATTTTTAGAATCATTCACAATAACAAAAAGTTACTTTCTTTTTAACTTTTTATTTCTATTCCAAATCTATTCCCTATCTACATTTCCATTTCGGGGAATAGAAAATTTAGTTTATGTTACCAAACCAATTTCTATTCTTTTTTTTTTCTTTTTTTCTTTTTCTGAGAAACAACATAATAGAAATTGGAAGAAATGAAAAAGTTACCAAACGGAGCCCAAAATGACAGGCCATTGTGAGCATTGTCTCTCTTAGAAAAACATAAAATCAGCAGTTTAGAGTTATTGATTTAGCTGTCAAGTGCAAAAATTCAAAAAAATAAAAGACCTATTCTCCAAAAGGAGGAAAACTAGAGAAGAAGATTTATCCACCTGAAAGCCAAAACAATTGAACGGGAGTATGAATAGCAATCCTTTGCTTAACCAAACCAAGAAACTGAAATGACAACAAAATATATTCTTCGTCACTAGTTTAGAATCTATTTATCAGAATATGAATAGGGAAGATTGCCTAGGTCATGCCTATGTTACAAATATATCACACTACCACAACTAGCCAAGAGGAGTTCTGTACAGAACCTTTCTGCATGCCTTGAATATAAAAACAAGCAGATGCATGCTGCTAAAGCTCCTACAAAAAGCTTGTCTAACATTTAGTAAATCAATCTTAGCAGCTTATGAAAGAACGGAAAAATAAATGAAAACATAACTACCCTCTCAAGACTGAAACTCGAGCTTTTTCCCGGCATTCAAATTAAGCCGATGCTGATATTTATTGATCAGCAAAGACTGTTGAAGGACCTCAACCTCAGGTATTGCATAGATCATATATAGGTCGGCCAAACCAAATTATTGCAGGTGTCAGAACGTTCACAGCTGAAATCACCTCACGCTAATGTGGTTAAGAAAGTACATGAGAAGCCCAACTCAAGTCTTGTGATGCCTCCTGTTGAAAATGAAATGGGAGGGGTTAAGTCATGTACCAAGACGGAGAAAAGCATATACGAGTAATGAAGAGAACTATTTATATGTCATGATGGATGAAGAAGTAAAGCACCAATAACTTACTGCAATTACAGAAGATGCGTTTCACACCTCCACTGCAGTTTGTGATTCAATATCACCAGTAACATGTGCCAAATGTGAGTCATCAGCCCTATCCACTGCATTCTGGCAATGTGGATCAAGGACCTCCTTATTTCCACTGCAAAATTGTGATTCCTCAACTTCCATAGATATGGCATCAAGCTGTGATCCACCATCCTCAACTCCATGATGGAATGGCTCCACATCAGTGAGTTCACCAACAGCTTGAAATGGATGTTGATGATTGGCTTCTCCATCTGTAACGGTGCAGAGCTGCACATGATCTCCATCAACAGAGACAAGACAAATCTGTGAATGGTCCTCTGTTCCCAGATTACATAGCTGCGAAGTGTTGTCAATTTCAGTAGGCTCTAATGGCAATTCATCGACTTTTACAACGGCACCATGAAACTGTGACCGATCATCTTCACTGGTTCCATCACAGTCCATTGGTTCATCCTTGTGCTTCCGTTTCACAAAGCTCTTCCTCCTAACCTTTTCCTTACCTCGTGCCCTCTTACCAAGTTCTGTTATTGCGATACCCGATGCAATGACTGGGGTTTCGACCTGGCCCCTCAGACATTCATGGGCAATATACCTGATCCTTGCAATTGATTCTACCTGCTGGGGATCTAGACCATCTATCGGGAATGTGTCAGCAATGTGGGCTATGTCCCTTAAACCAGAATTCTGCAGATATACAGCAAATCAAGAAAGTTAAAATTCTGTTCAATGAGAATTGGCAATGAGAATTGACTTACTGTTATTGATAGTCTTACTGTTCTTTGGAACTCCGATGAAAGTGAGATGGGCCTGCCCACAAATCGACGAGTAATCCTTAGGTACCACTGCATGTATTCACTCTCATCTACGCTACCATCACCTTCCGCAATATTAAGTCTGCGATTCACCCACTCATTAAGCTCGAATTCCATCTTCCCTGACAAATCTACACCTCCATCAACTCCACGATTTTTCCTTTGCCACTGCGGCACTTCCTCGGGAATATGCTGAGGCTTTCCACATTGCCTTAAGCAACGATCTGGAAGGTGTCTTTCAGCCTTATCGAAACATATCAACATTGTCTTCGATCTTCCCAGGCTAAGACTGCTTTTAATATCTTCAGGTATCACTCTACTGTCCATATGTATATAAGGGCGCCACTCCACCTAGAACCAATGTAATTGAAATTCTCTTCACTCCACAAAATACATCAATGATAAAATCATATGGCACAAGTTCGAGGAGGAAGAATCAAACGTGGTACTTACATCACATGGTTTCAAGGCATCCAATGCCTTTCGATAGAAAATGACATCACGGTTGGCTGTTGGACCAATTTGTTTGCCTTTCCACCTAAGTACGTAAGGAAAGCAATCATGGGCTGGATCTTGCTTAAGCTTTGGTCGCCCAATATTTAAGTGGTAATAACTCCAACACTGCAAAGTCAAACTAAGAAAGGTTAAATGACCACATATGACGTCCTAGGAGAATATGCATCTATGATGAAGCAAAGAATTTATCAATGATATGAAACTAATCTTCAGCTTCACCAGCACTTGAACCTGCCATAACACTGCAATATGTGGTGAAAATGAATGAGAAAATTACAATAACCTGGAGAAGGGTCAAACATCCACTGATAGTACTCTGAGAAGCAAGAGAAGCATTCCCCAGTGCTCTGTACAAGAAAGCCAGTGCCGCTGCACCCCAAGCATATTTTCCACATTGGGCAAAATCTCCGAATAATGGCAGGTACATTACGGGGACTTTGTTCCCTGTAGTAGTGGAAAATATGGTGCTTCCTACCAGATATAACAGGTATGCACGTGTATGGCACTCAATGTCTTCAAGAGGAGCATCTTCACGACAGTCAGAGAAAAACTCTTTTAACCAACTTAACTTGACCATGCCACCACTAGCATAACCAGCTTCCGGGGCTTTCCCAAGGAAATTTTCACAGACGGCACTGCAAGATGTATGTGTGATTCCAATGACAGGGTCTCCATCAATTGCAAGTCCAAGCAAGAGAGCAACATCTTTGAGAGTTACTGTCATTTCTCCAACATTCATGTGGAACGTATTTGTCTCTCTCCTCCATCTCTCAACTAAAGCAGAGATAAGCGGATTGTCCAGACTGATAGCAGGAATTAACCTCAAGTACCCAAATCCAGCCTTCTCAACTAACTCTGTCTGTTTAGCAGTGAGTCTCCATTGATCCAGCTTTGATGTGTGCTCATGACATCTTAGTGCACCACGCTCCTAAATAGCAATGCAATTGTACTATAAACCCATATGAAACAGATATATATAATTCATACAGTGGAGCCATAGCTTCTTTGTGCAAGGAATTTCTCAGGTTGCCAGCAACCATCCTTAAAATTAATTTGCTAAGACAAAGACCGAATTTCCTGATTTCTAAGTGCCACATCCAATTGTCTGTTAAGTTACTACAAGTCTATGAAAATTGCATCAGATTCAAGTTAAAGTTCTTCAAAGTCGTTATAAGTGAGAATTATAACATCTAGAATGGAGCCTTCTAGTTAGCTTCCTTGATACATGCTAGAAGGAGCTGACTGAAAACAAAGATGCATGAGGAACATGACTAGCCGTGGCGTCTCCCCATGCACTACACTCGCTTCACAGAATACAGTTTTTTGGTTAAAGAGAGCTACTGAGAAACTGGATCATAATCTTTTGCTTACAAGAAATTCCTCCAAAAATTACTTTCACTTTTTTGAACATCATTTGATAATGTAGCATTAGCACAATCTAGAGAACATGAGCTTTTAAAAGACCTAATTATAACTGGAAAAACATTAGGAAACTTGAAATCATGAGACAGTGAAGTCTATATTATAAACAACACCTGTCCATCCCAAACCGCTGATGAGACATGCTTATCTTGATCATAAAGTACAGATCCATCAATCGGACCAGGGTTGATTGCACTGGGTTCCACCACCGCTGCTTCCATTGACTCCATCGATTAACTTCCTGTCCAATCGGACAAAGCACACAAAGCATATTAGTATGACTTTTAAGTTAAAGTCAACCATCCTATGATTTTGCAACCCTCAGGAGCATGCATGGATATAACTCAGTTAAAAGTCTAAGTGCACATAAGTTCCTCTCTCCCTCAAGTGGAAAAGCTATAAAGATGAACTTAGAAAATGGAGCTCAATCCTAATCCAGTGAGCAAAATAGACATGGTGCATATAAACAAGCAGCTCAATTCCTCTCTCCCTCGGCAAAGCCTTTCCATGCTCTCTACTTCATCCAAGATATCTGAAATTCCTCAAAGTCCGCACATTGCAGGGTCACAGAATATCATTGAACGGAAAAATTCTAAGGTCCAAGTTATCCATGTAAAAAACAGACTTAATTTGAAAATTTTGCATGATGTAAGGGCATTAGGGGGGACAAAGATAAATTCTGCTTAAGTTTGAGTCCACAGACTCTGTATTTCTGTCAGAAAACAAAAAATTCCGTCCACAAATCTCCTCAGGAGAAGGGGTTAATTAGAAGTTGCCGTAGTCAATAGCACAAATACCATTGCCATGTCAAAATTCCAAAGCAGTTTGAGGGGAGGACTAAACAAAATGCCACAGGACAACTGACAGGTATCATTAGCGAAATTATGTTTCGACATCAGACAACCCTAATGTACAGAGCAAAAATATTGAGTTACTTAGAGGCATCTGAGCAAATAACCATTGATTAGATGATTCTATTGGAATCACTATAATTAAGAACCTAGATAGATGAATATCTTCAGAGCACTTGATACTTACTGGAATTGGATCTTCTGTGCACTTGATGTAAAAAATAGTTACTCAAGGAAATGGATACCCGAAGAAGATGTGCCTCTCTATCTCAATCACCGGAGCATCAATAAAAAACTTTCAATCACACATTCCTACCACAGATTGGTCAAGTATTGCGACGCCGTTCTAGTCCACTACGGCAAGATCTCAAAGCCAATGACTTAACAAGTGCCACTTCATCAAAAGCAGGTTGAAATCGAACTTCACTTGCACTAAATTAGTGTGGGAAACTTCAAAATTCGGTTAAATTCACGCCTGTATCAGATAATTAACTTCTACAATTTAGTGGGGGCAAAATGGATTCTTCCAATTGCTCATACTCTCCTTTTCTTTCCTTTTTCTGTTCTATATGCTCTTTTACTTATCATGAGCATTTTAGTGTCAGACTCACAAACATCTAAACAAACAGCGCGGTCGAGACTGGAAGTACATCCAGAATTTCCAGCGGAATGGGACTCTTATTTTCAAAATGCCATATTTATTAGAGCTCCAAAAGCCTAGCAGATAAAACTGAACGGGGGAAGAAGGAGGGGAAAAGGCCTGGACTTTTCTCCAATCCCAGAAAGAGGTAACAACTCGGACGTATGAAAATCAATCGTTGCACACGGAGGCTCCGAAAACACGCAATAGTCCCGTTACGCCGGGCTTCCCATTCACTTAAAAAACCAATTTTTTTTACATATTTTTCGAAATCGAAATCCCAAGCTCCATTCATCATCGCGAATCGCGATCCCAATAACAATAATCCCAATCAAAGAGCCCATTTCAACCGATTGCAATGTCTCAAGGGTCCACGAGCCCTCGAAAGCACCAAGCTTTTCCGGCTCAAAGTGCTCAAAACGCTTCGCATTTTCGATTCGAAAGTCCATCGATTCGCCCCAAAATCTGCAGGAAACCCTAAAGGACCCGAGACAGGGAGGCAGGCAACACGAGAAAGGGAGGGAGCACAGCGAGCCAGCGAGCAGGAGAGATTTCCCAATCCCAAAACGCAAAAACGACGCCGGCGACGGAGGAGTAAATAAAGTAAAAGCGAGGAAAGAATGGAGTACCCGGAATCGAATGATGTAAGAGGTCTCTCTTTTCTTTAAGGCAACAAAAACGACGACGGAGAAGGGCGCCAGGAGTCGCTCGCGTACTAACCATGAACGAGCAGCAGAGGAAAGAGAGAGAGAGAGAGAGCGAGGGAGAGAGAGAACGCTCAGCTCTCCCTCCCCCCCGCGGCCTCCCCTCAAAACGACGATGGAGGACTGCAATCGGGTGCGGACCGGGATCAGAGCTGCCGGCGCTCAGGTTTACACGTGGAGCGAAACGAGTGGGCCGTGCCTGATTCCAACCCCGCGCGGCCCACGGAGTCGAGATCCTGTGCGGCCCGTCCCACGAAATGGATTCCGCGGCCGGGTCGGATCGGATCGAGTAAAGAGTCGGGTCAAAAGCAAACGCACTGAATTTTGCAAATTCTTTTTCAGTTTCTTGGCGATTCTCTTTGGAATATTTTGATTTATCGGACCGAGAGATGAATTTCATCCGCCGATCAAAAGTAAGTAAATGCCGATTCATCGCTTTGGTTCGTAGTGAATCGTGATGCTGACTTGCCGATGCTTGAGATCGCTGAGACACTGTCCTTATTATTATTTTGCGATGTTCCATCTCGCGCTTATTCTTGCATCCCGATGAGGGGAAAATAGAGGAGAAAGGGAGTGAGAATGACCAAGAACTGTAATTCGGCTCTACTAGTAAAGAATTTCCCAACATAAGAAAAATGATGTGGGGTATATATGTATTTATGTATGTATGTATATATAGTCGAAACTGATTGATTATTCGCTCGAGTACTTCCCATGGGATATTTCCAATTCGTTTTTGTCATTGTCTCATGGCATAACTTTGTCATACAGCTCACAATCAATCAATAACTATTAGTTTATTGATTTTTTGTCATCCTTGAACTTTTTGTTTCTTATTGCATTGAAAATTCAAAAAATGAACGAAGAAAAAAATTGTGCATATAGTCTTAGACAATATAATTGTTTTATCATCTAAGACTTTTAATTATTATTTGTTTATAATAGTAAAAGTGAACTATGTACAAAAAGGTCTTATCAACTAATTAAGACATAAATGATGTTTCTATCATGTATAAACTTTGTATTCTCTATGAGAATCATAGCCCTCTCACGTCCGAAAGGGACAGCAATACTCCTGCTCTCCACTTGTTATTGCTCTCTTTCCCAAAACTTCCCTCTTATTTTTTCTTTTTGCAAATATGTTGAAGATACATTGTTCTTTTTTTTTCTAACCATAATAATGCCAAATTTGTGTGCTACTAGGGGATTAGGGGTTAATGATAAAAGAATTTGATTGCCGATACTCTAAGTTAAGTGAGTGTGAATGCCTGAAACCGAGTGTAATACAAGCATTAGAAAGATTATGTTACAGTATTACCTTTTGTAAACTTCAAATTTGCATTCTAAAGAGATAGCACAAAATATTAAAAAATAATAAATTTTGATGATATTTAGAATAATGGAAATCTCTAAGGAATCTATTATCACAAGTAATGTATTTTCATATTTAAATTCTTTCGTAAGGTATTATATTTGTTGTATATATACTTATTCTTTGCAAAGTTTTTATTTCTCTTAAAAGAAAAGAGCCAACTTAGCACTAAAGCTTCATTTTGAAATTTTAATGCACTTTCCAATAAGTCAACTGCTTTTTCTTTACCCATATAAATTTGCATCTTAAATTTATTTTTGGTTGGCCATTCAGTTACTATTTCTTTTGTATTTTTCTTTCCAAACAAGTGATCAAAATTTGATCACTCGTAACTTTTCGTCCTCATCTAATTTACTTGATTTTTTCACCAACATAAAGCTCGCAACCCGATCTTTATGAAATGAGATTCAATTTTTTTTGCCAAAATACCTTTTCATATTTAAACTTCTTCCTAAGGTATTATAACTATTGTATATATATTTATTCTTTGAATAGTTCACTATTTTCAAAGCTTTATTAGGAAAGAGCTGCATTTTTTTCACTCCACTTTTAACTAAAGACACAAGTTTTTTTTTTGGTGTTTTGACCATATTATCTCTCGTATGGCTTATCGCTTCTCTTATAATTTTACAAAAGTGATATTTTTTTTTAGTCTACTTTTTTTTTTTTCTTTTTCTCCTAACAAGCCTCACTTTCATTCTTATTCTTTCTTTCCAAGCCAAAATCATTTATTTTCTCCCCCATTATTTTTTTCTTAACACCTCCATAGTCCTATAAATTGAAAAGTCTGAATATTTATGATGTCAACTTGTCATTCTCCAAAATTTCCCCTACATTGACATTGGGCTCACAATTGAACTCTCAATGAACCCCTTTTTAAATAATTTCATGCTTGTCATGGGTGTGGTTTTGTGGACTAACGCGCCGTTGTTTGAATAATTCTTTATTTTCATTGATTTTTTTTTTTCATGAACATGTTAGGGAGAGATTTTCTCTAGCTATGATCTACTTAAATTGCGATCAATTTGGATATTCTATGGAAAAGTGCATATTTGAGTCTGCTGGTGCGGGCTGGAGAAAGATCTTGTGCCACTCCACTGGTCGTATGAAAGTAGCATGCATCCTGGCTCCTAGGATCTCAACTTTCCAAAATAGAGATAGACTATTAACATCCAAAAGTGACTTGTAAGAGCATCAAGCACCTTGATAGGGTATGGGCCTGGTTTTTATTTAGTTGTTTAGTTTCCATTTCAAACTTGTTTTGAATGAAAAATGACAGCTTTAAAAAATCAGACTTATAACTCTTGGTTTAGCATGACATGGAAAACATTTACATGTGGATTTTCAAGGAAAGACCTACAGATAGTTTTTATTCCTTGCAAAGGAAAGAGCCAACTCTGCACAATCAAATTTTCATTTTGAAATTTTGATACACTTTCCAATCTTGTCGGGCAATAGTTCTTTCTTTACCCATATAAGTTTGCATCTTGGATTAATTTTCGGGTTGGATTTTGGGTTACTATTTCTTTTATATATATATATATTTTCAAATAAGTGACCAAAATTTAATCACTCATAACTTTTCGTCCATCATCTAATTTACTCAATTTTTTTTTATCAACAGAAAGCTCGCGACCCGATCTTTATGAAATAAGATTCAATTTTTGTAAAGCGTCTCTATGCAATGTGGATGGCATGTGGATTTAATGTTAATAGTTGACATTTATGACACCTTTCTAGAATTGGACCAAAGGGATGGTTGAGGTGAAAGATTTTCAATTTTCTTATTCAAATTTGGGAAAATTGTCCAAGAAATCTTAAATCTATTATAATTTTGTCAATTTAGTCCTAAAACTTTTGATTGTGCCAATTGAATACTAAATATTTTCACGTTTTACTAATTGATTCCATTCAATCAATTTTTGCTGAAACTCGTTACTTGATGGCGGCCCCTCTACTTCTTCGTCACTAGCATGACATTGAGGGTGTTGTGGCTGGAATGGAGTGCACCTCTCTCAGTTCATGGTTTGATTGGAATAAGAAGGATAGGGGAAATTCATCCCAGCAACTAGGGGTGTAAAAAAACCCGACCCGACCCGACCCGACTCGAACACGAAACAAGTATTATACTTGTTTCGGGTCTTAATACTGTTTAAGAGACAGATATAAAACAAGCAAAGAATATATGTTTAGGATCATATAAGGTTGGAACATTGTTCAACCCGGAACACATTAACTCCAAATCCAAACAAGCCAACAAATATAAACACGTTCTCATCTTTCTCGGCTCCACCTTCTTCTCCGACGACACGATTGTGCCTTCGCTCATGATCGCCAATTCGGCCTCTCCTCCAATTGATGCGCCTCTGCCTTGCCGTCACCGTTGCCACCCCTCGTCTCAACGCCGAAACCCTAGCCGCTGCCGAATCAGTCGATTGTTGCCGTCCGTCATCAAAACCCCTCCCCTTTCACTTCCCAAATCCCTTCACGATCCTGAGAGACATCGTGGGAGGCCTAAGAGTGAGCGAGTGAAGGGGAAGGGGAATCCGTGTAGTGTTGGTTGATTATTTGGCATTGTCATGTCCATGCTCGATTCCATAACTCATTTACCCTTCAACGCATGTAGAGCTTCTAATCTCACCCCACCATGACGATCTTGGAGCCATGAATCCCATATTTTCCATCTCCAACAAAAATTATTAAAAATTATCTACATTAGTGCTAGCCGTGCTGATGATCGATATTCATATTAGTGATTTTCGGCTAAAATTGGTGAATGCACCAAATTGGTAAAACATGAAAAAGTTTATGACTCAGTTGATAAAATTGATTGTTTAAAACTAAATTGGTAGAAGTGCCATTCAAAAGAGTCGGGTTTTCACGCTTTTGTCGTACATCTGATCACTTGTTACGTCATTTCTCTTTTTCATCGCATTCCCCTTAATCCTTTGTCTTTCTTAAAGTTCTTTCAAGCTTTCTTGTCATGACACTTCTCTAGCTTACCCAGTCCAAATGCGCTTCCAGGATCAAAAAGCTTAATCAAGTAAGGATTAGTTAAAATTTTCTCAAGATGCGACAGACACCATCAGACCATGGATTCGAGTGAGTTTTCATTGAATTTGTATTCATATGATTTTAGGAATTTGATTTGTGCTTAACAAGTTCTATTAGTAGCACACGAGATGTACGATCTTCTGGTGGCATTAAACCGCATTTTCACCATAGGTGGATCCAATTCCCAATGGTACATGAAACCAAGTATAATACAGACGCTAGAAAAGATGATGTTAGCGTTATCATTTTCTAAACTTCAAAGGTTATAAACAGAAATATAGCGGCACGAAATATTGTAAAGTAATAAATTTTGGTGATATTTAGAATAATGAAAATCTCAATACTATATATTATTAGGTAATCCAATGCCACAATTTTTAAGGGATCTGTTTTCACAAGTAATATATTTTCATATTTAAATGCCTTTCATTATAATTGTTACCTATTCTTTGAATAGTTTTCATATTTAATTGTTATATACATACACCTTCCAATCTTGTCAAGCCAACTGTTTTTTTCACTACCTTTATAAGTTTGCATCTTAAATTTATTTTTGGATTGGATATTGGGTTACTATTTTTTTTCGTTCTTTCCAAACAAGTGTTGAAAATTTGACCATTCATAACTTTTCGTCCATCGTCTAACTTACTCAATTTTTTTGCCAACGAAAAGCTCGTAAGCCAATCTTTTATATAATAAAATTCAATTCAATTTTTTGTCAAAATGTATTTTCATATTTAAACTCCTTCATAAGGTATTATAATTGGTGTGTGTATATATATATTTTCTTGAATAGTTTTTATTTCTTGTAAGGAAAAGAGCCAACCCAGCACCATATTCAAAGCTTCATTTTGAAAGGGTGTGTTTTGACTCACCATTCCTCTTCAAACATTGGATTTTTTGTTTGGTCTACTCTTCTTATTTTGTTTCTTCTTTTTTTCTTTTTTTCCTTACAGGTCTCACTTTCTTTCTTATTCTTTCTTTCTAAGCCAAAATCATTTATTCTCTCTCCCATTCTCTCTCTCTCCTTTTCTTTTTCTTTTACACCTCCCTAACGTAGAAATTGAGATGTTGAATATCTACGATGCCAACTCATCATTCTCCATGCTTTCATCGGCACCATCATCATTGAACTTGCCAGGGCCCTTTCCTCGTTTCACGTTGCTTAAATAATTTCTTGCTTGACATGGGTTTGGTTTTGTGGACTAAGAGATCGTTGCTTAAATAATTCTCTATTTTCTTTGATTTGTTCTGTGAGCATGTCAGGAAATGCTTATTTTTATTATTGATTTAGAAGCATTGGCCGGAAGGGAAATAAAAGGTGAAAATTGTTAAAGGAGAGTATTGTCGATGGAGAGTCGTCATGCATCGGTCATGACCACCTGATATCATTCTCCCTTGATCGTGTGACATATTTTAGATATTGGTTTGGGACCCCAACTTTACAAGATAGAGATGATTATTAATATCCCAAAAGTGGGAAAATATGAAACGCCCACTGTCTCTTGCCATAGTCAGAATTGCTAACAGAGCTAGCAGAACTAACAAAGCTGCCAAAGCTAGCTTTGGGTTTCGGGATATTGTGTCGGAGCAACAAGCACTTGATAGGGTGTGGGACATGGTTTTTCTTTAGTTTCTACCTCAGTCTTGTTTTGAATGAAAAATCAAAGTCCAAAATAGTTCAGGATGGTAATGATGTGTCCGGCTTCGAACAAGACTTACAGCTCAATGCTTCTTGGTTTAGCACGACTCTCTCGTCATAGGTCTCTTTCTCTTGCATAAACAAAGGGCCGAATTGCATTTATTGTTATTCATGGTTGTGGCAGCTTTTTTCTCCGCTTTTTTTTTCAAGAGAGTTATGCATTCCTTAGAATTCATTCTTGTCTTCCATGAAATAAGATCAGACTACGACTAATAATTAGAAAAGAAAAATCTATGATCCAAGATCCCTCACTAGAAAATATGAAACGCCCACTGTCTCTTGCCATAGTCAGAATTGCTAACAAAGCTAGCAGAACTAACAAAGCTGCCAAAGCTAGCTTTGGGTTTCGGGATATTGTGTCAGGGCTTAAACATCAGTTTCAAATATCGGCAAATGCAGAAAGGAAACCACGACATTATTATGTCAACAACAGAAGCCTAAGGTGATTGAATTGTTGATCTTGTGGCGATAGCTTCATTTTGAAATTTTGATACACTTTCCAATCTCATCAAGCAACAGTTTTTTTCTTTATCTATATAAATTTGCATATCGGATTAATTTTTGGGTTGGATATTAGATTACTATTTCTTTTATATTTTTCTTTTCGAACAAGCGACCAAAATTTAATAGCTCATAACTTGTCATATCGTTTAATTTACTTGATTTTTGGCCAACCGAAAGCTGTCGACCAAATCTTTATAAAACAAGATTCAATTTTTGTAGAGTTTCCCTCATGCAACATCGATGGCCTCTTTAACGTGGACTTCATGTTAATAGTTGGCATTTATTGACACATTTCTATAATTGGACCAAAGGGATGGTTGTGGTGAAAGATTATTAATTTTCTTGTTCAAATTTGGGAAAATTGTCCAAAAATCCTAAATCTATTGCAATTTTGCCAATTCAATCCTAAAACTTTTGATTTTGCTAATTGAATTTTGAACATTTTCACGTTTAGCCAATTAATTCCATTAAGTAAATTTTGGCTGGAAAATCGCTGACATGGACACTGACATTTAATATAGCACGGTCTGAAATGCCCAATTTTTAATTTTTTTAATTTATATTTTATTTTTAATCTGGCTGGTGAGAATTGCCAGGCCCTCGTTGGCAGTGGGTGAGGGTTGTAACACCCTTGCTTGAGATTGAGATGTGACAGACACCATTAGATGATGGATTTGTGTAAGTTTTTGTTGAATTTTCTGTTTAAATATGATTTTAGGATTTTGGTTTGTGCTTAATTAATTCTATAATTAGCACATGAATACTACGACATTCTGGTGGCGTTCAACCACATTTTCACAGCCATAGGTGGATCCAATTCCTGATGGTACACGAAGTTGATATCTTTGATTACTTCTTCTTCTTTTTTATATCTATTGACTTTGGAGAATTATTTATGCGTCAATATTGATGGTTCTTTGATGTCCCATTTCATATTAATAGCTGACATTTATGGACACTTTGATGTAGTATTGGTTCAATTTCACAACAATTTGACATCTTAGATTACTATTTGCATTGAAATATGTCGAGAGAATTATTCAAAAAGTCATAAACCTATTGCATTAAACATTTTTAAAACTTGTCAGTTGAGTTCATCCAGCAATTTAACCGAAATTCACTAACATGGATGCTAGCCGTCCGATGTGGCACGACCAACGCTAGTGTGAACGACTTTTGAAAATATTTAAATACTTTCCATATTTTTATTAATTTTTTCTTTTTATTTGTTTTTCTTCTCTTTTCCTTCTTTAATTTTTCTTTTTCTTTTTCTCTCCGTCGATAAATGCCAAGCCTCATAGATGGCCAGCGGAGTTTGCCGGCTTAGGCATGAGCCACCCTTGCTCAAGCTAGAGAGGGCAAACCCTTGCCCGATCCGACAAAGGGTTGCCCTTGCTGGCCCAAGCCCGGTCGTTCCTTGAGTTTTTTTTTTTTTTTTTGCATGCATCCTTGAAAGAGTCAGCATTATCCATGTATAATGCTCCTACTTCTATTTTTTGCATCTTATTACGGATATTCAATATTCAATTTCCACTTGTCGCTTGGCCTGGTGAGTGTGGTGTTTATCTGTAGTTGTAGAGATTTACTACCTTTTCGACCACATCGACAATAATGCCATTCTTAGATTTTATTTTGATCTTGGTTGCGGTTCTTGAAACTTTAGGGATTGTGCTGGATTCTCTGAGGTAAAAGGCTCTCCGGCATCGGTTTTCCTCCTTCATCTGCATCATCTTCCTTTACTGCTTCGTTTTCCCAAGTGCATTCTCTACATCAGTTATTGTACAATCGCAATTCTTTCCTGCCTCTTGTTTTTGATTTGTTTGGAGCTTGTACCTTCAATTAAACCCTTTTTCATTTCAACCTGCATGCATTTCAGATCTGTCGTCTAACCTCTCATGAGGAAAAGAAAAGCTCATCATGATCCACTTGCACCTTTGTTTAACCTTTTCATTTTAACCCCCTTGCATTTCAGATATGTCGCCCAAGCTGACTCTCCCATGAATAGATTTGTCCATTTGATCTTAATCCCACTACTAAGCTAATCAAATGATAGAAAGTGTGCATACACAAAAAACATTTCGAGTATCCAGGCACGGGCACTAGGGTCTTGAGTCTCTTGACATTTCGCGAAGAGGGAGACTCGGTTTGAGCTTCACACTATCAATTATTTGCCTACAGTTCACAGATCTTCTGTGTCCTTTTCTGCACGTAAGTCCAAGAGCATCAAAGTCACTGGTTCAGAGTTGTGTACGGGATTTTTCACCCTTAGGAAACAACAAAAAAGAAGACCAGGACCAAACCAAACCGTGTTTTCGGATTGGCTCTACTCAGTTTCGGTCACAAAAGGCATGCTTCATTCATGTTTGAGTCGGGTATTTGCGAGAACCCGAATTGAACCAAACCATTGATACCCCTACTTGCACCCGGATGTCAAGTTTTGGTCTTGCATGGATCAATGGATTAAGCTTGCGCTGTGGAAGCGAGTCAAGGCGCTCGAACTAAATTTGATTCCCAGGTGCCGTCTGGATCTTTCTCTTCATACCCTCGTCAATCACCTTACCGATTGGGGCGCTAGGTACTTGACGCTGATGCAGAGGGTTCACCGCGGGACCTGTCGGCTTTAGGTCGCTCAAGACCTCCGCATGAAAGGCTTATATGTGAAGGGTGAATTCACAAAGCAATCGGTTGCCAATGGTCCTGTTCTGGAGGGACTGGCTTTGATTATATCAAAAGTTTTGGGAGAGCATGACAGTATAATAACCTTTCCAATGCGAACATGTCTACAAACGATAATTATATAAATATTTCCTGAATTTTGACTTAATATGCAATGTCATTTCCAAACTATTAATTTATTCAATATGATTCTTGAACTTTTGGCAAATGTTCACGTAGTCTCTAAATTATATGAAAATATTTAATGTTATCATTCTATCGTATTCAAGTTAAAAAATCTACTAATTTGTTTCCAATTTGATAAATTTGAACGATGAACAAAAAAAATAACTTTACATGCGGATTATCCTCAGAATTTGATGGCTCAAATCCTAGAGAAAATTACCAAAAAAATCTTAAACCTATTACAATTGTGCAAATTCAATTTCAAACTTAGTTTTTTAATTAATTGAGTCATAAACCTTTTACAATTATTCCCGATCAATCCATCCGACCAACATTAGCCGGCCAACGCTGACGTGGCAGTCAGCCGGCTTCAACGACCTTTTTTTTTTAATAATATCTTATTTTTTGAAATATTTTATTAATATTTTATTATCTGTTTTTTCCTTTTTTTATCTTTTTTTTTTCCTTCTCCCTATTCCTTCTTCCTTCTTCCTTCTTCCTCCTTCCTCCCTCCTTCTTCCTTTGGCTTCAGCGACCAGCCAAGCCTGATCGGACTGAGGCAATCTAGTGAACTTGAGCCTAGCGACGACGGGGCGAGCTCATCTGGGGAGGAGGGCCTTACTAGACGTAACGGCAACCCCCCTCATTGGATCTGCCTCGCCGTCACTAGGCACGAGCTCGCCAACTGGCAAGGCAAGCCCTCGCCAAACCCAACGACGGTGAGGCCCCTCTCACCAGACTTGGCGAGGGCTCACCCTACTAGTGGCTAGGCGAGGCAAGCTAGCTTGACCGCCTTAGTCCAGCAGCCGACCAGCCCTCCCCTCTGGCTTGTCGCCGAAGCCAAAGGAAGAAGAAGGGAGGAGGAGAGAAGAGGAGGAATGAGGGAGAGGGAGAAGGAGAAAAAAAAAGAGAAAAAATGAAAGAACGATAAAAAAAATTAATAAAATTAATAAAATATTTCAAAAAATAAAATATTATTAAGAAAAAAGTCATCAGAGCCAGCCGGTGCATTTTAGCTAGATGGACTGATCGCAAATAATCATAAAAAGTTTAGGACTTAATTGGTAAAAAAAAGAAAAATTATAACTAAATTAACACGATTGCAATAAATTTGATTATTTTTTGATAATTTTCCCCAAATCCTGTGCAACAAGATACCAACCACAGGGATGGCGACGGGCCACAGTTATCTATCTAGAGGACGTCTACTACACTTTTGTGAGCTTGCCGGTGAATCTCAATCCATGTGGACAAAACGGGCTAGACAGACTGAATGTTTGCCCTTCTATTTCTTGAGACTCGTTCTTGCATTACACTAACACAAGTCGATGTACAATCTCTCTCAAGCAAAAGCCGATGCTCCATTGTAGGAGGGAACTTTTTTTTTTTTTCCCTGCATAGTTTCCTCGCTGTCCATATCCTAAGCGGGGAGCCAATTATTCTAAAGCAAAGAGAAGATGAAATCACCTGTGGGGACAAAATACAACATCGACCCAGCAAAGAATAGCAACTTTATTCGTTTTTCCGATCCAAATGACCAAAGTAAAGAGAACATGATTATAGCACAAATTGTTGGACAATAAAGACCGAAATGAAGCCATATAATTTACAAGAGACGCCATCAGCACAACGATGTTCTTTCCACCAAATCCCCAAATCCCGCCCAGGGGATTCCAGGAAAGTCTACAAAAATCTAAAAAGGGGGCGCAAAATTTGTCAGCGCATCAAGCTACAATTGCTTCCATATAGCACCTATCTCGTCATTCAGTCAGCTGAAATAAATCGCACCTCATACCCAGAACAAGGGAGCTCTTCAGCTTATCCAGATTCATCCGCTCGCAGTAATCTTGAATTTGTCAATCAGATTCATAGACTACGAGAACATACGGAGGAAGTTGTTTGCATATGCCATGGGCTTCACATCAGGGTGCGGCTGCAATTTTTTTCAATGCAATCCAACAAATTAGTGAAAACAATCTCAATTTCTTTTCAGATTAATAACTCGGGGCGCTTCCTGAGCCTGCTATGCACTAGTGAAAAAGACAAAAATTGACAGAAGGGGAAGTCAAATAAGTAACTGACCACTGCAGAAAATGTGACAATGTTGGGCTTCATCTCAGGGGCTTCAAATCGAATAAAAGCACCCTTGTTACCCATCTGAGAGGAATTGAAATCAATGGTTAATAACATGCATAACTAGATATGACAAACCAAGACAGACTCTTTCTTCCTTTTTGGCTGTATCAACAGATAGAGAAAGCACAATGATTCAACGATAGTTATGGCAAAACTAAAGAGACAGGACTGTCACTCATATACTCCCCTGATGCAAACAGAACAACGCATAACAATTCGAAATATCCAAGTACCTGATCACAATAATTTGGCGCAGAGAATACGGTAATAAGTTTTCCGTCATGCTCAATCTCATAGCCTTCATCCTTCACTTCATGTGATCGGACAACCAACTCTGTTAAGGGGAATGGGAATCAATCCACTAAAATGATAAGAGAAATTTGACTAAACGTAGCAAGGAGGAGATGCACACGCGTACAAGGAAAACAGAAAGCTGAAGCACAGTAATCGATACCTAGGTTGTTTTCTTGCAAAAACTTTTTGGTGACATCTCCACCAAAAGAAAGACCCACCCCGCGCTTGCTAGGACCTCTTCCAGGTAATGGTTGGGGATCGCTCCAAAGCAATTCACACATCAAACCTGACATCAGGTATTAACATATAAAACAAGAAGTTATATAAATGGCACAGACCATCTCAAACACCTACTATTCTTCATGTGCAGTAAAAGACAGTGGGTAATAATGGCTTGGGGACAGTGAGGAGGGACAGGCACTGAGAGAGAGAGAGAGAGAGAGAGAGATCTGGGGGTGTGACAGACAATCCCAACACAAAGAATTGTGACTGGCTATCAAAGGTAATGAATGTGCCAACTCACCTTCCTCAGGAGGCTCACAGAACCGATCAATTGACCTGATGTCAGAAAGCTTCACCCCATCAACACTAAATAGACCTCCATGAACCACGAAAATCTTCTCATTTATCACATGCGCCAAAGGAAGACAACAGAACACTTCAGCAAAGAGCTCGACGAATGTGTCACTCAACTTGGATCGAACTTCTCCCTCAAAGCCATAAATTTTATTCATGCTTTTGCTCTCATGATTTCCTCGGGCAAGATATATAGCTGAAAAAGTTCAAAAAGTCTTAGATCTTAATGACAACCAAAAGGAATATGCCTTGCAGTTTGCACTGTTTATAATAGGCTTCAATAGAGGTTAAGATGCATAGACTAATAGAATGGGTGACAGGAAATGAAGAAAACACGAAAGTGTGAGTCCATAAGAAGGTGCTTTTGTGAACAGAAACAAAATGACATAGCAACTCTTTCAGAGAAAATGATACTATTATAAATTAAAAGCATGACTAGAGAGGGTTTACCTGATGGAGACATGCACTTGAATGCAAACAAGGTAAGGATCACCTCCAGAGAAAATGATCCTCGGTCCACAAAGTCACCATTAAATAGGTAAGGGTTCTCTTCTGAGGGAAGCCCATTCAACTCGAAGATATTCAAAAGATCATAGAACTGCATATGAAGAATGCGTTAGCACTGGTGAACCAAGTAGACATACAATGTTCAGCAAGAAGCAACACAAGCAATTCCAGAAGTATGAGCGGTCAAGGAAAAATAGAAAAAATGTTCTATATTTACTCGATGTACAATTTAACTTACGATGGTAAATGAACAGTAACTTGGTATGATATAGTGATTCAACAGTCTAGTAATGAAACTTATAACACCATGTCCCAACATAAAGATATCAAAGACATTATCTTGAAGATGTTTCAGCACTCGAGCCACAATAACAAGGTGAAAATCTCACACTAAGAAAAGGGGATGAAGCTTCCGACCGTGGAAGAAGGAAGCAAAGGAGAGGAAAAGTGGGGTGGATGAAACCTTCTCATGCAAAAGCCGACAGAGTGCTGAATCAATCTTTCACCCCATGCACAATTGACTATCATCTCCACTCAATATAAGTACCAACTTGGGCGGAAAACTAAAGCTCAATGGTTAAAAGGCATCAGAAAACTGTTCCCCAAAGCAGGTAATGATATAGAAACATTTTCTTGCATGTCCTTTCCGATGGCCATCTGAGAACACCATAAACTTATTCCCTACATGCCTATTTCTATCAGTTTTCTTCACCAAGCACCTAGATTCTCCTGCAAGTGACTTTTGTCTACCAGTCTACTGTCAGAATTTCCTATATGTCTACTCACTGTCAACTTCACCACCATTAAGAAATGTTAGAAAGGACGACAGCGCGTGCAGTTCATCAAACTTCAGTGACCAAGCAATTCATGCCAACAGAAGCATGGCAAGGTTCGTTCGCTGGCACAGAACTACATCTTTTACGTAAATGAGACATCAGAAATATCACCCCACCCCTTCTCTCCCTTGCCTGCTCAGCAGTAAAGTCGCCAAAGTAAATATTTGTGGATGCTCTACTGGCCAAAAAAAAAATTCATGAATGTTGAGATGAACTCCAGCTCGTATGCTAACTTTTCGTATACAGTTTCAGTCCATCAAATCTACAAGTAACACAAAGATAACCCATGTGCTATTGACCAAGAGAAAACCCAGTAATCATTTTGTTCAATTAATTCAATCAACCAAGCACAAAGAACAGCGAATTAATAATTCAGCATAACAATGAAAGTTCTCACTAGGCTATCATAACTCCAAAGCTCAAAAGAGTTGGACGTTTTTGCTACAGTGCACTTTATTGATCCTTTCTGATAGTGATTTGTATTTTCAAATTTGATGCCTGTAGTACTAACAAGAATGATGAACTATGGGAAAATATATCATAATTTGTTGATTCGGCTTCATTGCCGCATCAGTGAAATCGAGAAGATTACAATTTAAGCCAGTAAATTGACAGCAATTCTGGACAGAGCTCCAGCACTAACTCTGAGATGTAGTTGTTTCACATGAAAGGCTAATACCTCGGCAGCTAATCACATTCAATATATGAGCATTCTCATCATAAAGAAACCACCTGGCATGCCACCAGTACTTCTGCATAATGCTTAGGTTTAGCGAGTGACAATTCTTCAGGTTAAGGAAGCTGAATGTAAAGGAAAATTACCTGACCATGTACATCACCACAAACAGTGAAGTGTTTTCCACGAGGAATATTTATATCAACAAGAGAAGGCAATGCCCGCAACATCTCTCTTGTTTGCAAGACAATCTGGAATGCATATCTGCAGCATTGCGATATGCTGAGACCAGGAAATACTGAAACAAATTTTGACTAGCAATTCATTGTTGCCAAACATACCTCTTGTGTAAGCACTTTTGATATTTAAAATCTTCAATCATCCTTTTCACAAAATCCAACGTAACAACATCTCCCTCTATTCTTGCACCAGAATACTGTGGCTCCACATCTGCATTAGAACAAACAAAAAAAGAAAAAAACAAAGAAATTACACTTGTTATGCAGAATGATAGAAAAAGAGTCTGCATCCATGAAAAAATTAATTCGCCAAATAAACTGCTAGGAGACAGGACTCGAGATAATTGCAGATCTGGCATACTTTGCAAAAACTAGGGACACTATAGCCAGTCATATCCTAAAAGTTGCATAATGCGAGAAAGTGGTAAGGAAATACATTTAAAAAGACAATGTCGTGTTAAATATTTCAAAAGTTTACATGGACGAAAACCTCAACAGCATAACTGAGATTTGGGAAGGACTACATTCAGATTCACAATGAACCATTCAAATTTTCTATAAATCCCTGCCAATATCAAACTTTGAGGTTGACTTGATGGAGTGGTCTTAAAAGGAAATAAGGAAGAAAAGAAAACCAATAATATAATTTGTATTCCCAGTACCTGGGAGCAAGAAGCAGCTGAAAAAGAAAAAATAAAACTAATGTCCCAAATCTCCTTTCATATGCATTCCTACTCTGGTAAGAAGGATCATTTACTAAGACACTGACCTCTCCATACTGCTAACTAAGCATAAAAAACCACTTCACATAAAATAAGTATCTTGTTTGCTTCGCAAAAAGATACTAATTATACATCATAACGATCTAGTATAAAACATCATAATGATCACACAAGAAGCCTAAATAATGAAACATAGGAAACATACATCCACTTGCTTATTCCAAAGAATGCTTTTTTATCCTCGAATTAACATCGAAATACGCAGATCTTTCCCTTATCAACTGTTAGAAGAAGGTATTTTCAAAACTCAATGGGCCCAAACCTAGGTCAATATCTGAACTCCTAGAAAAGAGGCCACCGCCATAACCCCACCAATAGGCCCCTAGACACACCAGCAGCATCAGAACAACTGCAGCTGCTGCAGTTCCCACCAACACTACCACTGCCGCCACAATTGCAACTGCTACAGAAGCTACAGCCGCTTGGGTGGACAAAGACGATGAATTGGGGACCGTTCCTATAATGATAAAAATATTTAAAATATTTTAGTGGTACTTCTTAATGCGATTTAACAGCTAAATAAAAATTTAATCATCAAACTAGGGAAAGCTTTATTTACTGTCTCCTTGATACTAGGTTTCCCAAAATAGATTTTGACCATCCATCATCCATCCAAGAATTCCACAATTTTAACTAAGTTTTGCTGTTACATTACCTTGACCACGATCGGGTGCTTCCCCAATAATTCTTGACAGTGAAAACTATGATTCCTCAGGTTATCAAAGATTCAATCTTTAAAGATACAATAATTCTGTTAGAAACAGAATGACATTGGTAGGCGGTGAGAACTTTAAAAATGTCATTAGTATGCCACCACAATGTGTCCCAGCAAACCCGAAATTTGAAACTCCCAAAGATACCACTAATGCATTCCTCATATCTTCGGATAAATTAAGCATAATTTTCGACAACCCAATCCATAGAGGTTCTGAAATTGCTTTGTACATAATTCCAAAGACCTCACCCTCTCAAATCCCCTTTTTTGGGCCAAATAGCAGGATCATACCAGTAAAGTAGTGCAGCATCCATTTGTAGATCAAAATAACTCTAATGGTGCTTTTCACATCTTAGGTTGTCAAATGAGACCTAAATAGATAACCTTTTCAATCAAATATCAGAGGGAAACTTCACATTTACTTCATCTACTTCTCTTGTCCCATGGGAAAGGAGGGAAATAAGACTGTATTAAACTTAAACCATTAAGCCAACTAATCTTCTCTCCTAAGAATCAAAGATTTAGCTCACGGAATACAAGGCAGACTTCTACATAAGTGATTTTTAAGAAGAAACTTCAAACTCCCCCAATTTAACCCTAATCCTCATAAAAAATTTCTAGTGTCCACAAAACTACATCAATCACTAAATAAGGGCAACCAATTATCCCTAATATCCCTGCATTGCAATGGTGATTCCTACTTTTTAGAATTTAGTAATGCCCCGCCACACATTACCATTACACGTTATTAATTTCAGATGGCAAGCAGCATCACAAACATATTGTATCTTTTCAATGTGCAAGATACATTCAAATATACAAACCCGTATGAATATCCAGAGGACTTGACCATTAAAAAAAAAAGGCCCAATTTAACTTTGCGAGCCTCTATGCAATTCTCAAGGAAACTTAACCATAAAAAAAGGAAAAGCCTACTTCTTGCAAAGTTAAACATGCGGAGACATATACAGCAGAAGGAAGAAGATCAAACAATGGGATAAAAAATAGAAAGACATATATAGAGTAATTCCTTTTCAATAAGAGAAGTACCTATAGAATGATAATCAATTGAATCTGCTATGGAGTGCCTGTCAGATTCTGGTACAGCAATTGCCTCTTCAAATTTGAGTTTCATTACTGCCTTTTCGCATTCCTTCAATTTCTTGCTTGCATCAGGATCATTCGGACAGAGTCTTTTAACCTAAGAAACAAATTTGTTAATAAATGCACAACTGAAGTAACGATATGTGGATCTTTAAATCTGGTGATATCAACAAGGTGACAACAAGGTGACAAAAAGCTTCAACAAAGGATCATTGTTGAGGACCACTCATCCTTTCTTTCATATAAAGACGACCTTCAACTGTCAGAAATTATTTTACAATAAGATCCATCAATCACATGTAAATCACAAACCAAAGCTTCAAAATTTTGCAGTGATGCCATAGACATTGATTGTGGATGAGGTTTGCTGGACAAACTGTTCCAAGACAGGATGTGTCATAAATACCTATACTCTATAAAGAAGGCGGCATAAAAAGCACCTCCATTCTTCATAATTGGAAGGAAAAAAGAAATGAAGAACCAATCAGTTACAACAAAATCAAGCCAAAGAGTATAAACAACCATCTACCAAATTGATGTATCGTTGAGAAAGAACCTATAATATATTTAACTGCAACTTTCCCAGCATGAAAACAGGTATGAAAAAGAAAAGTCGAAAAGAGTAAAATACCTGCTGAAAATCCTTGAGCGCATCTTTGAATTTCCCCATGGCAAGATAAGCCGCACCCCGCCTGTAATAGCCCTAAAAGTAAATGATGCCATCAGCAGAGAGAACAACAACATGTGAGATAGCAGGAGAGAACATGACACTCTTTGTTTATGCCACACCTTTGAATATTTAGGATCGATTTCAATAGCCTTGGAAGCATCTTGTATGGCACTTCCATACTCCTCCAGTTTAGAATGAGCAAATGCCCTGTTGGCCCAGTATACAGCAGTCTCACCATTCAATTCAATTGCTTGGCTATACAGATCAATAGCTTGCGCATATTTGTGAGCTACACGTTTGAAGAAGTTGGCACAGGTCATTATAAGTAGAAGGAAAAATAGAAGCAACTTCTGACTTATTCAAAGAATACAAGTAATAATTTTGCAATGAGAAAAAGTTTCAACTCATGAGGAAGGTAGAAACTCATATAAGGTTCTATTGGCATAAGAACTATTTTCTTCCAGCTTTCTTTATAAGTAAAAACTCCTTCCTCTTCCAGTTAGTAACCGATCTATCTATTACTTCGTCCTCAATTCTTTAGTGTTTAAATCGAGAAAAATTGGGAAACACACACAAAATTTATTCGGATACATTCCGTTCAAGGCAGAAAACCACAATTACTGCTGGCAACCCAACATAATACACATATCTCCTAATACAGATATTATGGATAGAAGTAAAGCGAAATGGAAACTCAAATGCCTACCCTTGAATGCTTCATTTGCTTGAAGTTTGAGTTCTTCGGCTCTTGCGACGCTTGAATTTTGAGTTGCCATATTGGGCAAAGTAGTCCTCGTCCTGCGTAAAAACAGAAAGCACGCAGAATGCGGTGTCTATTATGATCCCTTCCCCCACTCCACTTGCTCTGCGTACCAATAACGAGAAATAGCTTATACTTACCCACTTAATAAGCCGCAACAAGTTCGTGCTATAACTTCCTCAGCATCTACTCAAAAGAAAATATGACAAGTGAATTAATTCTGGCCGGATGCATTAAATCATAGATACTACGCTTATTGTTATCCGTAAAATGTTCGAGTAGAAATAATTGTCAGTTGATCCCGAAGGTAAGTAACGCATAGTTTTCCAACCAAAATTGACCTAAACTGATCCGTGCATATGATACCTCCACTCCAGACTCTAACCACATTAGAAAACGGTTGAAGTGACCAACCATGTTCGAATATTGGCATAAATGACCCACGATCAACGACACCCGGAAGCCGAAAAAGTCCAAAAGAAAAAAAACGAATGGGATTTTCTAAACCAATCACAATTTCACAGAGCACCCTCCACTGGAAATACCGTCAAGCTCGAAACTTTCCCCCTTCCCCCAGCTCGGCGAGCTACACGACGGTGCGCCCACCGTTCGGCCAGCGGCAACGTGACCTCACAAGGCACGTGGAAAAGAACACCGCTACGACTACTATCTCCGTCGTCCTCCAATCAAGTCACGGCAAACCCAACAACAACGTCGTCCTCCACGGCGGCGCACCGCGGAGGCGGCGGCGGCGGGGACTGTTCAAGACTCCGTTGACGGAGATGAGAGAGAGAGAGAGAGAGAGAGAGGTACCTGGAGAGAGAATCTAATGATGCATTAGCAGAGATTGAAGCGATGCGGTGAACCCAAGACTGTAGCGAGGGAAGAGAAGATTCGGAGAAACCCTAACTCCTGGCAGAGAGAGAGAGGGGGACGTAATTATTCAATTATTGGCTCCTTCACTGTTTATCTTTTTCCTTGTAGTGATCGCAACTTACGAGAATAATGTTGCGGAAAAAATTTGGAAAAAATTTCCTTAAAAAATATCGTTCATATCACTTATTAAAATAAATAAATTATATTTTCATCACGAAAATATGTATACATATATATATATATAATTAAGGGAAAATTCCAAAATGGGACCCAAAGTGCCATATTTTTCTCAAATAAGGGTCCGAAGTGAACATTGTTTCAAATAGAAACCCGAAGTGCCATCACTTTTTCAAATAAGGGCTTGAAGTGGATGTTGTTTCAAATGATGACTTAAAGTGGTTATGTTTGTTTCAAATAAGGATCTAACTTTTCGACGATCAAGAGTATTTTTGTTTTTTGCCATTTTTCACCTTTTTTTCTTTCCTCTTTTTTTTTTTTGGCTCTTCTTCTTCCTCTTTGCTAGTGGCCGGCCAACCACCGGCAATGCCCACAAAGGGCTGGGCCTCGCTAGTGAAGGCCACCCATGCCGGTCCTTACTAGTAGTTAGTGAGGGCCGACCTCGTAGATGGCCCTTGGGTGAGGGTCGCCACGCCCAAGCGACGTCATCCCTCACTTGTGGCTAGCGTGGATGGCCCTCACTAGCGAAGGCGACCCTCGCCTAGCCCTTTGTGGCCGGCAGCCATCGACAAAGAGAAAGAAGAAGAACCTGAAAAAGAAAAGGGAAAATGCCAAATGACGAAAATACCATTGACCGGTTGAAAAATTTAGTTGGTTGGCAACCGGCGAGGTGGGGTCCATATTTTGAAACAACCAAAGCCACTTTAGATTCTTATTTGAAACAAAATCCACTTCGGGGCCTCGGACCCTTATTTGAGAAAATAATGGCATTTTGAGTCCTTTTTTGAAATTTTCCCAAGAAAAAAGGAGGAAAGAAAAAAAAGGTGGAAAATGGCAAAAGACAAAAATACCCTTGATTGCCGAAAATTTAGGTCCTTATTTGAAACAAATATAACCATTTTAGGTCCTTATTTGAAACAACATTTACTTCAAGCCTTTATTTAAGAAAGTGATAGCACTTTGGGTCCCTATTTGAAACAAAGTTCACTTCGGATCCTTATTTGAGAAAAAGAGCGTACTTCGGGTCCCATTTTGAAATTTTCCCTATAATTATTAACAACGAAAAAAGTTATTAATTAATTATTTCAAATAATACAAGCGATCATCTTTAAAAATAAGTTTTTAAAATAATTCTTCATTTGTGAGATAAATGAATTTTTGCTTTTAATCATTTTCTTTTCGCCAATAGCTTCTATGTTTGAATAATCTGACTTGGAAAGTTTTTAGAACACAAATTCCCGCCCGCCAAAGTAATGTATGATTGAAGATTGCTCATTTATCGATTTATTGTTATGTGACGGTCTCGGAGATGTCCACGTCGGCTCGATGTTTTATAATGTGATTTATATCCGGGCAATGTTTACCCACCAACGAAAATAGCATCGACATTGGAAGCCCAATGGGCTTGGTTGTCGATGTCCAGCAAGGCCCAAATCACCTATGTCGTTGGTGGGCCGACCCCGCATGAAAAATGAAAACTTTTGCATGAGGATTAAGGACGGGGTGATTTTACGGAGCAACGTCATAAATTCAATGCAGTGGCTATCTATGACGACCTTGTGTGTGTGTATACATACATATACACGCCCTACAAGAATTTGACGCATTCATCATAAATCACTCTTTACATCTTTAGCACTGCTCGGAAAAACAAAAAAAAGAGAGGGAAATTTCGTGATACGAGAGACTTACAAATTAGCCAAACAAGCGATGCAAAAGACACGGAAGAAGTACATGATCGAGATGAGTACTCTAATAAGTGAAAGTTGTGCGGCCTGATTGGATTGATATTTAACTTTCTACTCTTTGCTTAATCTTACTTTCTCAACTCTTTAACGACTAACCCAAAAAAAAAAAAAAAATCTTTCAATTCACGCACTTCAACTATTTTCAAATACGAAACTTTTGCAATAGTTAAATGTTGACACGTAAATTCATGGATGATTTATCATAATATTCCAAAATCTAAATAATACATTACATTTTGGCTTTTTTTTTTTTTTTTTTGCTTTTCGCTCAAGTGTACACAAATAGGCCCACTACCACCAAGATTTTGACAGTATTGTTTAAGGAAAAAGGACGTTAGCAAAGAAGAATTCGACATGCGTTATCATTACTTCTCGTTGGTTTTGTGATCCGGGTGGTGTCATCTAGTTCCCGATTCGAAAGGCAATGCCGTTCATGTTGAGAATTCAAATCTCACAAGGACTTCTCAAGTTGAACCAATAGAATGGTCGGAGATTCTAAATTCTCTAGCTCAATATATTCAAGCAAAGTGAATGACTGTAATACGAACTAAAAATAAAAAGAAAATAAAAGTAACATATATATGTAAGGAGGAGATAGTTAATTACATGAGAAATTTTCTTTTCAATTACCCAAGATGTGGAGAAATGACCTAAGTCGAGTGACCTTAAAGTAGTAATTGTTCAATTAGCTTTCCCTAACTCGAGCCTCAACACCCTTGATTCTTAAGCTTGACCCACTTAATGGTGATTCCAGTCTGAGATCGACCAGAAAAATTGCTTAATTCATTCAAAGTTGACGCTGACTCAAACTTGATCATCATCTAGCCCTAACTAATAATTGAGGTACAAAGAGATTGATCTTTCCATTAGGCTTTTCAATTGATTAATTCGATCGTCATACTGACCCTTGAACTAGGTATATATCCTATCGAAAGTGCAAATTGTGTAACTCGGTTTCATAAATCTTAGAGTTGAATCGCTTCCGTAACTCCTAGCTATGCTAGACAATGTATTTTACTAGATTCAACAACTTGAGTGATCGAATCGATTCGTCGCTTTTTGAAAGAGAGCTCTCGATTATTCTCCCGACTTCTAATTTACTTGTGGGTGAATATGCCAAACGTTCTGATTTTGCAAATTTGATAATAATCTTGTAACATATGATCGATCGACGCGTGTATTTTTTTTTTTTTTTAAGCTTTATTAAAGCTAATGGGTGATGCTGGTTTGACAAATCATGATTAGAGAAGTGCCTCCAAACCCTTAACAACTAAAAGAGGGATAAAATTAGAACCAAATGACATCTAGTGGCTGTATAGTATACTAGATTCCTAGGCAAAGTATAGGTGAAAACTGAAAGCCGGTGCACTTTAACTTTTTCTAGGGGAACGAAAAGGTGAAAAGGTTCTTTATTGATAAGACTGTTGGCAATCTTACCTGACCTAACTAATCAGAATTCTCCTTGGCCAAGAAAAACCATAAATCATTAACTCTTAAACCAGAATTACCACATAATTTAAAAGAAGAAACTTTATTTTAAAGTTAGAAGTGATGTGACCATAGAGAGTTGTTAATTGATCTGATGGTGAAGGTTAATTATATATAATTACTATTTCTAGGGTTGGTAGGGCAGCCATGACATATGTCGTGCCCTTTTCAAATAAATTTTCTGTTTTCTTTTTCTAAGCACAAGCACATATTTTGTAAAGTAGGGCAATAAATTATATCTGGACTGAGGCACATCATCCATCTCATATCTTATACAATTGACGCTCCCAAGGCAAAGTTGCTAGAAGTATATAGAATTTGAACGGGTTTTTATATTTATAGTTAGGTAGGTCTTTTGGGTTGCTTGCATTAGTTTTTATTATATCAAGTTCCCGTCTCTATCTATATCCCCTTTATTTTCGCACCATACCCAGAGTAGCCACATGGCATTAGTCGAGAATCAAAACCTTCGTCCTTTGTTAGATTAAAAAACTAGATTATCTCAACCTTGAGAGTGGACAATACAATGGGGAAATTTATAATTCAAAAACTAAAGATCACTCATTTCAATCTCACCAATTACATATAAATTGTTTTGAGTCACAGTCGTTTACACAGGTTAAAGACTTATATTTAACTAGTTCATGAAATTTGCAAGCTGTCGAGCAAGAACAATCTTCCATGGAAAATTCATGGCAACTTCAAAATTAAAGTGGGGTTGAATTGGTTGGTCTGTAAGGAATTTCTAGTAAATTACCTTACCATTTTGTCTATTGTTTAAGTTCTTTTAGTTTAAGCATATGGTGCAGCAAATGGAGAAAGATACTCTTGATGATTATCTGCTTGTAGTATTAAATAACATGAGCATCTCATCTCATTCCAGAGACTTAGAGCATTCTGTAAAGCTTCTCTTTTAAGATTAATGGGCATTTTTTACTATTAAAGGAAAATGACCATCCGACAAACTCACTTTTTGCTCTAACATAATGATGACTAACATGGCTACATTACTTTCCAATCTCTCCATGGCGCCAAAATCAGCTTCGATACGATCCTATGTTAGCATGAGTGTACTTTCCAGCGATGATTTATCTGAATTATAACATACTAATCTCTATTGTTTGTCGCATGTATTACTTAATACAAAATTATCTCTCTCTCTCTCACACAACAAGAAGTTCTTCCATCTGAATCAGTCGATAATTTAGCACGTACCATTGGGACCTTATGCATTTGAGCCAAGCCCTTGTCACGGATCTGAAGTTTCTCCATCTCCATCAAGGCTTTTGTTTCTACTAAACATTAAAGTACCTTAAAACCTAATTAGGTGAAGTTTGTTAAGCGAGAGATTACTTTTCTTTTTTTCATTTCTGAAAGATTGATCGTTAAAGTTAGACGTAACATATATATTCTATCTTTGCTGTCTCTTCGATCTTTAAGAAAAGCTGGAGATCATATGAAAAGCAACACTTTTACCTCACTGAAGCATCATTGCCCAATGCTTGCTAGGAGAAAGCGAAACTCGCTCTCACTGTTGGGGAGTTAGGCGGTAATCCAATCGAGCGACCAGTGGGAAACGAAGAGAATGACATTAGACATTAGATTAAAGGAAGATGAAAGACATTCGGGCTCCTTTTGTCTCGCCAAAAATGAATAATTTGGAAAATATTTTCTTAAAAATAATCGCACGTGTCAATGACAAAAATGAGTAAATGGAAAGTCTATGAAAATGTTTAGACTTAAAATATTGTCAATTATGAAAACATTTTTTATCGACTAATTATTTCAAGTAATACAGACAATTATTTATAGAAAAATATTTTTCAAATCATTTATTTTCTCCAAAACAAATGAAGCATTAGCATATAGGAAGGTATGTTGCTCTCCATTCACCCCTCATCTGACATCATCATTTCATGCTGAATAAGACATATACATTGGTCGAGATAGGTTCATGTAATGAATCGAGCATTTCATGATTGAGCTCGAGCATTTCATGATACTCTAAATCGAACTATGTATATATTCACCCCAACAACAACAAAATCAACGGCAACAACTTACGAGCATCTAGACACTATCGCCCTAAGTGAGGTTGGTTATATATATGAAATTTTATTATTGGGTCACACTTGACTTATGCGAGAGACTCATGATAATCCCCATATAAAATATTTGCACTAGCCCCTATTCTCAACCTTTTATCCATAAAAGAAATAAAACAAATACCTGTCTTCGAAAAACTTGTTATTTCTTTGACCCCACAAGCGTATTTTATTAGGTTCAAATTAATTTATATTTCGTGTCAATCATGTAAGGTCTAAACAGAAGAAGAAGAAGCTGTGAAATCAATGATTGGCTTGTATTTCCATTTGTTATAATAGAAAAATTTAGACATGGATATTGACCTATGATTTTTTTCGTCAATCTTTTAAAATGCACATAATATTTTAGATTTGACGGAAAAGTAAAAAGGTTAACTTTGACTTTCGATAAATCTAGATGAACAACCCTAATTCAAACTGACATACAAGTTAACTAACATAATTTAAATCGAATACAAATTGCATCACCAAATCAAATCACACCCATAGCACATGGTAAGCACTTCACACACCGTCAAACTTTCAAAACAAGGAGTGGATTTTTGTTGCAGATCATGTGCATCATGCATTGTTTCTTATCTAGCTTCCATTGTTGAATTAATTACTGTAAGAAGTCCAACCACTTGCGATGAACAGGCACCATCGGCATAGTAGCGCCCATTTAGAAAGTAATATGCATGCTCAACTTAGGCTACAAAAACACACCAGTGACGATACTGCAAATTAAATTACATTAGCCATTGGGTAAATCTCAATTCAGAAAGAGACAAGAGCCCATTTACTATGCCGATGAAACCCTAAAAGCCGAGGGTTTCGTTCGTTTCGCATAAAATAATTTTCGAGAAAACGTTTTCCGGATTTTCCGGCGTTCGTTTCACGGAAAATAAATTCCTTGGGGAAAATGTTTTCTATCAAAGGAAAAAAGTCTTCTAAAATAGGGGAAAATATTTTCCACTTTTGAAAAGTGGAAAACATTTTCCTCACTTGATCTCTCTTATCTCACTTCCTCCTCCCCTTTCTTCTTATTCTTTTCTTTTTTTATTCGAATTATTTTTTAATTCGAATTATTTTTAATTTCCTTTTTCTTTTCTTCTTTTTCTTTTCTTTGTTTCCCATCTTCTTCTTTCTTAGCTAGTTGTCGGACCAAGTGAACCTCAACCTCATCGATCTCAAACTTGTGCTCGTCGATCTGGCGAGCCTCGAGCTTGATGCTCGTGCTCGCCAATCTGGTGAGTGGAAAATATTTTTTTTGGAAAACATTTTCCGAAACGTTTTCAGGTTTTAGTCGAATACCAAAAAATATTGTCATTTTCTTGGAAAATAACTTCTGGGAAAATATTTTTCGGAAATGATCAATTTTCCGTGAAACGAACGGACCCTTGATCACGAAGAGAAAGTTACCTTCAATTCTAGCTGAGGTTTCTTGATATTGGATCGAAATAACTTGTCACAAAAAAAATATGTAATCATCTCATGCTTCAAGTCATGAGAGGAAAGCTGACTATCAAGAAAGAAAAATCAATGAGAACAGGTTATTTTGTTCACCAGAAAGTCAAAGCAGGGTTGACTTTAAGGAATGGGTCAATTGTCAAGTACAGAATTAAGGTGGGGGATTGGCTATCCACATCAAAGGAGCTGCTTTTCTTTGACCATCTAGAAGGGGAATTAAACTTTCCGTTACCCAATAAGCAAGGAGAGATAATTTTGAGAGACGTAAAAGAGCATCCCAAACAGCCATCCAATTCAAGATGCAAATGATGTAGCATGCGACATTAAGATGACCACAAAGTATATAGCCAGGCAAGTCCAAGCCTAATTTCACTTCATTGGGTATAACTATTTAGGAATAATGCATATATATATATATATATATATATATATATATATATATGTACATGCACATGTGCATATGCATACTTAAACCTTTTCAGAGTATAAATTGCTAAAACACCCTAATTGCACCGAGATCGCAAATATAACTCTTCACAATCTTAGAATATAGTAATGCTAGATCTATTGGATTGGTTATCAAAATTGATGTATTAAGTGTTGTGGCGAAGCTACAAGCAAATATATAAAACAAAAAATTGACCATATCTAACACTAATCGAAGTTTGCCACATCATTTGAGCTTACTAATATTGTAATTCGGTTGTGATATAATACTGTTTCTCTCTAGATAATATAATTACATATTGATGACTAATTGCTTGGCTGGTTGATATTAAGTGGCAGCACCTGCTCATTTTCTCAAATGAGTGGGACGCTTGGATATTCGCATTATTGATTTTTTTTTTCTTTAAGTCATTGAGTGAATGTGTTTGAGAAGATATCAGGTAGACTTAATCTATTAGGTTGTGAGCCACATATGAAAGGAATAATGGGTAGGATTCACATCGGTACAACCAAAGCAAATATAACTTCTCACAAAGATTTGATTGATTATATCCATTACCCTAAAATAAGTCTATCTAAAAAATTTCAAATAATTAATCTTGATGAATTTCTTTTGATTTTCACAGGAACTCTTTGTTGTGTTTTTAAAAAGTAAAAGTCATTTAACGCGAATGATTAAGGAATTGACCCGCCATGTATTTGCAAGTCGAGATTTTATGTTATGATATTTTCAGAGTAATATATCCAGTCTAGATTGATTTTGCCAATGTTCTATGAAATAGTTTTCTCTCTGCATATACTTTTCAATCAGTAAATACAAGTACACACTCACATGTACGTTTGCCCTCTCCTGTGTTCAATGTATCTTGACATCATCTTTTATGCGTACCATAAATAAATGCTTTTGGCGGGAACTGTGCAGGGTACGTATGGTTAATTAAACCCGATTGCTAGCTTCAGAAATAATAAATGGCCATGGAACTAACCCTACCCGACTATGGGAGTCTAGTTAGGATGGCAGGACGAACTTGTTCCCTTCCCTCCACAGGCAAAACGCAATCCCATGTTTCGAAACCATCTCTTTGGAACAGTTAAATCTAGGAATTAACGAAACAGTTGGCATTCCCCAGGTCATCCGATGGACTTTTCTTTCATCATCATCGTCCTGGATCAAGCTGAATATGGTACTGTTCTTAGGAAGTGGGAACCCCCCCATGGTGTTGTCGTGAAAAGCATGGGTCTCTGCATGATCAAGCGAAACACGGATGTCGAAACACGCTCCGGTGTGCTGGCAAAATGCCTTTGAACCTAATCCAACTGTGCATGAAGTAATAATAAAGATTTACTATTCGTGTTGGGGAAGTAAGATAATGGGAGGGAAGGGAACCCATGCTGTCTGGGGAGGTTGGGGGACATATCATTTCCTATGCATAAAGCATCGCGAAGCATTACGACAAAAAAGGCTTTGGATTGTGGTCTGCATGCTCCTTCGCGCTTTTACAAGTTCTAGCTTCTTCTCAGGAGTCAAACCCACACTTTCTTTTGTCCATTCCTTAGCCTCTCTCTCTCTCTCACTCACTCCCGCGCACACACAACAGAGCACGCAAATGCACATGATCTTTGGTATGTCGCCATACTACTCTCTGCTCATATACGTGTTCCTTCTCCATAAAAGGACAGGTTTTTCGGCAACAATATTGTCTGCAGATCGAACATCCATGGGAAAGAGAAGGCCAGCAACTTGTAAATTTTCATCTATCAGGTCAGATGTCGAGGCCTGGTTTGATGGTTTTCTCGTTACTCCGTGCATGATCAGGACCCTGAATGGAGAAGGGACTAATAAGATGAAATGCTCTTCTATAAATTCTCATTCCATTGTGGTAATGTTCCGTTGCCCGCCATCGATTGTGATAATGAATGTCGCCTGAGCCTTGGGTGGTTTAACGACGAATTGGGTCATAGCATTTATCTATTTATTAATTAGATCGGTTAAAATAGATGCTTCTTCTCGATAAAAGGACATTTTTTAAGCAAAATGTGTGATCTAAAGAACATACACAAGTTAAAAAGAAGGCGAATAACTTGATGAGACTAGTACCACTGCAAATTCTACTCTTTCGTCTTCACCCCAACTGTGCAGCCCGGTTAGAAAGGTGGGAGCTCAACAAAGACGAAAGTAGGTCTCCACTTTCTTTAAGCATCGGAGCCCGAAGAATCGTTATCTTCAGACATGTAACTGACTCTTTCGAACCCAATTTCATACCACCATTGCCGCCGCTGCCGCCCACCTGCGAAGTCACGCATTCCAGCTCGGGGAACACCTGAATTCACTGCATGTGCATATGTAGATCCCGCCTGGCACGACGCCGGAAGTGTTTCTCTTTCTCTCCATGTCTGTATCCAGCACCCGAGTCATGGAAACACGTGCAGCAATCCAGAACTCGCGCGGGTATTCACACTCCATGGGCGAGCTCATTCAATCTCGCGGGTCGCTCATCTCTCGCGCTCGAGACCCTTCATTCCTGGACCTTGATGTTCGCCTGGTTTCTCTTCTCTCTCCGTCTCTCCCTCCCTCCACAGACATCGACGGCCGAAACCCGACGGCCATAAATCCGCGATCAATTGACGCGAAACAACGCTTGCAGTCTCCGTATCCATCGGCGGGATATGTTATGATGCCTAATGGAAAGGAGCAGGATATGATCAATCCTTCTTGGAACTGTCAGCGCGCGAGCGACAGGCATCAGGAGAGAGAGAGAGAGAGAGAGAGGGAGAGAGAGAGGAGACAACGGTCTCGTTGTCTGAAGCGCGATTGCTTGGGGGAAAATCGGGTCTCGCTTTTCAACCCGCTTACGTGCAAAGTTGGGGGAGCTTATTGGCTTTGGGGCCGTCCATGTCCTGTCTCGGCATCATCACGCGACTGTTCATTCTCATGTTAGAAAGAAAGTAAGAAACAGCGACTGTCGTCCATCCCATCGATTACCTCCTTAAAACCCCACCCTCCCCTCCCCTCCCCTCCCCTCCCCGCGGATCCCCGTCCGCAGCGCGTGCCGGCACGCGCTGCTCGGGTTCCCGAGTCCCCCGCGCGAACACGTGTGGGCAGCACGGTGATAGGGCCGGGGGCAGGGTATGGGAGTCTCGTGTTGTGTGTTGCGTGTTGCGAAGTTATATTCTATTTCTTCTTATGAAAAATTACGTGCGAATCAGTTTGGGAGAAATTTACGTTGTGACACTAATCAATGTAGCCCATGATACGCATCTCGATTGGACGAAACTTCCTTCGGTCAATTAGTAAAAGAGGAAAATGTAGAGTCCATTTAAGCATTAGACTTTCGTAACTTCGAAAAATTGTCATGTTTTCCTAATCCTTAATTGGAAAATATTCCTCTTAATTAGCTTATTTGTGAGCTATATATGTGTGTGGACATCCTCCGACCATTCTATTGATTGCAAACTCAACTAAAAATAAATCCAGGTCAAATCTATATTGAAAACGGATCAAGTGTAGATTGAACTAGACACGAGCTTTAATCAGGATGTAGTATTTCATGAGTTGTTTATTTAAATAAAAATATTTGTAAAGAATTGATTATAAATACGAAGCAAGATAAGCAGTATGCTGAAATTGTAAACTTTCCTTAATTAGTTAATTAAGTAGATTTATCATGATTCACAATGGTGCTTTAGTACTCTACAGAAGTTTCTTGGCCGTTTAAAGTTTCTCATTTTGGACTTTCATTATAAGATCTATTGTGTGAGATTAACTTTCTTATTCTAGCTTAGAATGTAAATTTTACTCGACAATAAATATCTCAGGAAAGAATTCAAATAACGTCATACCTTACATGATAAATTACATATATCTAACACGCACAATCAAAGTACTATTGCGAAGTTTAAAAACCTTTCATTTGTAATTTTCATAACTAGGTCAGTGATTTCTCCGGATAGTTTAGAGTAATTTCAAACATCATCTCTTCAAATTTATTATGAGATTCTTTCCAAAAAGAAATTCCATTATGATGGAAGTATTTCTTTAGTTTGAAGGTGTTAGTACAATGAAATCTCACATCCGATACTCCGTTTGATTCGTGAAAAATAAATAATTTTGAAAAATATTATCTTAAAAATAATTATTTGTATCGCCGACAAAAAATAACAAATTAAAAATACTCACGTCGCTTACGATAAGTTGATAACATTTATATATAAATTGTTATCGGTAATGAAAATGATTTTTATTGATTGATTATTCGAAATGATACGAATGATTATTTAAAGAAATGTATATTATAAATTATTATTTTTTTAAGAATAAACGGAAAAACAGCCGTACCGAAATTGTGATGCAAAGTTTGTTAGCAGTAGTAGGTGAGTCGGTTGGCGCTTATCCGTCGAGCTGGATTCTGCTGAAGCACACGCGCCGCAGCAAAGAGCGTGAGCGCGGGGGGTGGTGGTGGTGGCGAGCAGGAGAGTGGCTGAGGTTGGATGACAAAGTCGGAACTAAAAGCCTTCGCTCCTTACGATGCAGCACGTGCGTCGGATACAGCACATAAATGGAAACCACCTGTTCCATGTGGCAACGTCGCGTTAGAGAGAGAGAGAGAGAGAGAAGGGATTGATGTGATTAATTAATATTCGTTCTCTTTTTTTTTTTTTTATTTTCACGGTAAATAAATTGCTCGAAAGGACATCTCTGTGCTGCGAAAATTTAGGGTTAATAATGATGGAGTCGACGAATATACAAATTATTGTCGAAGGGAAAAAAGAAAATGAATCTTTAGGTAATAAAGAATCCGAATAAAAGGCATGATGGGAGGAAGTTCTCTCAAACTAAGATGGAGGAATGTGGAGACTTTATAATTTACGGAAAGTATTACGTGACGTTTGACATTAAGCAGAAATAGAATTTCACCCCGTTGTTAGAATATAAAAGTAAGATGTAAAAATTTAATATCTCTGCAAATAGATCCTAAAACATGAAGAAATAAACAGATTATGCTTTTCGGAGGATTGATTTAAGTACTGATAATATGCGGTAATGTGATAGACTCTTTCACAATCACATGATATAGCTATTAACAATGGTAAGTGAGTTTTAATTATACTTTGCTCTAATATATTTTCGGGTAATCTATTCATACATGAAAAACTAATTAATATTTAGCGTACGTCTTTGACGCCCTTAATCCGTCTAAAATGCTTTTAGTGAATTTAAATAGCATCTTATTAATACTAAATGCAAATACTTGTCTGTAAATCAAACAATGTAATGCAAAAGAAATGATTTGTCGACATTGGTACATGTACACCCTGAACTTTTTTGCTAAGATGGACCATGCTCATTCATTGTAATAGGCAACTATACTAATCAACTATACTTGAGGGATCAAATAATGCTTAGATTATTGGCGAGGTTCATTGTCGGTGTAACGAAACACTTAAACACATTCACCATCAAATGCTCCACGTGTGTGTTTAGAATTAGTTTCACAATCAAATTCTTTTTAATGTCAATAATTCAAAGTGAAAGTGCGCGAGTCGTTTCTCATATATAAACGATTTCCTTGATTTATGGCCATTAGACTGTTTCTCTTGTCACTTCAATCGAATGACTTCACTTGATGCGGTCTTCCTTAGATGGATCCACTGATTGTTGCCCCAAATCGGTTGACTAAAGGGGAAAGGAAAACCACTCACGTATTGACTTATGAATATTGATTTGAATGTTTTGGAGGCGGTTGATATCACTTGTTCTTTCGGATTCGTGAGCATTTCTAGCCTTCATGCACACGCTACCCACTCGCATGTGAGTATTTTTTTTTGGATCATCGCGATCGTTCTCGAGCTCTAATAAACTGTTTTTTCCATGTTCTAATTTTTGTTAAACTCGATGAACTGAAATCTCGGGATTATAACTATAAAATTATTGAAGTTGTCACTAAAACTAGACTCGATCTTAATGTAAGGGCGTGATAGTAACTTAGGGGATGGACACTGAAAATTGAAATTTGACTTTACACATAACATAGACGTTGGAGAGCTATTTGCATTGATTTTATCTCAAAAAACACAAGGGAACATGAGATCGAATTGCAAAGTATTTGGTTTAGAAATTCGTTTGCACATGCATTTGAAAGCTTAATAACTTAATAGGATCAAGATCTTAATTTCCGAAATATGCTCGCTCGTTTGCTAAAAATTATAATAATAAATTCATAGGAAGCGTAAACTGCATCCCGATCATTTCATCGTTCCAATATATAAATAGATAAAGGATTAACCAATCTGCATAATTAAAAAGATAATTTCTCGATCACAAACTAAGCTCCTAAAATACGACTTTCAATTCGAGTAGTCCTTCTAATTTTAACGAAAGAAATAGAAATTCGATATTTCGATGATAGTACACGCAGTGAGATGAAATATCACTTAAAACGGCACGCGAATCTATCTAAATTAGCCTCTTCCGTGGCGATGCCCTACGGACACGCGCCTAGTGAGAGGGCTAGCGCGTGGGTATGTCACGGTCGGGACCTGTTCTCGCTAGACTAACCGCCTCTGGACACGTAACGAGACATCCTTATTCTCATCAGAAGACCCCTAGATCTACTCCGTGCGATTGGTACCTGCTGTCCCACATTGAGGGCTCCGATTGGATGGAGAAAAAGAGCATAATCCCATTTGACAACCTTGCTTAGTAAAATTATGGTACCTAGAAAATAAGACAGATGCCCAATCAAAATTATTTTAAGTTTATAAGTAGAGTGAGGTCATATCTTAACATCACCTTCTCACGCTCGAAGAATTTTACGAACACGCGAAATGACCGAGTCAGAACCCTAACTCCGGTATCATATATAGAAGTTTATCACAAAAAAGAAAGAAAGAAAGTCTAGGGTTATTAAAAAAGTAAAACATGTATATATGGAAAGCATATAAGCTCAATTTGACACCCCATTCTCGTGAGCGGGGTCCATTGCCACACTCGTGAAATAACCCCACTTTGAATAGGATTCTAATACCGTATTCAAAATTTCATTCTAGAAAAACCTAAAGCTCATAAAATGAGGGAGATCGCATATAGTCAAGCTAGCAATGTAGATACTGGGCATCTAAAAGTTTAAGTTGTCACATGAAGTTGTGATTTAATATTTAATTACTTTAACATTCCATCTCACATTTAGTCTAATCTTTATTGCATGGTACTAAGTGTTGTCATATTTAATTGAAGAAATAAATGAGATTTAGAGAGATTTAAATTTGGGATCTTCAATTATGATATTATGTGAAATTCTGATGACACCACCGTCACTCCATTCTAAAAACCTAAGCTGTCGGATGAAGACACGGTTTGATATTTGATTATTCTAACAATCCTAATTAGAAGTCGTATCGGGCACACATGTAACATTATCAAAATAGTTTTTTTTTTGTTTGTGTAGGGAGGAAGGGGATGTGTGGTCCCCACAGCAACAGCAACAACGACCTCCCACAAAATTATTCCTTCGGATCATCGATTTTTTCGAAATAGAAAAATCTTAAAGAGAGTGCGAGAAGAAAATATTTATAAGGAGTTAATATTTTAAGAGGGAAGCGAGGGAGGGAAGGAAAAAAAAAAAAAAAAGGGAGGAAAAGGAGGGAGGGGAATGGGAGGAAAATATTCTTTTTTTATCACTTACTTTAGAGCGTTCGCTTGGGGTCTCATAGGTCGCTGTCAGTCATAAATTAGGGAAAGGTAAAGCTATCATCACCATCTCCCATCTCCCTCTCTCTCTCCAACCAGAGCGGGAAAACAACACCTCCAACCCCCCCTCTCTCTCTCTACTTTCTCTCTCTAACCTCTCTCATCTGCGCATCAAGCCACCCAAATGTTTCCTCCATTGACGAACCTCTCTCATCATGTCTCCTCTTCTCCCTCCCTCTCTCTTTCGCTTTCAGTCTCCACGTGATGCGCTCTACTTTCGTCTTCCTTCCTTGTCCATCTTTGCCTAGGAGCTAGTTCTCTCTCTCTCTCTCTCTCTCTTGCTCTCCTTGCGGGAGCATTCGCTTCTCTTTGGCGGGCGATTCTACTCGCGTCTCAGCTGAGCAATCATGGTGGGTTCGTTCGGAGGATTCTCCATCCGGTGAGTTCGTCTCTCTCTTATCTTCCCCCATGCATGATTTCCCTCCCTCCCTCTCTCTTTCTCTCTCTTAATCTTGGCGGGGGGTTTGCTTTGTTCTCTTAGGGAGTACGCCCTGAAGATGAGGAGCGAGGACATCGCGAAATGCTGGCCGTTCGGCGGCGGCGACGGCGCGATCGCCCGGGAAGTCGCGGAGTCTCTCCTGCCTCCCATGCCCGTCCCCAAGTTCCGCTGGTGGTCGCGCGAGCTCGAGATCGCCAGATCAACCCGCGACGACCTCGGCGCGCCCCCCCGAGGCGCGGGCGACGCGCGGGGTCTCGTCTCCCGGGGGTCGTCCGGCCTCGGGGAGCTGCGGGGGAGCTCGGGCGAGGCGCCGAGATCGGAGATCATCACCTTCGATTGCCCGGTCTGTGGCGTCCTGACGGCGGATACGGTGAATGCTGTGAACGCGCACGTCGACGGTTGTCTCGCCAGGCGGGAGGAGAAGCGGCAGATGAAGGCGAAGGCTAAGCCGAGAGCGCCGAAGAAGCGCTCTATCGTCGAGATCTTCGCCATGTCGCCGCAGGTCCAGAGGGCTAGCGGTGGGGAGGACTCTACGGTAGTCGAAGACGAGGAGGAGGAGGACGAGGAGGAGCAGGAAGAGGAAGAAGAACGACAAGAAGACAAGTCTCGTCGTAGAGCCACAGATGCTGCGAATTCGAGGAAGAATAAGGTGAAGAAGAAGAAGAAGAAGAATACTGTGTGGGCTCGCGTGTCAGCTGTGGGGAAAATTCATAAGAAGAAGAACAAGAAGAAGAATAAGAAGAAGAAGCTCAAGAAGATCAGCGGAAATGGGTCAATTAAGAAGGTACGCATGTTACGCCATGAAATAATGTCCATTTCGCTTGATTTCGCGGTTCTGGAGGGCCTTGGACTGCTCGGCACTTGATCGGTCGTGTCGACATCAGGGAAATGATTATGTTAAAAGCGAGCTGATTAGCGAATCGTAGTCTTAATTTGCCACGCTCCTTCGGTTGCGTTTCGGTCTTTTTACAACTCAGCCTTGCCCATAAAATCACTGGTGGAAAAGCTGAGTAAGGACCGTCCACGTCTCGAAACGCGACCGATGGCCCTTGTAGTTGTACTTGGTCGTGCGAGCTGAGAAGCAAATGAGATTCGAGACCAAGAGAAAAGTTAAAAGCGACGCGAGAGATGGGGTTTCTCATGGTTTGGCGGGGTGATTTCAGCTGTGGCGTCGGTAGCTAGGAGAGAGCAATGACTGTGTGTGTGTGTGGGTGTTCCAGCTGCATAGTACGGTTTGATAATTGAGGAGGGTGTTTTTTAGATAAGTTTAAGAAAGTGTTCTCGTCCTCCTTGGTTTTTGCAAACGTATCCTAGATTGATGATGCTGTTTTCTCTCACTTTTACTGTTGGGGTATTTTGTAAGATATGTAATCATGGGTTCACATTTCTCTACCGATTAAATTCTCACGAATTCGTATCTTCCTTTCATTATCTTTCATTCTTGGGTTCCTTTCATTCTTGGGTTGGGGATCATATTCATCCTTGGTGGAAATGCGTCTGTAGGGTGCCTTCAGGAAGGGAAGTTCGTATGTCTTTTTTCTCAGATCGGCACCTTGGGCAAAGATTTAATCGCTCAAGTGAGAATGTGCTCAGCATGATCCAACATATTGTAGATGGTGTTTGCATGAGATATAATCTTTATTAACTAGTCAGTGAAATTGCAATGATGGGGACACTCTGATACTGATCCGGGGTTGTTCTGGTGCCGATGCCAGATAAGCTGTAGATTTTCTATGATTTCTTCTCTAAGTCATGCGCGTGCGTGAGAGATAGAGAGAGATTCTCCTTTGTACTAGGTTATTGATGGGATCTCATCTGTATTCGATCGCTGAGTATTTTAGGATGTAATATTTTGTAGTCGTCATCATATAAATGATGATGAGGTAAAATATTCGATTTGATTACTATCATCTATATGCTTTTAAAAGTGGGATGTTAGTTATAGCCACTACTCCAGAACACTAGGGTTCTTGTGAACTTTTGTGCTGCCCATTCATAACTGGTTAGACTATACATTCACTGAATTACATACGATGTCAATGTGTCAAAATATGCAATGTATGTTTAGGTGTAGTTGGCAAGATGTACCGATGTATATGGCACTTTGTCTAAGTAGATATCTTGCAGTAGAAGATTTTCTATGATTATATATGGAGGATGATAATCGTGCTTTTGCGTGTTCATGTCAATATAGAGCGCATGAGTTCATTCTTCCTGCTAATTTTATGTGTACTTCTCTACTAGGGATGATTTGTCTGACTTTTTAGTATATAGTCAGCTTTTATATGCATTCAATGTGCTTGGAATTTTTGTTATGTTGACAACCACTTTCAATCTTGACTTTGCTCTTGCTGATTGCTGATTTCTACTGGAGCATCTGCATCTATTTTGGAGCTTGTGTTGGCTTCAATAGGATCTTTAGCTTTTCTGACTTGTGTTGGTTTCTTTTTTATTTTATTTTTATATAGACTTTTCAGTCACTAAGTGTTATCGATATTGTATCCAATTTGAGCTTCAATGATGGAATATCATCTTTGTTAGCTGTTATATTATAATAGCATTTTCAAAGGGAAAAAAAGTTTTCCTTTTTGGAAATATATATACTGGAAAACAATGCACTGATCAAATAAACAACTTATAAATCACCATCTACTCTATCCTAAACTTTTGGTTCTGACAGAAGGCCAGTATTGATTGGAGGGTGCTGATAAAATCACCTGCAAGATACAAGTAGTTAATTTGGCCAAGAGTACCTTGTTTAACTCTCTATTATCAAAATTTAAATCGACATGAAATGAAACTCAGAGGGAAATCTTAATATGTGGTTAAATCACTCTTATGGTTTAGAACATATGGTCAAGCATCAGCCTAGAAGTCAAGTCTGTGTTGGGGCTCAACTATACGAATGGACAAGTTGAATGTCAAATTCTTCTATTTGGGCCCACCTATAAGAACTTTAGATGGTAATTCTGGTCAGTTGAGCCATAACTTAAACCTTGCCATCAACTTGCTCCCAATTGCCTCTTGCGAATGTCATCTATTGATAAGTCTATATACATGGAGATTACTGCTGAAAGGCGAAATCGCATTTTACTGTGTCCTCTAAGTTTTATTATTGGCAGTGAGATCTGAGTCACTTGGAAATGAAGAAAAGACACAAAGGTAGGAGACGAAAGTTGGAGCAGACAATAGCTTGGGGAGTCATATGGCTATAATTTCTTGACTTCTTCAATGGATGACAGTAGTGCAGCATCCATTGCAGCTTTCATACTTCATGATGTTCATACTTAAGACTCTTTTCAAAGAGGATGTAGAGAGCCATGTCTTCAGAACTGTAAAAATTAAGTCTTATAGGTCATTGAAACGTTATATCTTTTTCATTCTAGGTTTATCAAAGCCATGAAAAGAGAGTGCTTTCTTTTTGCTGGCATCCATTTGTCCTTGCATAATTAGACTTCACGAGATGAGCATTTTTTATTTGGTTATAGTTTAGAGGAACATGAGTTAGGCTTAGAATAAGGTGTATGGCTTATGCCGTGAATTGGACAAGTACTTGAGCAACTGATCCCACTCAAAGGGCCTTTGAGTGATCATTTCTTTCTGGTATTGCTTTGCTGTTGAAAAATTAACAGATGTTGGCCTAAAAATTAAGTTTGAGATTTTGTCCGACAGCCTTGTAGAAGTGGCATTTTCTATGTTTCTTTAACCTGGAAATTGTCCTCATCTTTAATAGCCAACATTCCAAGAAACTCGAAAATTGCACGTAATGGAAGGAGGGCAAGAAATGTGTGGTTTCTTCTGGTCAAAATAGGAGTGATGGGTGGATATTAACGCATCAGGTTTATCTCTAACAATTGATGAAGATTTGTTTATAGTGCTGGGCTTTGTCATACTACCACATGCTTAAATCTGGAAATCGACAATGCTTCCTTAGATCTTTTTATAGGCAAGATTCTATCCCATGTTCATATGGGCGCATGTTTATTATCAGTTGAAGCTAAAGTACTCCTATGCAGTATCAGTACCTAATGCCAAAAACTGAATACCTTTTGTAGCCAAGCTCTTCTACTAAATGATGCCAGAGTTGAACTTCTTGCAGATGGAAAGTCTTTCTTTTCTCATATAACTGAGTTCTTCAAAATTTGTTTCAGGAGAGTAGTCCAAAGATTAGGCGGAAAATTGCATCCCATTTGAGCAGAAATGTAAATTGTTTATGCAACAAGAAGAATAAAAATGACATACTCGATGCTGCAAGCGTAAACAAGGAAAAGCCCGGTGTCAAGTCTTTATCTTCACCAAAGAAGCATAAAACTATGGAACCATGTAAGTCTGTTGCCAAGCGCCTGAAACCGGAATATCCTGTTCGTGGCATTCTCAAAAAACGTGCTAGATCTTCTTCTGGGCAAGATTCTACAGTCTGTAACAGACAGAGCAGTGCCCACGTAAATTCTCAGGCTGCACTAGTTGAAAAGCATGTGAGGTTCTTGATTAAGGATGATAAGTCAGGGACCCAAGCAAAATCAAATTCTCAGGCCATTCTTCAACAGCCTGGCAGGCGTACAAGTTACACAGGCAAGAGTCCCTTTCATAGTTTACCATTAAATTTTTGCTCGAGCCAAACTTTGAAAATTTGTTTTATGTACGTGCTTGATGCTCCTGCAGATGAGGACCATGGTCAGTTGATTGGAAGAAGAGATCTGGTCCAAGTAATGGGAGCTGGTGACAACCTCCCTGATAGTGGGAAAGACGGAACTGAGGATCAAGCCATTACTGGAAAAGGACAGTTACCAGATACCTGTCATCATGCTGATGTAAGAAATCATGTGAGGCCTCAAGCTAGTTGTCAGGATATTGTGAATCTTTCAGAAGAATCTAATTCACCAAGGCAAATTGCAAGGGTTTCCTATGAGCCTCTCAAAATGTATGATCAGATGAAGTTGGCTGTGGACGATACCTGCCAAAATGTGGACTACTCTACATTCCGAGAGGCAGTGAATGGAAGGGCTGCGTCATGCTCAAATGTTGGTGCAGCCAGTGGTGCTTTTAGGCCTGAAAATTCTGGTACAGAGTTGATGAAATGCTTTGATGGTCCCGGCCATGATTTTGTTGGAAAGAGACCAATGCCAATGGCAGTTACAAGATCATCTTCATCTTGTTTTGCGATCAACGGAAGTTTGAGTGGGAGGCTTTCCATGTCTTCACTGTCGACAGTGGAAGATGCAGCTGACTATGCTGTACTTGAACAACCATTATGCTTTCTTCCTCCAAGGAATTTGAGTGGTAACTTGTTTCATTTGCCTGAGTGGAGTGAAAGAATTATTTCCTTAACAGGAAAATCTACGGATGATGATTTTCTGGGCTTACCTCTCAATTCACATGGTGAGCTGATTCAACTGAACCCAAGTGGTCCTATGCCTACCCAGGTAAAGAAGTGGGAAATGATACCAGGTTCCTCAAATTTCTTGCCTAATGAGAGTCTCCTTCATTCAAGAAATACGGGAGACTATTCAAGATTGAAAGAGAATCGTATTGTAGAAAGAGTGAGTGAAAAAGATCAGTTGGACCTGTTTCCCATGAAGAATTTTTCTGTAGAGAACTCGAGGTTGCTCTTGCTGTCAAACCAAGGTGGCATGGAATCTCAAGACACGACCAGAGCTGATGTTTTCTGGCAAAACTCTGAAAGGCATAGCAGTTCAGCTTACCTGCTAGATGCAGACCTAAACCAGACAAACATCCCCGTCAATGCTTGCAGACAGTATGACCTTTTTGAGAACCAAAAAGGAAAGGGGGTGATTTTCTTTAAGGAAAATGCAGATTATATGTCGCCAACTACCACCCCAGTGACGATGCGGCTGATGGGAAAAGATGTCGCTGTTGGTAGAAGCAGCAGGGAGACACATGGATCTGAGGATGGGAAAGTTTGGACTGATAAACAAATCATAATAGAGCATCATCCTTCAAGTAGTATGAAAGACAGTTTATCGGAGAATAATCCTTTCTTACATGACTGGTCTGCATATTCAGCTCCGAGAACACCAAAAGGAACTCTACACCCCTCATTTGACAGTCAAAATGCATTTGATCTCAGATTGCCCCAAAAAGCTCCTGAATCCTTAGTTTCCAATCCCTGCGTTGGCTGGCAAAGTGATTTATTACTTCCAGATGGCAAAGTTTCAGCACAAAGAAATCCCAAGTTTGAGCACCGACCTTTTAGTCACCATCCTTTTTCTCCTTCGTTTTTCCAATTGACTAACCTTCCCGAGCCCTTTATGGTTGGAGCTGAAACATTAAGAGCAGACTCTCAAGTAGCTTCACGATCCGTTTCTCATCAGAGCTGTGAACAGATGAATAGGGGTCCTGAGCAAAAAAACCAGCAGGTTCTACCTCATCCTAAAATATCAGCTCCAACTGTTCCTTTTGTAAGTCCAGATTTTAGAGAACGTAAGCAAATAGCACAGCAGTGGCAGTTACCAAGCTCCCATAAGGAACTACCTCCTTGGTTTACCTTTAGTCGTCCAGCCCCAGACTCTAGAGAGCGTACACCATCACAATTGAAGAGCTTCTCTAAGGATCTATCTCTCTGGAGACCAATACCAAATGCATCAGAGCGGGAAAGTGTCCCAAGGCCTCAGTGTCAGCCATTTTGTGACAAAGGTGGCATTCCTCATTTCGACGGTACACCCGCAAACAACTTTTTCTCAACTCCACATATGCATTTTCCACCAGTTACTTCTTTTCCCTACAATACCGTGGCTTCACAAGTGGACAATCCTCTGGTTGTGTCATCTATAGCTTGCCCACGCCCACCATATGTGCCTGTGCTCCCGCGGAGTAAGCCGACTTCTGCTGTTAGCATGAGCTATAGAAACAGAACTGATTTAGGAGATGGCACAAGGTCAAAGTCTTTCGGTGTTAAAATTCCTAGTTTTTGTAAGAAAACCAAGAAGAGGCCTGCTGTCAGAGTGGATGATCTCCAGAAGCATGACAAGCCAAACTTAAAACTGCAGAGACATGGAGCGGAACTACCAATATTGAGAGAGAATCCATCACTTGAGCTTGACTCAAATGGGGAAAGAGCATGCAGCACGGTATGTCTTCAGGATGGGATTCAGAAGAATGGGTTATTAAGTTTGCCTGGTGGTCTGTCGTTTAAACCGACTGAAGCTGCCAAACCAGGTCCGACAAAACTGAGCGCTGGAGCAAAGCACATTCTGAAACCGAGCAAGAACATGGACCGCGATAACTCCATGCCCATTCATTCAACGATCCCTTTTGCTGGAGTCACTATGGTTCCGGAATCTCAAGTGAAGTCGGCAAAGATATACGAGTTTTAGTGGACGAGGTTCTTCTACTCCAACAGAATATGAAGGCCGTGCTTCATAATTGCTAATTCTCCTATTCCATGCCATTGTTGTTTGAGTGATTGAGGAGGAACTGAGGAAGCACGGCTACTATTACCCTTCAATGGGTGACTTTGAAGATGTGTAATATCACTGCTCCCCGGTTTCCAGGTGATTTTTGGCAAGCATTTCGGGTTGGTGTGAAAGCCAATTCGAGAGGCTGGTTAATTATTCCTTTAGTTTCTCTAATGTGATTGTAGCAAGTGTTTTTGGTGCCACGTCATTTAACTTCTGCAACTCTAAATTTCCGTATCAGTAATTTTCGGATTGTTTCCTCGAGTGCTTGAATTCTGGAAGAACTCGTGTTCGCCACCAGAGTTAAGATGAAGTAAGAACCTTGTATTTACGGTTGCTTTTTAGAGCTCGTCGGCTTTGCTAGGTTTTATCTATTCATGTCTTGTGGTCCTCCTTAGGTTTATGCGATCGGTTAATATATTTTAACTTGATCGCAGTACCGGGAGGTTATGTTGCGTGATGATATGTCGAGCTTAACATGTTATTAAATAAAAAAATGGTTTGGTTTGCTTCTCGAATTTCATTTGAAGATTCGCATGTACCGGGGTTTCATCACTCTCCTTTGTTACATGCACATGCATGCATGCTCCAATTTAAGAACAGCATCATGTTTTATAACCTTAGGTTATTACATTTACAAGGGACATGGCGAACAAAACACAAAATAATCTTTATACTGAGTTCGACGTGAATATATACCATTCTCAAATGTTCTTCACACGAAGAACTGTGAATATGGGTTACATATACATTTGAGTTTTCTGTGAAGTAGAAAGAACGAACGAATGAACGAACTAAGGTATCGTCTGCCTCTGCCTCTTCGCTTCCTTCTCGGCCTGCACGAATGTTGACAAATTCGAGATCAAGAAGATAAAGTCTCTTTTACAGAGAGAGATCGTCTTGTTTATGGGAATAAAAGAAAGAAGAAAAATTACCGCTTTGATGACTCGATCAAAAGCATCGGGTCCATATTTTTCAATGTACCGCTCGACGGATTTTCTCGCGTTGAGGCTCATCATAAGAAGGATCTTCTTTTGGCTTTCCGAATAACTTGAGCTCACCTGATTACCAATGTTCACATACTTCCTCACGAAATTCTGGTAAATATATGCAGCTCCATTGAAGATTGGCAACACCAGCCACATGCAGAACAAAAGCTTCAAGTACGGCCAGAAGGGTAGCCTGATATTCATCGCGATCAACATTATGTGCATGCTTGATATTTGGGCGAATGATACAGCAAGGTTCTCGATTAATTAATATATGAAAGAGAATCGAACGAAACGGTACGTGCATGGGCATGCATGCATTTATTACCAAGCCAGAATTCGATAACAAGATAGCTCGAATAGCGTTATGAAGGAGTATAACACCCAGTAGGTCAGCCACTGCTGATCATCTCCGCTGTTAGGGCTCTCAATCGCTCTCATGGATGCATACCTGCAACGATCAGCCCCATTTGATTATCATCAGCGTTCTCGATTTCACACGTTTCTTCGACATTATCCATTTAATGACATAATGACAGTATTATGTAGTAAACTCAAAACTTACAGTGGAAAAACAAGCATCACTCCAGGCCTGCTGCAAAACCAACAACGTATCAGATTTTGCCAATTATGAGATTGCCCGACAAGATCATACATACTTCACGTTTTCTCAAACAGTGAGAAATAGTATATGTATTATGCTTCATACATATATGATCCGATGACTATAACAGAATCTAGACTGATTGATCAGTCCATTTTGAATGACCGATCCCATCCTCCTAACATAACTTAATCATGTAGATGTAGATAAGAGCAAAAATATTGACAAGAGTAATATCCCAATATATGGACCTAAGTAAGTCCTTAAATTGCTTTGTCTGAGGCCTCATGCGAGCCTCGACAATAGACGTAAAACACTTAGAGGGTATTCCTTCGTCCCGGAGAAGATAAATATGCATAAGGGAATTGGGGGGACAAGCCATGCGGGCACCGACACGTTAAAATAAGAAATTCAGTTTGACAGCACGCCACGTTAGCGAACAACCGCAGACAGCCCCTTTCGGTAGGAAAACATTTTTGTCTTGGTGAGGTAACCTATAACCAAACGCCAAGGATCTGAGGTTGATTGATCGGTCCATTTTGATTGACCAATCCCATCCAGCTAACATAACTTAATCGCGTAGATGTAGATAAGAACAAAAACTTTGACAAAAGCAATCTCCCTACGCACCCGATGAATGCGTCCAGGCGTCTGGCGACAACTCCAAGGACACCCATGATCGCTGAACTTGCGCGGTTCTACAAGGTCTTGATGAATTGATTTGGACTTGGAAGAAGTATTTTGAAGCGGAGAATCAGACGTGCCGAGTTTATAAGAGAACAAGGGGTCGACGGCATGAAGAAAAGAATGAATTTTGGTGTGTGGGCAAGAAGTCTTCCTTCCTCCAACAAGAAGTAAGAGCAAACATGTAGACCAAACGAAAAAAAAAAAAAAAAAAAAATCCACACATGCATGCAAACGTGCGTAGGGAGGATTCCAAAAGATCGCATCTTTACTTTTTTGTTGCGTTATGCCATTTGTTTTGTCATGCTAGTGATTAATTTTGTCAAAAGTTTAGGGTTTCCTTTCGTTCTATACGAAGAATATACGCAGAAAAACCCCTCTTCCTGCAACGTAAATGGAGAGTTTGGGAAAGGCGAGCCTCGAAGTATTCTTGTCCTAGGATTCATCTGAAGTTGGGAGTTCTTTTTCCTCTTCCTGTTCTATGTCAAATGCCTTTTTCTGAAGGCCTTCCTCACATGTTACGCAACAAAGGACCGGTGAAAGTTGCATCCATGGTTCTAGTTTCAACCGTCTAATTACATCCATAGATCTTTGATTTGGTAACCATCGATTAAGTAAAATATTATGTTTAATTAACATAATTTGTTCAAGATTAACATAACTTATCCGAACACTCATATATGAGGTTTGAATCTCTAGATGTAGAAGATATTCAAATAAACCATTGTGGGCGATGAAAATTGTAAAATGTGAGAACTTGATGAATGAAGTAAGCAAGGGCTTGTCTTTTTTTTTTTTTTGTATTTTTTTGGTCGGAAAGCAAGGTCTTGTTTGCAAAGCGGGCAATACGTGTCAAATTTATAAAATCTAGAAGCTAGGCCAACTAATAATAGAACATGCCCTGAATTTGATAATCTTGGTAGTATTGGCGCCTGAAGCCAAATTTTTTTAAGGACTTTTTCGTCTTTTTAATTAATTTTGCTTTTAGGTTAAAAGTTACACTTTATATCAATTATAAGATGTTAGTTATCAATGGGCTGAAAAAGAAAAAAAGAGGGAAAAGAAAAAGAGAACAGCAAAAGTGAGTTTTTTTTTTTTGGCAATTCTTAATCTCTTTTGCCTTCATTGTGTGAGAAGATTATCATTATATTTTCGCTTTCTTTGAAATCCAGCGAATTCACAGAGTGCTTATGCTAGGAGATGTAACCCTGGTTTCGATGAATTTCGGTAATAAATTTTTTCATGTGTTCTTTTAATTTTGTTATTATATTATGCTTATGTAGATTGTTTGCTCTGGTTATTTTTGCAGAATACGTGTGCTATTCCTAAGAGGTAGAAACTAATTGTCCTTTGCTTTTTTTATTTGATCGTTCGTTTTTGCGCGCTGTGAAATTTCAGCTCCGTGATCTCCTTAATCTCAAACTACAACACAGAATCCGCAATAAGCGGCTGTCGTACCCAAATTACAAAAAAGAAGAGAACCAAAATGGTCAAAAGAATCGAAGTGCGAATCTATAGATTTGGCGTATATTTGCAAGTGCAACTTCTGCTTGATTTCGGCCATGGAAAACGACAGTCATCTCTTGTCAAATTGACCATACTTCCTACTCCCATCTCTCAAGCCAGCTGCGTGGCTGGACTTGGTCGCCGTGCAGTCATCATCGTGCTATCTGCTTCGTCTTTTTGCCTGCTCAGTGTTCATCCACGGGCATGCACGACAGGGACGGCTGCTTCTGGGATTTTCTGAACACAGTACCGGAGCGCATCACATGAAATCGTCCTTCTTTTGGCGTTGGTCCTTTCACTTTTCCCTGATCTCACATGAAGGAAAGAAAAGAGAGAGAAACATCCTCAGTTTCTCCAAAAAGCAGTCCCCCGGCCACACCATTGTGTTCACATGTCATGCAATCTCTAATCTCTCTCCTCTTTTTTACTTTAAACGCAGGCCCACGTTCATCAGCATCGATTTGAAATGTGATTTCTGTCGACACTGTTCTCGGATTTTTGTGTCCTTGGAATGAAAAAAATAAAATTTAAGACCAGCCACAAGAAAAATAGTTCAAACAAAAACATTAGCTTTCGCGAACCTAAAGTCGTTGCCCCATGCGTCAAGATCACATGCACTAGTCATTTTCATATATATAGATTGCCTCCATATCTTTCATAGACAAGTTTGACTCGATTTGTAGCTTGCGTCGGGATTGCATTCTCATGACTTTTCGCTTTTCGGTACACCTTTTTTCTCCATTTTCTGTAGATTTACTAGTCATTGAGTGACTAGAAAAAGATCATCTTTGGTGACCCGAAACAAAGAAAGAAGGGTAACGTATATCATAAGTCCTAAAACTTATTGCGAAAATGCAAATGAATCCTAAAACATTTAAAAAATGCAATCAAGTCTTAAAATTTTTCAAAGTGATGTAATTGAATGTTTTTTTGTTAACACCGACAATTTATCTAACAAAAAATACTAACGTGACATTTTTAAATAAAAAGTAGAAAAGACAGGATCATCTTCAACTCTTGAATGATGGTCGTCACTTATTTCGGGTGCATTTGACCATAACCTTGCATGCATGCATCGTACACATGCATGTGTCCAGAAGATAAGGATTCTTATTTGTCGAGGCATGTATACAAGTCGATGACAGATTATCTCATTGATCCATCGCATTCGAATGGCGATTGTTTCTCACCAGTGAGTAATCTTGAAAACCAACGTCAGTTGATTGTAAAGCGCAGGATGACCAAGTGAATGGAAATCAATAAATGTTCTCTAAGTTTGATTTTCTGGGTAAAGAGAGACTACATCTATATAAAACATATTATAATCTCGTATTTAAACGGTGGGAAAATGCTTTAAGCAGTTGTATAGCTGCAAAATTAATCATGGGTGTTACATTTCCTTTCTTTTCCAGGTTACGAACTCACCAATTCTGGATAAACCCACGCAAAATCAGCCTTCATTTCCTAGTGTCATACTTTTGTGAGCATGGACAGTATTGGCGAGATTGGTAGGCATCGGAACAAGGGAGCTCGTCGAGGGACTGCAGTTGTTGCGATAAGCGAAAGCTTTTCCACTCTCTTTCCAAGAAAACCCAATGGCTCAAAGCAACTGATCTTGAATTTTGATACCATTATCTTTCGACAATCAAGAAACAACAATTTCGTTTATACATCACATCCGCTCCGAATCATCGTGGCATCATCCCTCCAGGCAGGCAATGGTCTCTATCTTTATCTCCTTCTTGAGTCCAAAAGGAGCTCCCTGAGACTAATTTATGTCCTAAACTGGGGGAAGCATCGCGGCTTTCGAGTATTACTTCTGATGCAAGTTACTTCTTAGAAAGGTAAAAGGCAAGAAAGGGAAGCTGAATCACCGACAAATGAGAGAATGTAATCCCCTCTTTTGTAGGCATTACAGATCATTTCTAACACTTCTTGAACAAAACCTATTCCATCTAACCAGACTACTTTACGTAAATGTCAAAGATTTGCATAATTCTGGATACACCGAGGGGCTGAACCTGACTATGGTGTATATACCTAGGACAATATATCTTCATCCTTTTTCTCTCTCTGTTATAAACAAGCTATTGTGTAATACTGCCTAGGGCAGAGCTGTGCAGGAGGCAGAGACTGAAGGCAATACCTTCTTCCCTCTGTACCCTTCCTTATATATGCTCTAGTATCCAGACAAAAAGGACCGAAAGACATCTTTGTCCTCTTCAACCGGTTATCCTACATTTTCTAATAAACTTATTCGAGGGATTTAAATGCCTGTACCATAAGCTCCGTACCTCGGACGATCCGATTTCCAACCATGGCTTCGCAGGACCACTGAAATGTATAACTGCGGCATCTTCCACTAGCCTTCCCTGAGTGTCCGGGAACCGATGCCCCAATCCGGCCAGGTGCCATGAAGGATCAATTGGATGCACATGACCCTCAAAGGCTATCAAGGCTGGTGGAAGAACTCCAGGAATCCATAGTTCCAATCCCGAATTGAGGCTCTGTGCATAGGAAAATATGGCAAAAGCCTTTAGACAAAGGAAAACATAAATGATACTGAAAAAGGAAGTGAGCTGTGCTCTAAAAAAAGAATTCTTATTCGGGAACCGAATGCTACCACACTTGGAAAAAGAAAAAACGGAACGCTACAGCAAAGATGTCATATAGTTTAGTGCATCTGTGCATCCAATAGAGGGAGATTGATATTACGGAATCAGTCACAGCAATAACTTGACAACTATGAAACAAAGAGGCTGCCCACCTTTTTTAGCCAGTTCAGGTAATTTCTTGTGAGGTCACTCCTCCTCCAGGCTTCCAGATCGAAAACATTAAGCCCATACAACCATGCACAACGGTCCGAATCAAAGTTGGATGAGATAGTGGGGTGTGAAAAATTCAAGTAATCCTTGTACCGTCTTCCTGGGCAGCAGTCATCTCCGCACCATGAATTAACAACTGCACCAACACCTTTGCCTTCAAGATTTAATTCCCAGAGTGGAGATAAGTCACGTTGAACTATGAGATCATCGTCCAAGAAGACCACCTTGTTTAGATCTGGAAACAGCTGTGACCGTGGAAATCAGCTCAACGATCAAATACGAAGTTCACAGTTACATGCCATCCACTAGGGCAGCAGACTCTATTTATAGAATTACCTCGGGAATGAAAACGCGGAGATGATTCAAGAGGGAAAGGTTGCTGGGACTGAGAGCCTCAACATATTTTTCTTTTGCTTCATCTAAGTCCTCTCCTCTCAGATTCCTGTAGAAGCGTTTCCATAAAAGACGATGGAAATCTATCATCTCCTTGACGTGAGTGTTGACTTCCTGAGACCATTCATATTGGTGCAGTCCCTTAACTTCAACCACAGCTAACCTGATTGGATTTATGGCAAACCAGGCATGCATAGCAGTATATGTTTTCTTATCAGTGACCACGTGAAATACCAATTTTTCAGGTTTAGCTGAGTTTTGCACAGTAGAAGAGATCACAACTGAAGCAGCAAGGACATTGTCAGTCATGAGGACAACATGATGGAAGTGAGGATCAGCAAGGTGAGGAACATATTGAGGTGGAGGTAGACGAGACCGAGCAATAGCATTGACTGCATATTCTTCAGCCAGTTTCAGGCAAAGGCAATGAAGACCTTTTGGTATACCGTGTGATGCTAAGTGCCAATAAATTGACTCCTGCTGTTTGGCGGAATGAACCTTCCGCTCCATCCTTGTTAGCTGCCAAAGAGCAAGAATATTATGACCTGAAGCAAAAAACATCTCTATGTATCCTCCATATTGCGTTTGTTCTATCACCAGAAAGCAAACACCTTACTTCCAAGAGCCTACTTATCCATGTTTTCACTCTCTTTAACAATGGAAAGAGTTTGATACAGTAGAATATAAGCCCATATTGTGTCCTGTACTTATTGGGAAGAAATTAAGCTAAAAATGTCCTTCCTCCCTTGTTAAGCAAAATGTAAAAGCATCAAAATTTTGAAAAGTTGCGCACTGTTAGAGATTTAACTAGTACCAGTTTCAGTATCAGCAGCAGCAGCAGGAAGCAGTGTTCAATATTTGAATAGGTTATATCTTAAGCGAATAATCCTTGAAGTACAGGTTTGGCACTATGGAAGGAATTTTCAGGGCTCCAATATTCCCATTATGCATCTTCCAGTTAATGGTAAAACAATTTGACTTTAGAACCCTCATCAAGACTACATGATTCTAGAGGTAGTTCAGACTATAGAGTTCACCGAGCAGATTCCACCCATTATCCAGTCTGGTCACAACTACAAATTTCAGCATGCAACTACCGCCGGCAAGCAATAAACAAGGAGCAAGGACAAGTCTCACTATCCATTGTCTGGTGCGCAATACCCCTCGATTAATTAAGTTCATGAAGATGGAAAAAGACTCCAGCAAATATTGCAGCCCTGAAGGTCTTACAACCTTCTTTTATATTAACAAAGTGGCTGCTTCTTCATGCTTCTGTGCTGTGCAAACTGATCAGTACAATTCAGAGCAAGAGGATCGTAGAACTATATGAAAAAATATGAGTATTACTCATTTTTGCCTTCAAAGGATGCTAGCATTTAATGCAAAATCCAAGATTATAGGTGGATTGGTGAAATGCAACTGGTACAGTTATAGGTAGATTTAAATTTGAATATGACACTCCAGAGCATCCTAACCACAGGGATTCGCAAATTGCACATGAGAACAACTAGTCCAGTTTCCATTTACTTTAAGCATAATGTAACAGGTTGAAAATCCAATACACAGGAGAAGGACGTCCCCGCCCCGGAATGGCTGGGGTCGCCTTTGGTAGAACTCGCACCGTGACCATGCTTTTCAAGGCGCAATTTGGTGTTACATCTTAACCAACATTACGGTGGCCCCTTGAGGTTGCTGTCCAAATTAACTTAAAGTTGTGCTTGAAAGTGTGGTGTGATGGGGCGCCAACATCAATTATTTAATGATATTCAAGAAAGCAAACAGGGCCATTCGACAGCACAGCAGACAAGGCCATCAAATGTCTCCGAGTCTTACCCTGGCCTCATAGGCAATGAGTGAACGGACTTTGAGTCTCATCACGTGAACCACTTGTGGATGAAGATCGCTAGTACGGATTTTGTCTTCAACAAACAATAAATAACTGACCATCTCGTGATTTTTTCTGAGAAAATCTATCGACCCACAAAAGAAATCTGCCAAACAACGCGATACAAAACAAACCAAACAACCCACGACAAACTCACATTTTGTGAAAGAAGATTGAAAGAAGCACGGTTCGGGCACACTCACCATGGCTTTGGTCTTGAAAGCGAATTCCTTGATGTCGGGCCTGCGGGACGTCATATCCTTCACCAGCTCATCGAACGACTCCAGCGATGAACCCTCCGTTCCCTGCCCGTTCACGTTGCTCTCCTTCGCCTCCAGGAGTGCCCTCGTCAGCTCCTCCCTAATCTGCACCCACAGCCCCACAACAACCCCACCACGTTCATCAGCGACGCGGCCTCGGAACATGCAAAATACCGCGTTGACGTGCGGACCCCCAAACAGACAAAATAAGCCACAAAGGCACAACCCATTTACTTCCATAGCTAGTAGCCACAGTTGCCTTTCCAACCACCAGAGGAATCGAAGGGCCACTTTTTCGAGTTTTCTTCATCCGTCATATCATCCATGGCATAACTAATCTTCTAAAGTTAATTTTTTTTTTTTACCAATTATGATTAATTTTTTCTTTTTACTTCGGCGGAAGAGAAAAAAGATAATACGGCGAAAATGGTTCCCGCTAATTATTCAGCCTTATTTTATTCCAATTGAATATTGTTTTTCGATTGAGTGGAGGAGAACGACTGGGGGTCGCGAACTATCGCAAGGCGACTGCCCTCTTGTGCGATGTGCCGACAGCTCCTGAAAGTGCGCCTATTTGTGGACTGTTCGCGAGCGAGCATCGTCGTCTGGACAATTTCAAGATAAAACCTTTCTAATCACGTTCGTTCCGCACGTGTTCCAACAATTAACCAGACAACGAGACAACCGGGGCCATCGCCGTCTCCGGGTCCGCCAGAAACCGTCCAACACCTTTTCGAAAGGGTGCTTAATCCTCAATAATAACAGGCATCGCAGCATCACATCCGCCCATTGCGAACCACCCGGCTCGACGAAATCCCGATCCGTCATCTCGTGCCATGTATGTGCAAATTTGAACCAACATCAAACGGCGACATGAAATTTTGGGCGGATCGAACCGAACCGAACTAAAATAATGACAGGTCTAATCGGGGTAACCCAAGAAGCGGGGAGAGAGCGACCGAGTGCTGAAAAGACCGGCGTGCCCTCAGAAGGAAACAAGAATGCATAATTGGTGGAAGATCGAGGCAGTCTTAATCGCTCACAGGATCTGCAGGAGAAAAGAGAGAGAGAGAGAAAAGGTCCGCTGGATTCACCAAACACGACACGCTTAAAATTCCTCGACACGAGAATTCGATAAAATGAAATGTCAAAGGTTTGACACGGGTCAACAGTTGAAACGAGACTCCCTCCATCGGCCACTGCTAAGATCAACCTAACAATCAGGACCGGAAACTGCGACCGGTCCCCCCCACCATCAATGGGGAAGCGCGAAGGACCCCATATGGAAATGCGATAAGAATTGTACTTTTGATGACCCGCGAGGGATGGAGGGAGGGTTGATTTTTGGCGATCGAGGCACATCCGAGATCATGCCTCGACCACAGGAACATAATAAGAGAAGAAAGCTCAGATCTTACTAAGAGAAAGCCACGGGTCAACAGTTGAAAGGAGACTCCATCCATTGGCCACTGCTAAGACCAACCTAACAATCGGGATCGGAAACTGTGACTGGTCCCCCCATCAATGGGGGAAGCGCGGAGGACACCAGATGAAAATACCATAAGAATTGTACTTCTGATGAACTGTGAGGGACGGAGAGAGGGTTGATTTTTGGCGGTCGAGGCACATCCGAGACCATGCCTCAGACCACAAGAACATAACTAAGAGAAAGCCACGGATCACGTTCACCATTAGAGCGTGAAGTTTCGGCAACTAGCCTCGTTCGGATTCTTGCTACGACCCAATTCGGAATTCACATCTCTAGCGCAGTTTATCGTGTCGACCGGGGGTATCGGGACGGTCGAAAATGTCATTACACGTGGCGTTTTTACTACACGATGCGATTCCACACAGGCCCCGGATACAACGGATTAAAGAGTCGAAAATTGAAAGCGGAAAGGGAAATGGTTTGAGAGTGATGCTTACCAGAGCCGCGTCATTCACGCCGAAAAACCTCCAGCCAAAGCAATCTGCACAGAAAGCGAGAGAGAGACCATCAGAAAACAGTCTCAGTCGCCGGAGGTTACAACTGCCGAAATTTTAACCGGAAAAAAGTTCTTCAGATGAAACGCCGGCGATCGGCGCAGCCGCCGGCGACGAATCATTGCTAACTTAAGCATTCACTTCGTGAACAGACGCGTGAACACGGTCGCAAACCCGCGATACCACAGTGCGCCTGATATGCTCACACGAAACGGCCCTTATTCGATTCTCTTCTCTCGCGGAATCGCATCTCGAATATTGGAAATCTCGATCGAAGGAAAACACAGCAAACAGAAACGGAGATTCGATAGGGGGGAGAGAGGATACCCTTGGAGGAGGAAGAGCAAGCGGCAGCCGATTCCAGCGCCAGGAACGCGACCCTGACGAACAGGAACGGCAGCGCGAGGCTGAGCACCAGCACCGCCGGCAGCACCGCGCGGCTCACGATCCGACGGCCGGTCGGATTCGCCGGAGCTGCCGCAGCGGTCGACGGCGACCCCTTCCCGCCGCCGCCGCCGCCGCCGCCACCGCCACCGCCACCGCCACCGCCGCCGCCGCCGCCGCCGGGGCCGGATATGGTCAGCTTCTTAAGCCCCGTCGCCCCCGCCGCGGATATGTAGAGCTTCATGCTCCCGCTCCCACTCCCACTCCCCGCCGCTACCACTCGCTCGTCTCACCACGGCGCAGTCTGCACTCTCCTCCCAAACCGAACAAACCATCTGCGCTTGGAGAGCAGCGTCACGTCAGGCGGGCGCGGAGGGCGCGAGATCTACCCTCATTGGAAGCCCGAGCGTCCCGACCGAGCACCGAAGATCCTGCAAGTGGGGAAAAAGGAAAAGAAAAAGGAGAGAGGCGGGACGTGAGCAGGCATGCGAAACCGAATCGGAAAGGGAATTCTCCCTCCCGGCGCATTGAATTCCCCGACAAGCACCGAGCTGGGAAAAGAAAGGAAGTACTACTGGCGATGGACGGATGGAATGTCGACCTGTCCGGATGGGTCACGAGGCGGAGGAGCGAGGGGAAGAGAGGGCTTTAATGGAGGAAATGATTGAGGGGATCGACCGACTCCGGGAGCGAAAGAGATGATAACCGCAGAGGAGGAGGAGGGAGGAGGGAGGATGGAGCATGAAGATCACGAGCTGTTTTATATTCGCTGCCATACCACTGATTCCATTTTCAGAGAGAGAGAGAGAGAGTGGAAAAGCCAAAAAGTGAAGACGCGTTCAGTGCCGCGGGAAAATAATAATGCAGGGTCCGCAATTATTTTTATTGTTGTTATTGTATCGATTCCTATTAAACGGTAAATAACCAGAGTTTCGGCCATTTTCTTAATATGCTATCGACTCTATTATTGTGTCTAGTCAATATCCACGTAATTGAATTAATTTCGTATTAAGCATAATTGGCGCTCGAAAGTTGGATTATGAGATCGACTTGTAATAAACAATGAAGAAAAGAAAAAGGGATAAATACCTTAAAAGTTTTAAAACTTATCGCGAGAGTGTAATTGAATAATAACATTATTAAAAAGTGCAATCAAGTCTTAAAACTCATCAAGTGAGTATAATTAGGTCCTCAAATTTTCAAAAAATCTAATCAACTACTAAGATTTGTCGAGTTATTGCAATTAAATTATTTCATTAATTAGATGTAACTTAAATTTTTAGATCGCACTTGTTAATAATAAATCATGTAGCAATCTAACAACTCAATTTTTTAGAATAATTGGTCGCGATTTTACAAATTCTCTCATGGTATCAGAGCTCGAATATTTCTAGATCCCATTTACATTTTTAATCAAATGTTCACACTTAGTACTGGCAAAAAAAGAGAGACCAAATTAAGCGTGAAGAGGAATGCGAGAATAATTAAATATTAAATCACGCATTCATCTAATAATTTGAGATTTTAAAATATTTGGCTGTGGTTTCACAAAATCTCACAGTACTAACTTGAAAGTTTGAGTACTTAATTACAATTCAATTATATTCTTTTCATAAGCTTTAGAATTTTTAGTACCTTTTTACAAAAAAAATATAAAAGGAAATATAAAAAAAAAAAAATGCGTATGTGCAAACGTAGGGAGTGGGGCGCGGTGCACTTGCAAAAGGGAGAAGCTGTCAGGGGCTGTGATTTGACATTGGGGTACGAGCGTTATTACGGGTTTGACCTCGCCGTGTGGCCCAGCTTCAGTTTCATCTCACCGACAGATATAAATGATAGGGGGAATTTGGAGTGGGACCCACACCACCTGGCTCTGTTCTTACTCTTTTACTAATTAATTTGTTCCTCTCAATCTTATAATTATCGCTTTACTGAAAAAGAAAAAAGAAGAAAGAAAATAAAAACATAGTTGATTTGATTCGTTTATCTAGAGCCTAGTACGTTTTATATATATATTTCCGCATCGGGTGAATGGCACGAATGTTATAAATATGCGTTGATATCTCCCATGCTAGAACTTTTCCGCTTTTTTTCTTTTTCTAACGAGATTTACACGATCTCGCGTTCAACGCATCCTGCTAGAAGTCAACCCTTTGAAGTCGGGATCTTCGGGCGCTCTGAAACCGTTCTTGACCAGACGGAGAAAACCATGTGTGTTACGAAGGCGAAAGCCATTAAAGCAGTGGGAAGGAAGAGAGAGAGAGGGGCATCGATTCTCTTTATGTTTCGAGCAAAACCCGAGGAGTCAATTCACATGACGAGCGATCTATCCGCAAAAACCCCGCACGTTTTCAGACTGGGCGGGAGCTACTGCGTCCGATGCATCGTCCATTTAATGCAGAGATCGGCCGTAACTTCTTCTCCACGGTCCTCTGCAGCAGCCGATCTGCATCCCCCACATGGACTGTGGGGATCTCGCGATCCTCGCGTTCGGGCCAGCGCCGAGAATTTCAGTGGCCGGGGGTATGTGTTGGGCGGCTGGCGAGCAGGGATTGGTGATGTGTAGTCCGGAGGCCCGGCAGGTATAGGGCCGGCCTCACATGACATGTTGACCTCTCCGCGACGCCCCTCTCTCTCTGTCTCTCTCTCTCCTCTTTGCATTTAATACCCTCTCCGTGACGCCCCTCTCTCTCTGTCTCTCTGTCTCTCTGTCTCCTCTTTGCATTTAATACCCGTTCAAATGGTAGCAGAATCACTGGGGGTTCGCCCTAGTGGCCACCATTCCATCTTGGAAGGAGGAGGTTAGGAGTTCAAATCCTTACATTTTCAGGGGGATTGTAATGGAGACGATTTTATTTCAGGAGTGGGTTTCGACTCCCACACCCTGCAAGGAGGCATGACAAAAGTCTGAGAATGAGTGTTAAAGTAAAATTAGCGTAAGACCGACAAAAATAAAATAAAAAATAATAGTAGATGCGCATCGTTTTATTTCGGTGGGGTTCAATCTCGTGCTAGCTTCTTAGCCGATTCCTCGCCCCTCTCGAAACGAAAACCAGTTCGAGTCCCTTGGACCGCGGTAGCTATGGCACGACAAAAAATCAAGTGGGCATTTGAACAAGCTCAGGATTTATGTTAAGATGATCTGACTTATACGACGACTTTAACAAGTTGTCGACATCATGTGATGTTAATGTTTATGTAACGTTATTCGGTCATATATCTTTTACTTGTTGAGGAGCTATGACGTGGAATCCTGAGCTCTTTTGTTTGGAAGCTGTCAATATCTTTACATGGTCAGTTGCCGTTGGGACTATTCAAATAAAGGGAATCTATCTAATGGTAAGCTCCAATCATTTTTTCCTTTGGTGCGCAAGTTGGCTGACATTCACACGCTTCTCTTCTAGGCGACGCCGTACAAGTGACCCTCATCCTCTCAGGCCTTGTCACTCAGCAGCCATTCTATTATTATTATTTATATTTATGAATTTTCCAAATGCGGTCTATTTTTTATTTTTGGGAATTACGGATTAATTACAGATGCTTTTTCATTAAATTATATTCTCCTCGGAATTTGACAGAAATGATTGCGCGCACAATGCCTTCCCTGCGTGACAAAGTGCTTCGAATTTTGTTTTGCATTTAAAAAAGAAGTTTGTTGAGTAAAGTTGGTTCATTTGTGTAAGTTTGGTGGATAGTATTGGCAGCTGCCGGACATACTTAATACCTTTAAGCTCTTACAAAGTATTTGTACGTCGCTTTGGTTAATAAAAGAACAATTCTATATCTCTTGATAAATGCATGCGAGATTTTTCGAGAAAGAAAAAAGATTAGTCTTTCAATGTTGCTTCTGCTCTCATCTTCGTTCTCAATGGAGATAAAAGAAAAAAAAAATGAAAAAATTATGCAAAACGAGGTCGTTTTAATTAAGTTTGTTCACGCCGGATCACCAATTGTGCCACATAGGACGACATGGGATGACTGGACTGTCATTTCAATAATTTCATTTGAAAATTGACGAGAAGCGCTATATTAAAATTTCACACAAATGTTTAGGTTTAAATTGGAATAATTGAAAGGTTTAATAATACATCAGAATTCGTACAATAAGATTAGGATTGAAATGCTATCTTTTTCCTATTCTCATGTATTTCAACCTTAAAAATAATTCAAGTAAGAACAAAAGGCTAGGAAAATGGCGGACAATTTATGATGCAATCAATTTTTGTTTAGAAATAATATGATACTAAAATAAGACTTCTTTGGTTAAATAATGCTTACTTTTTAGTTTCCAAAAAAATCATTTTACTTTTGTTACATAGATTGCCAAAGAATGACTAGTTTTTGCATGTTGAAGTCCATACACGTGTTGTTCAAGCATGATGTATTTTAATCACTGCCAACTAAAATTGCAATCTCACATGCTATAGATAATAGAAACAACAAACATACAATTTAATTTGATGGAAAAATTTTATTACCTCTAATATTCTTCAAATTCACCCTAATTTTCTCTCATGTATAATTTATTCGGTAATTCTAGGATTCCTAAGAGGCACGACACCTTTATAATGGTTCACTGTTGAATTGAAATGTAATAAATCTCAACCGTCTTGACAAATTTCAATCTGCATGAATCTTAGTTTTTACTTTTTGATCAAAGGATGATGGGAACTATAGACTCCTCCAATTTCTTCACAAGCAAAGCCGCACATTGGAGGGCTTCCGTCCAGAAAAAAGAAATGGAGGGGCTTCAAGTGCGACACGTGGGCTGTCCCAGTCAAGCGACACGTCAGCAAAGCAAGCAAAATTCCACGCTGGCGCGCAGTATTGCGGGGGGGAGGGGAAGTGGAGGATTAGTTGGGATGGTCTGTACAGCTGCGCCAAAACAGCGACAGGAGCAAAATCCCACGTCAATCGGACAGCCTCTGTAGACTGTTTCTAGGATCCACTGTGGATCGTGCTGACAGCAATTATAGGAGCCTACCGTAGTCTCGTTTTATTGAGGGTTCTAGGGCTACGAGTGGCCACGTTGGAGCTAACTTTGATCCTCCTCCCAGCTAATTAATAATTCCTACTTGACAGAATTCCAAGCATAGATGAGTGTTTTACACAAGTATGTGAGGCACTTGCTAAGCATGCAATATAAAAAAATGTTTTCAATTATGAGCCCCATAGCTTGAGGCCTTGCATGCCAACGCGGAGGAGAGATTGATGGATACTGAGGATTGAGTGCTAATGTTGATGATGGTGGCGATGACAAGATGGCTATAAGGCCAACGATCAGAAGAGGGGGCGTGCATATATAAGAAAAGAGAGAGGGGGTTGGAGGTCGAACATGGGGATGGATTGTTTTATAATAAAATCCCAAAGTTTAAGTTGATCAGCGGAATGAGATCAAATATATATATATATATATAAAGAGTATTTAAATGCAGCATTAGATTCCGATTTGATTATATCTCCAAATAAGTTAACGTGCAAGAGGTATATATGTGCTTGTAATTCGCTAATTACAAAAGCGGGTGGACATTGCTTTCATTAGACATTATGCTCCCGAAGACTTTAGAGAATTGACAAGAAAATAACCATCTTTATTTCAAAGTTGAACCATTTTTATTTCAAAGTTGTTTTTATATAGTCGCTGTCAGAAATTTTTTCAACTAGACGGTGAAGTGACTTATGCATTTCCCAACGTTAAGTCCCACGGTCCTTGAATAAAACCTTTGAAAAAAAGTAGTCTTGTATAGTGAAAAGTATAAAAAAAGTCATAAACATTTTATAGTCATGGCAATTTACTTATAAACCCTTTAATTTAATGTCAATTAAGTCATTCTAGCTAATTTTGGCCGGATTTTGTTGACTGGCAATCGGTTGGCTGATGTGGATAATATTTAATATTATTTCGAATTTTTTATTTTATGTTTATTTTATTTTTTCCTTCTCCTCCTCCTTCCTCCAGCTAGTTGCCGGACCTAGGCGATTGGCAAGAGGTGATGGTAGGCGAGGTTGAGGTCGACCTCGCCGGCCACTAGCTAGCCTCGAGCCCTCGCCAAAGGTCACGAGGCCTACTCACGCTAGGCGGTGAGGCTTGCCCCGGCCGAATTTGGTGAGAGTCAAGCCTTGTCGGCTGTGAGGGCGGTCTTGTGCTAGATGGCGAGGGTCAAGCCTTGTTGCCCAGCACAAGTAGGCCTTGTGGCCTTTGGCGAGTAGACCTTGTCGGCAGTTGCCTTTGGCTAGTTGCCGAGGTCCAATGACCAATTAGAGAAATGAGGAGGAGAAGGCATAAGGAAAAATAAAAATAAAAAGAAAATAAAAAATTCAAAAAAATATTAAAATATTATTAAAAGTTGTCTACGTTGGCGCCAATCTTGCCATGTCCGTTGACCAACACACAGTCAGCAAAATCCAACTAAAATTAGTCAGAATGACTGAATTGTCACCAAATGAAAATGTTTAGAGTTAAATTGATACAAATAAAATGTTTATGACTAAATTGGCACAAATATAAAATGTTTATAATTTTTTTGAGACGTTTCACGTCTTTTATAATTTCCTGAAATAAAGTCGTGGTTTCGCTATCTATACTCACAAATCACGATCGATTAGCTTCCATATAGATGCAAATAATCTACTCAAGGGAAACATGACATGGGTCGGACTCCAAAGCCAGACGCGAATCGAACCGGAGCGGGCTCACGCGGCTCGCCTTTTGCATGATGAAACCACACGGCCTCTTCATGGTTCAGACATGGAACCGACGGTTTCGTGTCGTTTCCCGAAACGAAGAGATCGATTTCCCTCCGGCTCACGACGTTTTCGATCGGCCCACGACGTTAACCCTGGCAAGTAGCAACGTGCTCTCGGGGACCCGCCCCCAGCGAATTGAATTCAACCACCGACACCTTTTTAATTCCCCACGTAAAATTTATCTTCTTTTCTTGACTAAGATTGTCCCCATTGCCAAGATCTCTCCTTGTCGATCGATCTCTGTCCGCGTGCCTCACGTTTTCGTTTTCAAATTGGCGACTTTTCCCGGCCATATTGTAACGCAATGCGAGCCGTCGAAATCGACAAGCGATGACAATCGGACATGACCGGCGACAAGCGATGACAATCGGACATGACCGGCGACGTCCTGTCGAAGCAGTTTGATTCGGACCTCAATGCTCAAGTAACGTATGAAGCGATTGTACAATTAAGATTCGCATAAGATTTGATATTTTTTCAATCTGATCTTGTTTCACCAAAAGTGACGATGAATTATCCTCCAAGCATATGAACGGATCATATGTATTGACAAATGTTGCCAAAGGATCCTTTTGTTGGGATTGACGGATCCCCGAAAACGGATTCGACACTTAAACCGAATCCCTAAATCGAACGCGGAAGACAAGCCCGGGAAAAGTCACGTATCACCGATCGTAAAGCACACCACGGATTCGAGCGTACATTGTTAGCCACAGATTAGACACCGACGCTGCAAAGAGGAAGAAAATTCAGCCCTGTTCGATCCGATGACGACAATTCGTCGTGAAGGGAAGACGGCGTCGCTTCTTGACTTACTGTCATTTCCTTGGAGAGAGAGAACTTTGGAAGAGAAGGAGAACGTACGTACTAAATGTGAAAATGTGTGTTCTCCCTCTCTCTCATCCCTTTTATATGTTCCTCCTTCCACGGGCCTTATTCCCGTGGGCCGGGCCTTTAGGCTCAACATGGGCGGACGGGCCAACTTAGGCCCATCTCCATAACTTAATAAAACCATCATCTCCCACTCGCACATGGTGGGCCAAAACCAACATGGGCGGATAGGCCCAACTTAGGCCCATCAATTGAAAATCCATCAACTCCCACTTTCATGGTGGGCCGAACATAATCTTCTTTTCCTCTTTCAACATTCATACCGGTGAATAATCCGTGCGACCAGCATACTTTGAGAGCTCGTTGCTATACATCTGTTAGGAATATATAGCAGCTCATATTGGGCATCATTTTCCGAGTAAATTTAGTATGCAGTACCCTAGATCGATCGATCACATTTATATATCTCTTAATCTCATTTAAACAATGATATATATATTGTATTCGCAATTATGATTATCCCAAAGACAGTCATAATTGGTCGACTAGTGAATACAAAACCACAATGTGATTCTCCAAATTCGATCTTCCCCTTTCCTTCAAACTCTCAATTTCAGTTCAACTTGCTTTTCTAGAAATGTCCCATTAGATCGAATTAACCCATGACCATTGGTAACATTCTAAGATAGCAAACACTAAATAGAAATCTTGAGAATAAGTAAGAGTCATGATGACACTTAAATTGAGGAACTCTATTCCTCAAGAGTCTCACACGTCATAAAAGTTGAGATCAAACTTTTGCCACTCTTATAGGTCGTCTCATGCATATGTAGTATGAAATATGTATTACAATATTAACTCATTTCCCATGGAGCGTATGTCTACACAATCAATACCGTACAGATGATAGTTCAGACAAACCCAATGTCTAACTTGAGTTCACGTATTTACTTATTCACAAAATTCATCAGAACTCACATCTGGCATCTTAGACAGATAAAGTAAAATGTGTGGGTTATTTTACTTTCGGACATCGTAAGTACTATGTCCTCATCTTAACACTCAGTTAAGGCGACATACGTATTTTAAGCTTGAGCTCTCGATTATCACCTAGATAATAAGCTTAAAAAAAATCTCATCTCTATTTATCACATAGTAAATAGAGGCGATTACCCGTGTGAGTGGACTAATCTCTTATCTGTCCGACATACTTTCTCAACATAAAGTAATGCACTGAGCATTAAGATGCATAAAGATCAAACAAAAGATTCATAGGCATTAATGATGAAAACACAAATTCATTAAATGTGAACAAATCAGGGAAATTACAATATCCAGTACATCAGACTCTACGCAATTCTAGAGATTTCACATGACCACAAAACACATCTCTAGGTATTGGCTTTGTCATAGGATCTGCTACCATTCTATGCGTAGATATGTACTGTAAGTTCACATCCTTTCGTGCAACTATATCTTTGACAAAATTATACTTGGTATCTATATGTTTGGTCTTGCCATGATATTTTTGATCTTTAGTGTACGCTATAGCTGCTTGGCTATCACAGTTAACCAATAATATATGTGCAGCTTTTTCAATAACACCTAAATGATCCAAAAATCTCTTAAGCCAAACTCCTTCTTGTACCGCTGCTGATAATGCCACGAACTCAGCTTCCATCGTGGACAATGCTATACATGTTTGCTTCTTACTGCTCCACGATATGGCGCCATTGTTCAGTAAGAAAGCAAATCCAGAGGTAGATTTCATTTCATTTAAATCTCCTTCCCAATCAGCATCTGAATAGCTTTCAAGTCGCAGATCCTTTCCTTAGTAATTCAACTTGAAATCAGCAGTTCCCTTCAGATACCTTAGTATTCTCTTAACGGCTTTCCAATGTGCTGGACCTAGATTGGATTGGTATCTACTCACCATTCCAACTGCAAAACATATGTCGGGTCTTGTACACATCATAGCGTACATTAAACTCCCAACTGCACTAGCATAAAGAACATGTTTCATTTGTTCATTCTCTTGTGGAGTCCTCGGACACAGTCTATGGCTTAATCCTTCACCTTTTGCAATAGGAGTGTCTATGGGTTTACAATCTTGCATACAAAATCATTCAAGAACTTTATTTATATATGTTTCTTGCGAAAAAGACAACGATCTCTTCGAACGATCTCTTGAAATCTTAACTCCAAAAATGTATGCAGCCTCACCCATATCCTTCATCTCAAAGTTGGAAGACAACCAACTCTTGACAGTATGAACAAACTCCATATTGCTTCCGACAATCAGTGTATCATCAACATATAATGATATGATCACAAATTGATCCTTGGATCTTTTGATATATACGCAATGATCCTCATCAATCATTGTAAAATCATATGCCATTATGGCATTATGAAAACGTATATACCATTGTCTCGATGATTGCTTAAGGCCGTATATCAATCTCAAAAGTCGACATACATTTTCTTCTTGGCCTTTCACTATGAAACCAGTAGGTTGTTCCATGTATATTTCTTCCTCTAATTCTCCATTGAGGAAAGCAGTCTTTACATCCATCTGATGTAACTCAAGATCCATACTAGCTACTATTGCCAGAATAATGCGAATCGAGGTAAATCTCACTATAGGAGAAAACGTATCTTCATAATCAATTCAATCCTGTTGATTATACCCCTTCGCAATAAGGCGAGCCTTATGCCTTTCTATCGAACCATCAGTCTTTCGCTTTATTTTGAGAACCCACTTGTTCCCAATAGCTCTGCGTCCTTTTGGAAGATCAACCAGTTCCCAGACTTGGTTTGATTTCATTGACTTAATTTCCTCTTCTATTGCATGAATCCATTTTTCCTTACTAGGGCAATTCAGAGCCTCATTAATATTTCTTGGCTCATCCTTATCTTGTGGAGCAATCATAAAAGTTTTCCCTTCAATGTCAAAACGTCGACGGGGAGTTTGTACACTTTGCACATCATTCCCCATTATGCTCCTATTTGGATTAGATAATGATGATGTCGTCTCATTATGTGGTTGCAATTGAGAATGAGTTGAATTCAATTCATCACTTCTCATATCACTCCCACTTGGACGAACTCCACTAAGATTATTATCTTGATCCGAGGTTTCAAATAGGGAGTTGTCTTCCCTTATTTCGCCATTCTTAGGAAATTCATCCTCTAAGAATGTGACATCCCGTGATTCAAATTCAGTTATACTCCCACTTTCCTGCTCACCTATGAACACATACCCTTTTGAGTGTTCTAAGTATCTTATGAAAATACTCTTCTTTCCTCTAGGATCCAATTTCCCAAACTTGTGAGATGACTCATGTGTATAGGCAGCACAACCCCATGGCTTAAGAAAACTTAAGTCCGGTTTTCTACCTGTCCATAACTCATATGGAGTGGAAGTAATTGATTTGGAAGGCACTCAGTTAAGTATATAGGCAGCAGTTAACAACGCATCACTCCAAAAGGTGATAGGTAAGTTAGCATGCGCCATCATGGACCTAACCATTTCCAGTAGGGTTCTGTTTCTTCTCTCCGCAACACCATTTTGTTGAGGAGTATATGGAATAGACAATTGTCTTTCTATTCCTTTTTCATCACATAATTTTCTGAACTCATCAGATAAATATTCTCGACCTCGATCGGATCTCAATGCTTTTATTTTCTTGTCTAATTGATTCTCTACCAGGTTCATAAACCTTTTGAAACAACTTATTGCTTCAGATTTGTGAGAAATCAAATAGACATATCCGAATCGAGTATAATCATCTATAAAAGTGATGAAATAAACAGCCCCATGCTTTCCTCTCACATTCATTGGACCACAGACATCAGAATGGATTAAATGCAGAGGAAATTAAGCTCTTTTACCTTTTCCAAATGGTTTCCTTGTCGTTTTCCCTTCTAGGCAATGCTTACAGATGGGCAAATCGACTTTTTCAATGTTGCCCAACAAGCCTTCTTTGGCTAGTCTATTCATACGCTGTTGGCCAATATGACTAAGTCTAGCATGCCACACATTTACATCATTATTATATGAATTAGGAGATGTGAGAAGGGAATAACAAACATTTGCATTAACATAGTCAATATCTAATACAATGAAACCATCCTGAAAATAACCACGACCATAGTAGTTTGTATCCAAATACAAATATACACCTTTATTATGGAAGTTCACATTAAAACCTAATTTAACCAACATTAAAACAGACACTAAATTCCGACGAATCTTCGGAGCATACAACACATCATGTAGGAATAAAGTGCGTCCACCACGCATATTCAGTTGACATGTGCCAATTCCTTTCACTTCAGCTCTAGAGTTGTTTCCCACATAGATCCATTTAGTTCCAGTTGGTACTCGTCGGAATTCCACGAAGGATCCTCTATCCTTCGCTACATGGTCTGTCGCTCCTGAATCCACAGTCCACAGAGGATTAGATTCAGTCAAGAATACAAAACTTGACACATATGCAAAGTTCCCAATTGTACGAAGGGTGTGTACCTTCTTTGGCTCACGACAATCGCGGGCATAGTGACCCTTTTGGTCACAGTTGTAACATTTCACCCTTGAGATATTCTTCACATGAGAACGTTTTCCTCTCTTTTGTTGGTTAATTCTTGGTTTCTTGCAAGAAGGACTTGATCCATTGCTTTCCCACATATTGAACGAATCAATATGCTTGCGCTTAGAGCTTGAAGCCCCTTCTGAGCTTAAAGCAACACAGCAGATATCTGTATCCTGCTCAAATGCCTTGAGGCGTAGATCAGCTAGCTCAAGGTGGCGCACATCATCCTCTAGATCTTCCATAACATGGTCAAGAGATTTTAGTGCTTCTTGCTTTTCCAGCACATATTGAATTCTCATATTCAATATTTCACAATTCTCGCCGTTCAATTTGTCCTCTTTATTCAAATCAGAAATGATGTTCTTATTTGCTGAATCCATCGATCTGAACATATCAGACACATATGCACGAAATATTAATGCCTATCACTTATGCATCTATTTTGCACAAACTCATCATATAAATTAATAATTTTAAGTAAGGTTTCAGAATCAAAATGTTACTATGTTTCCAATCATCCTCCAAAAATCCTAACTTAAAAACTATCATTAATATGATTGTCATATGCAAAATCAATTTTATGAAGTTACAAAAACTTCTATAACTACCCACAGCTAACTACCCACAACAACCAGCAATCACAGAAAGCAACAGATAATTGACATACAATATAATAATAATGCTTTCACATAATATGGCTAACATATAGGTTGTTACAACAACAACAATTAGGTAGTTAACTTTACATAAGATGTCCACCAAGAACACTAAATAAAGACCAGCCATAACTTCTAAAAACGAGACATCATACAACTAATAGGGAAAGTAGCTACATGGTTCAATTTCTTTTGCTTTTTCTCTGTAAAATTTTCAGGCATCCTCAACAGCCACGGAAAAATAGATGGATATCCCTTAGGATTTCTCCTACGCACATTCATTCCTAGCCTAATCGAAGTCATTCCTTGGGTCGCAGTCTTTGTGGCTCCAACCCGATGATATTCATCCACAAATTCCATTACTAGCTCCTTATATCTAGTAAATCCTTTGACTTCCCAAAGGCGATTCAACACTCCTTGCCATTTTGGTGGAAGAGTGTTCATAAATAATTGCACCATCTGAATATCTGGCATGTGATAACCGTTCCAAATGACTTCTTGAATTTTGTTGTTGACCTCTATGACATGATCAATTATGTCGTCACTCTCCCATCGATAACCATTCAAATCGGCTATCAACCTTGAAAGCCTTTCCTTTTGTTCATCTGACATTGTGCGCACAGATGCGCGCGGCTTACGGGGAGACATTGTTCCTGCAACAAATGTAGAACAAAAATGGATTACATATAATCCACATAGACATAATTGAAAAAGAAACACATTCTTTTCCTTTTTTTTTTTTGGGTCGACGGTCGACGGTCGACGGTCAACAGAAGTCAACGGTCAACCGTCAGGTCGTCGGACCGGTTGCCCGGGTCGGACGGACCGACCGCACGTGTTGCGCGCGTGCGTGGGCTGACGTCATGCAGACGTCAGCCTTCACGTGCTGCGCGCGTGCCAGGCCTCCGCGGGTCGGGTCGCCGGCCAGTGACTGCCCAGCCAACCGACGTCGGTGCTGACGTCAGCGATGACGTCACCCCAGTGGTTACCGACCGTTGGGTGACGTCATGCTGACGTCAGCACGCGTCGGTCCGTGGACTGTCGCGTGCCGGTTCGCTCGCCAGTGGCACGCATGCGCCGGTTCGCCGACCGGTGCGTGTGCCGCACGCGCTGGACGAACCAGCGCGTCTGGGCGCGTCGAGCCCACGCGCAACGCCTTCTGGCCGCGCGTGTGGGTGTGTGCGGCGTCCCCCGGCGGCGTGCGACATGTCGCCGGACTCGTCTCGACGTTGCCTTCCTCCCTATGCCATCATATTTCGATTTCGACTTACGAAAACTCGGAAAAAATGGCGAACAACGCTCGGGGGTCAGGATTTCTCGCCCCGATCCGTACGGCCGAAATGCTTTTGCGAAAAATCAATCATAAACATCAAAACAGGTCGGGAAAACGTGAACTAAGGCTCTGATACCAATGTTGGGATTGACGGATCCCCAAAAACGGATTTGACACTTAAACCGAGCCCCTAAATTGAACGCGGAAGACAAGCCCGGGAAAAGTCCCGTTTCACCGATCGTAAAGCACACCACGGATTCGAGCGTACCTTGTTAGCCACAGATTAGACACCGACGCTGCAAAGAGGAAGAGAATTCAGCCCTGTTCGATCCGATGACGACAATTCGTCGTGAAGGGAAGACGGCGTCGCTTCTTGACTTACTGTCATTTCCTTGGAGAGAGAGAACTTTGGAAGAGAAGGAGAACGTACGTACTAAATGTGAAAATGTGTGTTCTCCCTCTCTCTCATCACTTTTATATGTTCCTCCTTCCACGGGCCTTATTTCCGTGGGCCTGGCCTTTAGGCCCAACATGGGCGGACGGGCCAACTTAGGCCCATCTCCATAACTTAATAAAACCATCACCTTTCATAATTTTGGATAGGAAAATAAATGATAAGAAATTCAAATGTGTGAAAACTAGAGGCAATAACGATTGGCCATTTAAATTGCAGAAAGTAAAGAGAAAAATAAATTTGAGAGAAGGTTGAGTTTTTCGATTCATTGAGAATTTTAGAATGAGTACAATTGGAGTATTTAGAATCCTCTCTTGATAATTACTACAACGGTTACATATAATAATTATTAAAAATAGAATTGAATTCCTAACTCTATCGGTGGTTATAAGAAATTACACAATCTCCTATTACGTAATAACATATCTCCGCAAGAAGATATATATCTGAAAATATCTCTATTTGATAATTATCCTCGATTAAGGGTCTTGTCGAGAAGTGATGTTTGCTATTGATAACATTATCAAAGAGTTGTTAATTCTCTTCAAATCGCTAACTATTCAGTTCATCGATGAATTATGTTCATCAAACTCTTTTATTATCAATTAAGTTCGTCACTCGTTAATCATAATTTAAGTTTGGTCACTTTTTGGTGTCAACAGATCTTACTAAGTTGCATAATGCACTTTAATTAGTTCTCAGGCGATACCTTTGTAGATGTCCCATTCACTTGTTCTTAGCCGGATTTTGGGTTTTCAGTTCCATCAAACTCTCCAAGGGCATACGATTGTCTTGTTCACGTGCATTGACCAAGATTCTAAAATCCTTTTGGGCGGCGAGTGTGACTTGATAAACTAGTTAATTTAAGTGAAGTCGTCACGATTGAGACGCAGAATCGGTATTGGACGAAACGCTCGATCTCGCTCGGCCAAACTCCGGGGGCTAGAGAGTTTGACTTCAACATGACAATTGGAAATAGCAAGAGCCGCGTGCGCCCGAGGGATGAGACGACACACCGATCCATAAAAGAGACCCAAATGAACCGTGTCTTAATGACAAATGTCAATTAGATCGACTGATCAAATACATTACCAATGTCAAGAGGAGGAGCTTTTCACGTTGACGTTTCTGGTGAGTGGTGACAGCTTTTCCTTTTGACCTTTTCCCCCCGATCTACGAGTCAATGACCATAGTAAAAGTATATGCTGTTCAGTTCTAAAGATCATCTTTACTTCCCTTCGCCCACCTCTTTTCATACTCGTCCCTCCTTTTCTTTTCTCATCCAATTTCTTCACAAGCAAAGCCGCACATTTCATATGAGTGTCTTGAGCGATTAAAATATTTTCTTTCGTGGATACAGTGAAACCCTCTTGTTGATCTTTCCCCCTTAAAGTAGAGGCACTCGCGAGCCACATAAATCGACGGTGTTCAAATTCTATTTCTAGACTTGATTTCTTACTCGAAGTGTCTCGTTTGTTCACACGTTTTAAGACACTGAAGTCAATAAAGCCTCCCATTAAAGGGTTTTCCATCTCCTCTTTGTTTTTGTTTTTTTTTTTATGACCCGAGAACCGCCGTATAGCTGGCAGTCGGCAATGTAAACCCGGGGGCACTAGCGCGGGGGCCAACCTCCCACGTCACTCCACTTAAGTCGTGCAATAGGGACGATACGTTTCGAACCTCTACCCTCCTAGATGAGAGGTTAAATCGCGAACCAACTCGTTCACCGCGGGGTGGGTACCATCTCCTCTTTGTTTATATGCTCAGTTGGCAATAGTCATTTTTAAGTTTTCTAACCGGCCACTGAACCTCTAGATGGTTTTGTAGCGTACTTATCTTAACATATCATCAACTTCGGACGTAATTGTTAGTATGCTTTAGTACAATTCTATGTTCCCCACCTGAGGAATTTGGAGGGAACATAGCTTGTATTCTTCCCCTCATCTAAGCCGTTGGACATCCCCCCGGCCCATCAATAATAAGATCTACCAGAAGCCCGCAACATTCTTTAGGCCGACATTAACAATCCCAGCCCACCGAACGAAACTCTCTTCCTCTCTGAATCTTCTCCCCCAAACAAGGTCTCTACAACTTCTTTTGTGTCCTCACTTGATAAATAAAAGTTTGAAGAACAATTAAAATTCGGTAAGTAACGAGAGGAGAGTTTGTAAACTGAAATTAATTGGTAGTATAATCCGACAAAATATGGTGATTTTAGGTCGGTGGTTTCATTCATGAGATAGTCGGTTCAAAGCAATAGTAAGTTATGCAAATGAACATTGGCGAGGTAGTACAAAAATTGGTAATTTATTAAAAGCGTTAGTAAGTTACCGAATTACCAAAATTTTTCTTCCTCGAGCTTCAAGAACAGAATTAAATTACTCTATGACAGGAAATATCTCCCCGTCTTTGGCTATCGTCTTTCATGCACATTTAATTGGATGACAATTGATGATGAGTTCACGTGGTATAGTTCACTTATATGATCCCAAACAACGGTTTTCGAATAGCATTCAACAATTTAGTACAACCCTACGAAAAGTAAAATGAAAGTCAAATTAATGTCTACGTACCACAATCCATGGGAAATCTGACACCGACAAATATTGCTAACAACAATATCATGCATGCTAAGTTAAGCTAAATCGTACACAAAAGTACACGAAGCAGACTTACACCTCAAATCCATGCTAAGAATAAGAGAGGACACCGCACGAACACTAACACATATTGCTCCGACAACCTAGAATAGCTAGATAAAACAGTGATGATCGGTTTCACTTCAATTAGCCCTGGGCTTGAGATGGCCTTCGTTGGCCAGCTTGAAGAGCCGAGCTTGAGCCGACGCAGCTTCGTTCGAGCCAAGGGCCGAGACAAAGCTCTGTCGGACTTGGGCGGTGGTGAAGGGAAACCTGTTGCTAGCCATGGAGTTGAGCAGAGCTGCAGTTCCTTCTCGGTAGAGAGCGCCGAGCCCGTCCACACTCGTGTTCCCGAGTGCCTGAATCAGGTTTTGGGACGCGGGGAACCCGGGGATGGGCGTGGTCACGCGGAAGGCGGGTCCCATCGGCATCACAAACCCAACCAGCCCAATTATCACTCCTGGATTTGATAGGTAGTAACTGCAGTTTGTAGCAATAGTTATCATCGACTGAAAGGTTGATTAATTAATGTTACACCGAATACAACTATACATGCGAAACAAGAAAATAATAATCAACTTGATCCATGCATATCGTTCATACATTTTAAGGTGGAAATATACATCGTACTCATGATCCGTTTCTTGCAAAATCATTTACTGAAGTACTTTCTCATGCATATTGTGTTTCCTCGAGTTTTTTCTTATTTTGGGTAGAGAGACTCGATAGTCTATACGTAACATTAAGCTAGGAAAATATAATACCATTGCATTCCGCACAAAAAACAACTATGGGTTTTCCGTGCAAATTGAAAATTTGGGCCTAGTTGCAAAAACGCCACTCCTCAATTAGATAAAATATACCACGAGCGCACGGCATTCCTCTTTGTGATGATGAACTTACTTGTAAGGGCGGATGAAGGGATTTATGATAGGAGGGAAACCGAAAGGAGGGAAACCGAAAGGAGGTGCTGTGATGGAAGGGATGCCCGGAGTGCCGGGATCGATGGGAGTGCCAGGATCGATGGGAGTGAAAGGTGGCGTCAAGGTCACCGTAGTTGGGGGGCTATCGCCTCCGGAAGTCGGAGATGGATAGTTACCTCCGCTCGGTGGCGAGATGGTGGTGGGAGTACTCGGGGTCCCGGGATCAACAGGAGTGGTCACTGGGGTCGGGGGTGTGCCTCCGGAAGTGGGAGGAGAACGGTAGTAACCTCCACTAGGAGGCCGCGTCGACCGGCTGGGGTCTTGTCCCCTCGGCGGGCTGCCACAAGATCTGGCAGTCGTCGGCGAAGTTACCCGAGGGGGACTGCCACGTCCGCGTGAACCTGTTCATCAGGTATAAAACTTAAGAGAGCGCATAATATCATGGTGCAAAAATGGAAGGAAAAGAAACGAACAAGGAGGGGAAATGAACATGAGATGTCGGGACAATGAATTCTTGAAGTTAAAAGAGTAAAATCTCGGACTTTTCCAGGAGACATGCGATTTATGCCTACTACCAAATGGTATATACATCATGACCGAATTAACTCCTCTGCAGGAGTCTCTCCGAACACGTGGTATCTCTTTCATTGATCTTAACAAGGAATAGCAGTCGAACACACTAGGACAAAAGTCACCAAACCCGTAAGACGTTTTCATGCCAAAACAATCATGACAAACATGTCAGCATCTGGAGATTTCTTCATAGCGAAAACGGATTTGACCTGAGGGAGGAGAGCGAGAACGAGGGTCTGGAGGAGAGTAATTGGCCTTCTCATCCTTAAGTTCAGTGCCTATGACTTCAACAAGCAAGAAGCTCTGGAGAAGCAGCGACCACCCCACAACCATAACGCAACCTCCCACGAAGGAAGAAAGGACTTGTTCTCTTCTTGCCATATTTCGTCACGGAAGGAACGCTTAAGGATGGGAGGCTACGGATTGAAGGACGCATATGAGAATATATACCTGAGAAATCAGGGGGAGCGACGGTAAGAAGTAGTAAATTTCCATTGGAATCTGAGCGGAGTAAAGATGGCTGGTGGGGATGGACTGATGCGGTTGGTTGAAGTATTGAAGTAGCATTTACGTGCTCCTATCCACAATCTGCGTACGAATTTCTGCAGTGTTCGTACAAAGACAGTGCCATAATTAGGCGGAGCGCCGGTTAGTCCTCTCTCCATCTTAAATGGAAAGAACTTGCAAATCTTGGGGGATGGAGAAAGTAGCTATGTAGGACACAGCATAATATATCTAAGCTAAGATATATAATAACTATAGTCCCAGTTCAAGCTACTGGAGACAGTATTTCCAATGAATCATGTCACAAGAGAGAGAAAAGAGAGGAAGAAATGAAATATTGAATAAGTAAGGGGTGATCCACAGTTCACTGGTGTCTCAGTGTGTATCTTTTGAATGGATGACTCTTATGACTAGATTGGTTCGACATGTAAAGGCACCCCCTCCGTGTTTGCAAATCCACAGTGGACTTCGATATGAGGTCGCAACCTACTTCCAAGAAACCCGGCATAGCGACCCTCAATTTGGGTTGCCCGAGGCTGGGTGTGGTGGGCGCAATCCACGCACCCTTGCTACGTTCTGGGAGAGTAAGAGAGAGACCCCCGCCGGGGGGAGGGGGGAATGGCGGCACAATGGCAGCGACCAGAACGTGTCAAGGTGGCGACCAGAGCACGATTATGGCAGACACAAGAGAGAGGGATTAGGGGTAATTGGTTTCCCTGTGGACCGGTTCTCACCCAGGAGCTGGGACTGGACTAGAGAGGCCGGTTCCTATTATCTGAAAAACTGGGAACCGGCCCAACATATCTTGAAATTGGATTGGATTGATAGGCTAATGAAACCAGTGATATAGCAAAAGAAACGTATTAATCAGGAAAAATAGACGGTACAAACATAACGGCTGAAGCACATATTTAGACACAATAATCTCACACTAATAATACCATGGAATTAACTCGAAAACAATCTTCTTGCACCAACGTTCCACCAAACCAATCTTGAGAGCACGAACCCAAATCATTTCTACACTTACAACAAACCAAACAAATGACAAATTTATCGAAACAAGGTCGCAAACTCACTGGATCATGAGATCCAAATTGCAACCAGCTGCAGAGTTCGCGGAGTAGGAGCTCGGAAACTCCTAGCCTCGAAATGGGATCGGCCAAGAATTGAGGGAGAGAGCATTTGAGAGCTGAGCAAGACAGTGATTGAGAGAGCTGTGACTAAGAGTCAAGTGAGAGAGTGACTGAGGCGTGAGTAATGCAATTAGGGCTTGTGAAGGATTAGGGCGAGCGTGAGTCATGTAGTGTGCAACATAACTGAAAGAGAATTTGTGAAAGATTAGGGTATTTACAGATTTGTAAGAAATTAAAAAAATAAATCGATCTAGTCTGAGTGGTCAGGATTGGCAGATCCAAACACAAAATTGGAACCAGATCGGTATTCTTGGAAACTGCCCATAACTAGCAATTCTTTTTGTTAATCCCTAGTGGGGAGGGGGTAGATGTAAGTTTTGGATGGAGGTTTTTGGGCTGAATTCTTTTTTTTTTTTAATAACTTTTTTGGGAAAACCTCACATATCGGAAGGATTCATATCCATACAAAGAAGCCCCTCTTCGGTGCTACTTTCCATCGTAAAGTTATTGGGAAACCCTTTTGCTAGACAAGCGTTTCACCTTCACCTCCGGAGCTATTGGGAAACCCTTTGGTAGACTGCTGGGCCATTTTCAGTTAAATGCGGGCTACCTGATGGGACACAGTTTGACCATCGTCCCGAACACGTGATCGTGCAGTCTGTCTCGTTGAGCTGTCATAGTAAATGCCAACTGGTCTCGTTGCTACTGGTGGACGTGGAAGCATCGTTTCTCGAGAATTCAGTCTCTAGGCAAAGCACAACCGCGTTGTCCATGACGATACCATAGCATCAACCTTGAGATATCTAGTTCGACATTAGGGTCGAGTACCACGATTAAGTTTCATTACTAGCTAGTCATATTACATTGGTTGTTATACGATATTATTTCATTTCCATTTTGCTTCCTGAGATAATAAAAGCTCCCTAATCTAAACTTTTTTTTCTGTGTCCGCTCCTTGCATCAATAAAAAAATGTGTCTAAAGAAGCCTTACATGGAGAGGAAGTGAACTGATGAATAATTTATTTCTCACACATTGCATATTTCAAGGGAATTCTAGATTAACATTCTTGGGGAAGAAACTTCAGGAATGTCTTTGACAGTATAAATTGAATATTGCATATTTCCGCAGTCTAATGATTCTGTATGTTACATGATATGTATGATGAGATATAGTTCCACTCTTTCCAAAATAATGAAGATAGACATCAAATGGTTACCACAAAGAAAATTGAGAATTCCCATAAAAAGAAAAATAAAGGCAACATATGGAATTGAAAGAAGATATTGAAAATATCACTAAAGTCTCTATAGATAGAGATACGAAGAAGGGAGAAGAAACCATTTTACTCTTAAGGTGTAAATTACCTCGTTGTTAACTTTTTCCATACAAGTCATGACCTAAAGTTAGAGCATACCGGTCCCCTTTTTATGTTTATCTTTGTCGTACTTAATGGATTTGCGGATATGCGCTCCATGTCATTCTAGCATTCAACAGGGCAAAACAACCTACGTCTCACTACAAGCCACTGAAATTTCTCTATATACCTTTTTCCTAGTTCTCGCAATTCTTGTGGCTAGGAGCAACCCTTCTTTTTCACAGATAAAGATAATAACCCACCACCATTAAGAGAATCACGCTTCGGGGAAAGAAAGTCGGGTCCATCTGCTGTACTATGGTATCCTCATCACCGTCATAGATGTCAAGTCCCCATCTTTTGTCCTGACACGCCAGCTCACAAGAAACATACAAACACAATTCTTCTCAAAGACGAAAAACCCTAAAACAAGATTCAGCCGGCGCATCGTATCCCCCGGGTCCGGCCAACTTGACAAGATTCAGGCGGTGCATCAAATCATTATTCACATGCCCCCTCGTTAGTTCATAAAAATGGATTAGAACTTAGGTTCTCTCTCTCTCTCTCTCTCTCTCTCTCTCTCTCTCTCTCTCTGTTGTAACTATAGGAGCTGTAATAGATTCCGTTTCTGGGTTTGACTTGCCAAATACGAGAAATGATAAAATATTAAAGGTCAAGTGGGATCCTCCAAACCAGATATCTAGGGATCCTCTGCCCATTTGAATATTCAGCCATATTGACCATGGACGGCTTGGAGAATCTGGGTAATATCTCGCTTCTTAAATAAAAGTTAGGGTTTCCAGGTACAACCTGGTGAGGAATGAGGCGGATTGAGTCTCAATGGGCGGTGTGGTAATGTTTAGGTACTACGCGTAAGAGCACATGCGTGCCTGCGGGGGGTGGCTCTACTTAATCATTACTTGGTTTGGTAATCCCTTCCTAATCAAGTCAAATGTATATAATGCAAAAAAGTGGGCAAGAATGCGTGTTTTTCCTCCTGAGAATAGTGCAAGCTCCACTGTATTTCGATATGATATTGAACTGATTATTTGATTAATAGTTATGAAGAAATTGAGCCGATGATTGCTTGGACTCATAATTGGAAGTTTAAAAAAGAGTTGCATGGGCGCAATGCAATGTATCTCCCGTGGACAAATTGAAATATGGTGCTATTAAATTAATAACTAATTCAGTTAGCCTCTTAGATTATAATAGTCATCTGACTTGTTGTAAGAACAACTTGTTCGATTATTTTATTACTCATTATATGGTTCAACCAGCGGAACATCACCTATATATAGAGAACCCGCATCCTTTCTATCATCACGATAACCCCACAGCAAACTATAAACTTCCAAGTTCTCAAACACAACGTCCGCACTCTTTCTTAGCCATGGAGATCAACCACTACATTTCCTCTTGGCTTTTCACTCTCATTTTAGCCCTAGCACCCTTGTTCATTCTTCTCAAACTCAAGCAAAAATGTGTCAGCACCAAGCACAAACTACCCCCGGGCCAAATGGGCATCCCGTGGCTCGGCGAAACCATGGATTTCTACAGAGCCCAGCAAGCCAACCGGCTATTCGAGGACTTTGTCCAACCTCGCATGGCGAGACATGGGAAGATCTTCAAAACAAGGTTGATGGGGTCGCCCACTGTGATAGTAAGTGGAGCCGAAGCGAACCGGTTCTTCTTGTCCAATGAGTTCAAGCTGGTGATAAGCTCGTGGCCTTCTTCTTCAGTTCAGCTCATGGGCAAGAACTCCATTATGCAAAAGCACGGCGAGCAACACCGCCACATCCATGGACTGGTCGCCTCTAGCCTCGGCATCTCATCAGCGGGGTCTTTAGTGCCAAAGTTGAGCAAATTAGTACAACGCCACCTAGATGCACATTGGAGTGGCCAGGAGAGAATCAACCTATACCACTTCACCAAAAATTTGACATTCCACGTTGTGTTTGAATGTTTGTTAGGCATAAATGTGGAGCCGGGAATGCCGGAAATATTTGAGAGGATTTTAGAGGGAGTCTTCATGCCAGCGGTTAATGTCCCTGGAACTAAGTTTTCGAGAGCAATGAGAGCGAGGAAGGAGATAGAGAGCTTGTTTGTGAGGGTTGTGAGGAAGAAGAAGGAGGAGTTGGAGAGGGAGAACTCGGTAGGAGGTGGAGGAGGGAATAAGGAGGAAGAGGCGGTGCTGCTGCCGCGGTACGTGGCGGCGATGTTGCGGGGCGAGATGAGCGAGGAGGAGGTGATCGATAACATGGTGTTGATGGTGTTTGGTGCTCAAGACACCACCTCTTTCGCCATCGCTATGACCTTTAGAATGTTGGCTCAGCACCCACATTGCTATCAGTTGCTACTAAAAGGTGACGATCTGTTGCATGTTTTATGACTTATTTTTCTCTCGTGTCTTTAATCGGTTTACATTATATGATGTTCATTCTATTGTGAATAGTCTCGAGTTTTTAATTAGTGACTTTGCATTCAAAAATATGGACTATGTTATTAGAATATTCTCTTGGGTTTTTATATATGTTTTTTTTATTAAATAAGCGAACTTTGTTCTTTTGCAGAACATACGGATTTCAAGAGCAGAAAAAAAGTAGGAGAGGATATCAATGGTGAAGATATTAAGAAGATGAGTTATACGTGGAAGGTTGCTCGTGAGACCTTAAGATTGTTCCCTCCCATCTTCGGCTCTTTCCGAGAAGCCATCGTCGACATCGACTACGAAGGATTCACCATCCCGAAAGGATGGAAGGTACGTAACTTCTAATCCAATCGCAAAGTTTCAATCGATAATTTGACCATGATCGATTCTCATGAAATTAGAACTGATGCACTTTAAATGCACTTTCACGACTTATTCATCTCTCAAAGCGTCGTGTAGTGATGGTCAACTAAGAAAAGAGCCGTCGTCGTCGTATGGGAAGCCTAAATTGAGTCTCAAAAGCCTCGATACAACTCCACTTTTAATTATATATATATATATATATAGACCGAGTCCAACACCGGCCATAGTTTATTTTACTCCATATATATTCACCTAATTGGAATTGAAAAGTCTTGGTACGCCGCCCGCGCTCACTTGATTGAAATTGCTTTGAAAAGAGAATGTCCACGGCACATGCACGCTTGTTAATTAAATTAAAGTCGTCACGCGCATGCATGGCAGCGAAGTCATCTGCATCTTTCCTTAACTTGATTTATTAAATGACGGTCCAAGCTGCATTAAAATAAGCCACTTGTTCATATTGTAAACCTTCCCTACCTAGACATTGCCCCGTTTAGCCTAGGATATGTGAATTAAGATGCGGACAAATTCGCGATTTAAAAAAATGCCGTACACAGTTACGTGATTTCATGGAGCCATTCTGATTTTCAGGTGCTGTGGACGACCTACGGGACGCATCTGGACCCGGAACACTTCGCAAACCCGACGAGCTTCGACCCGGACCGGTTTAACGAGGCGATGCCGCCATACGTGTACATGCCCTTCGGAGGCGGGCCAAGGGTTTGCGCCGGGTCCCAGCTGGCGAGGATGAACATCCTCGTGCTCCTGCACCACGTGGTGACCCGCTACGACTGGTCCCTGATCCACCCCGATGAGCCGGTCACCTCGGACCCCCTCCCGTACCCTGTCCACGGGATGCCCATCCGGATTTCTCCCAAGCGACGATCCATCGATTGATCCACTCGTGTGTATTCATTTATTTGGGGAGAGATGCAGTTGTATCGCTTCTTTGTTCAAATCAAATTTCAATGAAAGTTCTTCAACAAGTCACTAAAACTCGCGTGGGAAGTCGATCTATGGAGTCCGATGGTTATAGTTTTAAATGGACATTTTGGGGAATAACGAGGAGGGCGGCTCCAGGTCAAACTTTAAGGTTTTATTACCTAAATCTGTAGGTTGGTATTCCCCATGGTACGCTAATTGTAGAGATTACTCAAACCAAAAGGTCTGCTCTTGAATAGATCCCCAGGACTTTCTCATGGTGGGAGACCTCTTGCATTGCTAGCATTAATTAGCGATTACTCAAACCTAGGGTTGATTATGTCTGGTACTTATAAGTTTGTCCTAGATGACCGATATATTCTAGGGAAAATCTTATTATGAATTTTTCATTGATCATGATTGAGGCGGATGAATGCCTTATGAATGATTTACATATTTATCATATAAGGATTCACAAGTGTCGATTACTTAAAGGTTTCATGAATGCACTTTTATATCTCTTGTGAATTTTGGATGCCCTAAAGGTTGGGTTCAATCATAACAATAATAATCTTAATTTGCATAATAGGGCTTTTCATTTAATAACATTAGGTCCACATAAATTGTATTCTAACTGGATTAGGACTAATGAGCTGGTGCTGAACGGGAAGCCCTAATCTTAATCGGATTTACAGGATCAAGCCCATTTAACCAAATCTTCGGCCAATCCATCTATTTGCTTGACCGAAAATCATGCATGCGATATATCATAAGTGATGTTCTGAAATTGGAAGGTAAGTGATCTAGAGTGCAAATAATCTCTTAGCAAAACAGGAAATTGGAGAGAGACTCGGTTAAGATTGAATAATAGATTTTGACTGTGGAGCACTCGGATTCCAATTACGGATCAGCAGTCGGAAAAGGGAAAGAAACAACGATCCCTCTATATATAATTCACTCTTTCATCGCGGCAAAAATCTCAAGATAATAACTTCTCAGTCGTCTTCAAAAAGAGAACGCAAAGACCCTTTTCAGAGGTGAATTCAATCGATCTGTCATCATGTCGCTTGCTGCGCAGCTTCAAGAGGCTTTTCAAGCTTTTCAAGCGGCGGATCTGAAGTATTATTTTTCCCAGAAGAAACGGAATCCTGGGTGAGTATTTACTATTCTTTTTAGTGGAAGGAGTATTGTTCTTTATGTTATTTTCCTCTCAGCCCATGCGAAATCGCGGACGCCACGGAGGCGCGTGCTGCTGCTAAGGCCGCCCTGGACGAGGTCGTCGCAGTCCTCCGACAGGAGGAGGTGCTGATTCTCGATACCCTGGAGCAGGCGAGGGTGTTCACGCAATTCTTGGCGCAATTTCCTGACCACGGCAATCTCAGACGTGTGGATATCCCCAGTGGTGTAGACGAGAGAACCGCCGCACGGATGTGCAGCATTATGAGGATGGCTGGATTCAGGCCGCCCACCCAGACCTTCTACTTGCTGGACTAGTCTCTCGTTTTGTATAATGCAGTGTGTTAACTCTCTTAGGTATGTTATTTAGGAGTGTCAATAGTTCTATTCGGTTTTTCATGAAATCCAAATAGTTTGTTGTTTGTAGTTTGCTTGCTTCAATGTTATTTAGGAGTGTTAATGGTTTCATTCGATTTTTCTTTTCACGAAATCCGAATAGGGTGTAGTTTGTAATTTGCTTGCTTAAACACCAAGTTTATCATTTTGACGAAAAAGTAAACTCGTATTTCTCTCTTTACTCTCTTTAGTTTTTATTACTTGGATATGGCATCGCATCATATTAACTTTGAACCCTAATTTACTCGTATTTCTCTCTTTACTCTCTTCAGTTTTTATTACTTGGATATGGCGCAGCACATTAACTTTGAACCCTAATTACTTTCTCCAAAATAGAGACACCAAAAATGAGGTAAGTTCCTTGGATGATTTAATAAATATCTCATGTTTCGATGAAACAAAAATTACTTATAAGGTATCTATGAAACATAAAAAGGAAAGAAAACTGTTTTTCCAATAGCGAAAACCCAAAAAAAAAAAAAAAGAAGAAGGGAAAAAGTGAAGAAGCAGGGCAAAAAGATAATAATCAACATTAAGCTAACTTAAAATTCAACGTCCAACTGTTGAACCCCATATTGCTTAAGTCAACCAAAAAGATAATAATCAGCATGAAACTCGTATTTCCTCTCTTTCTTTTATATTTTTATATTTTTTATTTACGTTGCATATAGCACGGCATCACATAATCTTGAACTCCAATCAATTCTAACCCTATTTCATTAATTCAATTCAATCTTAAACCTCTTAATTGGATCAACATCTGGCAAGAATAGAAAATTGTTGACATGGACAAATTTTACAATTTTATAATATTTTATTTTAATTAGTCTTTCTTTTTTATACTTTGAGCTGGCAAGGGTGCCAGTAGCTAGGGGCCTATCCTAGTCCCGGCAAGGGCCCTTGCATTCTTGCTGCCATGGACGATCGGGCCCTCTATTGACGAAATGCTGCCGACCCATTTTGGTATAAAAGAGGGGTAGACCCTTATTCCAAAATAAAAAATAATTTTAATTTGCATAGTAGGACTTTTTATTTAGTAACATTAGCTCCACATAATTTGCATTTTAATTAGATTAGGACAGTGCTGAACGGGAAGCCCTACTCCTAAGCCCATTTAATCAAATCTTTGGCCAATCAATTTCTTTTTTTTTTTCTCGACCAAAAATCATGTATGCAATATATGATTTGATGTTCTGAATGTGGAAGGTAAGTGATCTAGAGTGCAAGTAATCTTAGCACAATAGGAAATACAAGAGAAATTCAGTTAAGATTTAATTATAAATTTTGATTAAGGAGCACTTGGATTCTAAGGGCCGACTGGTGGAGATAAGGATGAATTATTTAAAAGTGCGAATTCCAATCTGGCATTGGATTTGATGAAAAGATCCTCAAAAGAAAAAGAAAGAAAAAGAAAGAAAAAGATAAATAATACAAAAAACTTCAAACTAGTATACATATCACAAATTTACAAATTTATCCCTTGTTAATTTCCATTAAATTTTACCGTCAAATTACTGAGTTGGTTGACGGGTATTATCGGATTGTGATTTTACTTTCCGGATATATTAGTTTATGGTTTTTCATAGTATTAATTTAATTTAATGGAAACTAAATTTATCATAAATGTATCAATTTGAGGTTTGTGATGGTTAAAAAATATTTGAAATAAATTTGTGACAATTGTACTAATTTTGAGTTTTTTGTGATATTAACCCAAAAGAAAAAATGAGGTTGAGTTTTAAGAAGTAAAGAGAATCAAGTGATAGGAACAAAAAAGATTTTGGAGGGCAATTTGGGAAGGGAAAATAACTCCTCATCATGGAAAAATTCTATGATATATGTATACTCAGGACTTCTTGTCCCTTTCAAAGGAGAGAACTCAACTCAAATTGATTGTCGTGCCTCTTGCCTAGCACTTCCGAGTGTAGGCAAGTTGGATGATGGGGGGTATTGCAGCACTTTCAGTAATGGTAAATGGAAGCTCACCAAAAGTTCTCTTGTTGTGGCTAGAGGTGAAAAATATTCTTCATTGTACACTATGCAAACAAAGTTGTCCACAGACGGGATAATAGGCTCAGTCATATTAGTGAGAAAGGTTTGTCAATATTGGCCAAGAAGAAGCTCCTTTCAGGATTGAAAAGTTCGGCGCTAAAGAAGTATGCTCACTGTTTAGCAAGAAAACAGAACAAAGTTGCATTTAAAAGCTCCCCTCCTTCAAGAAAGTCAGGTATACTGGATTTAGTGCATTATGATGTTTGCGGTCCTATGAAAACAAAATCACTTGGTGGCTCTCTTTATTTTGTTACATTCATAGATGATTTTTCAAGGAAAATTTGGATTCATACCTTAAAAACTAAAGATCAAGTATTAGATGCTTTTAAGTAATTTCAGGTTTTAGTTGAGAGACAGACTGGAAAGAAATTGAAATGCATCATAACTGATAACGGGCGAGAGTATATTGGACCTTTTGATGAATATTGCAGACAACAAGGTATTCGACATCAAAAGACACCTCCCAAGACGCCTAAGTTAAATGGCTTAGTTGAGAGAATGAACCGAACACTAGTTGTAAGGGTAAGATGCTTATTTTACAATCAAAGCTACCTGGATTTTTTTGGGGTGAGGCTTTAAGTACAATTGTGCATGTACAGTTACGGGCGATCAAGGGTCTGCATGGTAACGTTTCTGTTTCTCCTAATTTCTGTTCTTTTGTCCCTAGAACAAAAAAAGAACAGAAATCCGTTTGGTAAAACATTTGTTCCCGGGAATAATTTCTCTACTTTTTTGTTCCCGAGAATAGATTTGGAGTAGAAATGAGAAACAAGAAAAAGTTGCTTCTTGTTCCTGGGAACAACTTCTAGAATTAAGCCAATTTTCTTTATTATTTTTCTTTTATTCCTCTCTTGTCGCGGCCACCTCCAACCGCCCACTGCCGCCGTCGTCGGTGGCCGGCCGCCACCGACCGCCGGCCGCCGCTGCCGACTGTGAGCAAGAATAAAAAAACAAATAAATACAAATAAAAAACAAACGCAAGAAAATAAAAAAAAACAAATAAAACATATAAAAAAATAAATACAAAAATAAAAAACAAATAAATACAAAAAAAACAAATAAACAAATAAATACAAATAAAAAAAACGCAAGAAAATAAAAAAAAACAAAAAATACAAAAAAACAAATAAATAAAAATAAAAATAAAAATAAAAATAAATACAAATAAAAAAAATAAATACAAAACAAAAAAAATACAAAAATACAAAAATACAAAAAAATAAATACAAAAAATAAAAAAAATAAAAATACAAAAAAAGAATAAAAAATACAAAAAAATACAAAAAAAAAAATAAATACAAAAAAAGAATAAAAACAAATAAAATAGAACAAATAAAAAACAAATAAATACAAAAAAGAATCGTTGCGTTACCAAACGCATTTCTATTCTTTTTCTATTTTAAGAGTAGAAATTTTGTGTAGTTACCAAACGGGCTCTTTTACTCAAAAATTGTTCCCTGGATTATAAATATAAAAGAACTATTTCTGAAAAAAAACTCTTCCCCAGCCAAGAAGCGTTACCATGCGCACCCCAAATGGGTGTAACGGCAAATTAGATTTTGAGGACTATGACTATGAGGTACATTGCATACATTAAACATCGTCGTTGACAGGCATTATCAGATTACCTGATTTAGTTGTACTCTGTCGGCTTTTGTTGCTCTTCATCAAATGAGATCTGGAAACTACCGTTGTCATGCATTCCTAACACTAATAATAAACATATGTTTAAACTGCAACTATGATTGGGTGTAATTGAACATCATTTTCACTTAAAAAATATTTTTGGACAACACGACACCACCCCCCAAAAATAGAAGAGAGGTTAATCTCTCTTTCTTGACCACATACAAAATAAAAATAAAAATAAAAATATTAAAGGGTGCCTAAATTATGGGAAAACGAAGAGGTGGCTTGATTATTTGGCAACCCATTTTGAGATGTTAATTAAGCGTTTCTCTTTCCTTTTTAAGTATATGGACTGAGATAGTTCCACACGTTATAGGGGATAAAATGGGTGTGGCGACAAATTAGAATTTGAGAACTATTTCTATGACGTACATCACATAGATTAAACATCGTTGTTGACAAGCATTATCAGATTACCAGATTTAGCTGTATTCCGCCGGCTTTTAATGTTCTTCATCAAATCAGATCTTGAAACTACCGTTGTCATGCCTTCCTAACACTAATAATAAACATATGTTTAAACTACAATTATGATTATGTGTAATTGAACATCCTTTTTGCTTAAGAAATATTTTTAGACGACCTCCCTGCCACCCCCCAAAAGTAGAAGAGAGGTTAATCTCTCTTTCTCAACCACATACAAAATAAAAATACAAATTAAAGGGTGCCTAAATTACGGGAAAACGAAGTGGTGGCTTGATTATTTGGCAACCCCTTTTTGAGATGTTAATTAAGCTTTCTCTTTCCTTTTACGTATGTGGACTGAGATAGTTCCACGTCTTATAGGGGATCAAATATGATATATTAATTATTTCACACTATATAAATTCTTTCGTGTGGGACTTTTTTGACATAACTTATACGTGCATTTTAACAATCTCATGCGAGCTCAGTACTATGTATGTCTCCCCAATCATCGCCAACCAATGCAAACATGACTTTCACCATGTTCTCCTCTTGGTTCGAATCATGGGGGCAAATCGCACTTGACAATTGCAAAGATCTATGGGATTCCTTTCTGTTTCCAAGATACCAATACACAAAATTCCATTCTTGGAGTGCACAAGAAAAACTGATAACTTCACTTAGAGAGATCATCAAGAGAGAGCCTAAGTTCAAGCTTATCAACACATTAAATTCGATTTACTTTTACTCAAAAGCTAAAGTCAATAAGTTATGAGCCAATTTGGATATATATATATATATATATATATTTTTGGAGACAGGAGGAACCAGCTTGCAGCCGACAGCCGCGTCGTAAACCCCCTGGTGACGCTAGCGCAAAACCCACCACCACGGCGTCACGCTTAATACCACTAGCGACCACACTGGGATTTGAACCCGTCCCCTTCGTGAGGGGGATGAAAGCCCAAGCCAGCGCGGCCACCACATGGGGTGGTCCAATTTGGATATATTAATTACTACTTGCCACACAAATTCTTTGATACGAGACTTTTCAAACATTGCTCACATGTATTTTTCAACAAACCCAATGGCCGACGATGGAGTATGATGGCCAGCGGCTTGTGACCGATGTCAACGGTGGAGTGCAGACAGTGGAGTCCATCGTCGGTGATCAGCGGCTGGTAATCGCGAACTTCTAAAGGCTACTGTCGGTGATGGAATTGAGTTTGTGATAGATTTGTAGTTATAATAAGTTTGGAATGGACTCCAATCCCGGTTACAGTAAGGTAATCCGCTTCCGCATTTTCTAAGTAATTGTGTTCCATGGTGAATCAAAATCAATATTTTGATTCTTCTCCAAACACAAAAATAGTGCGAATTAGAATCCCACTCCTTGAGGAATCTGATTTCGCATTGAATCAATCAAGACACTGTCATACATTTCTAACACTTATTTTATTAAGTATGGTCGACGAGTGTCCCCGAAATACTTTACAAAAACTAATCTTATAAGTAAGTGAAACTTTCTTGTTAAAAGATGCTCTCATTGAAATTATACAAAGCATATCATTATACGTTGTACTAATGCGTCACCGACTTACTCCTCACCTACCACGCTCTGTCAACTTCATTTCAAAATACTCTATGGATCTAGTAGTCCTCTATATTTTGCGCATCTTTTTCTTTCCGAATGTTTCGTGCAACATCTCGATGGACATTGAAGGTGACATGGAGGGTGCTCGAAGGAAGAGAAAGGAAGGGGGAGGCATCTCGCTGCCTCCATTCTTTTATGATTTTCTTCATATTTGGCAACATAGTTGGTGGAGTTCCTGAAAATTGCTGTAGAATCCTAAATTTATCTCAGATGTGAGAGAGGTATTAAAGTATTAGAAGTTGCCGTGGTGATTATGAGTGGGATAAAAGAGAACAAGGAAAGCCATGGTTAAGTGAAAGGGGTTCGTTCATCAATTCTCACGCTCTAGAGTTAGTCTTTCTTTTCTGGGTCGGTAGAGCAAGTCTTTCACGTAGCGCTTATATACACGACTTTTTGAATAAGAAACAGAGCGTACTCATATATTTCACAGACTATGAAATAATCACAGTGAAATTCGAGATGATTTAGTACTTACAAGCCTTTCATAGTCCTTGAAGCTGTATAAGCATTCCATTTTCTCTAGTATCTTTCGCTTGGGAAAAACATTATCCGCTCGTATATCTAACTAAAAGTCGATGCGGATTATATTTATATTTGTTGCGAACCAACAAGAAGTCCGGTAGGAATATATCATTTCTTTCATTCGCATTGGCATTTTTCCTTCTCTCTTTACAATTTTTTTTTTTAACAATGTTATGTGCCACTCAAATCGCTGGTCCATTTGCTTTGACTAGTTAAGTGAAAAGAAGTAACTTGCTGTCCTATATATATGTGTGTATGTATATGTGTGTGTATAAATATATATACGTAAACTATTATTTACACGTTTTGAAAGGTTTAGTTCTTGCGACCTGCACGTTCAATACAATTTAGATATAAGATTTAGAAAAAGTAAAAAGGCGAAAGCAACAAGATTACTCCATATTGAAGTGTCATATTAATGTGCACCTTAGTTAAATATTGACTAAATATTTAGTTTACATAGAAAACTAGGGATCAATTTGACCCTAACAAAAATATTTTTTTGCATTAATTAGGGCATATTTTTTATTTGCGTCCATTAATCTTTATTTTTTTAACTTATTTTTCACTTTTTCCAGATAATTTATAATAATAATAATAATAATAATAATAGTAATAATAATAATAACAATAACACAAAAAAAAAGAGAAGCAGCAGTCGCTGGGGCTGGGCCTTAGCGCCCAGCCCCCTTTCCCTCTTTCTCCCCCCTCCGCCCCGCACGGGCCCGGGGGCCCACTCTCTTTCTTCCTAGCTCGGCCCTTTCCTTCTTGTCTTCTTCCTTAGCTTCTGCAACTAGCGCACAGGATCTATGGCCGAGGGGGAGTAGGTCGACATCGGTTGGAGATGTTTCTCTAGCGCCATCAAGCTCGCCTTCAATGCCGAGCGTGCCCCAGTGGAGAAGAAGGGATGGGACACCGGTTCAGCCAAGAGAATCCGGTCGGCAAGCCGAGGATCGGTGGCCGAGGCTCTTCGTTGACCGGACCCTCCTCGCCTATAAATAGGCGGGTTGCAATCTCCATTGACGGCGAGCGAGCGAGCTTGGAGAACTTCTCCGTAGAGACTTTAGGAGAGGCTCAAATAGTAAGCAAGAGAGTGGGGTCGTGAGCTCAAACGACCTCCCCTGAGAGACATCAGGGGAGGCCGACGGTGAGCGAACTCGTGAGAAAGGGGAATTTGCGACTTGAGAGATCGTGAGCAAGGGGAGGAGAAACCTAGATCTGTGGGGTTGCGGGTGAAAGGGAGACAAACGCCGCCGACGGCTGTGCCTGGTTCGTGACCAGCCACCCGCCACTACACCTTCCTCAGTGAGCTAGAGTTTGTCTGTCTTTTTTTTTTTTTTCTGCGTTTTGGGTCGTCGGGCCGGGACTCACGGCCGTCAGTCTCATGCGAGTTTCGGTCCCCGACCGCCCGTCGTCCAACTGCCACAACCTTTGTTTGATGTCTACCCCAGAGTCCTGTCGTGACCTCGACCGTCCGTCGTTCGGCTTCTCCCCTCCCCACTGGTGTCCTCCAGGCGTTCGACGAAAATCCCAAGTAAGTACAGTGACCGCGGTTGGATCTGTGGTGACCGTTGGTGATGAGCGACGTGATTGGCAACGAAGGCTGGTCGGGCGGAGGCTGAGGTGGTGCCGGTGGAGGCCCGAGCTCAGATCGAGATGAGCTCGGCGATGAGCTTGGCCGCCTCTGTCGCAGATCATCGGAAACGAGGGCACGAGGGAGCGGGGTTTGCAAAGGAGACCCCGGGTCGCCAATTGGGTCGGGCGTGGGTCGTCGTTCGGGTAGGGTTTGGTCAGAACCGCGTTGCGGTTGCAAAGCCGGGTCGGATGCAGGTCGTCGTTCGGGTAGGGTTCCGTTTGATCTGAGCCTGCGCACATGGGCCGGACCTTTCTTTAATGGAAAATGGGCTAAACTGGTTTGGGCTCGGTTTGTATTTGAAAAAAAGGAAATAATAATCCTAGGCCGGGCCCGTGTTGTAGGCCCGTCTGGACCATGGGTGGACAACCCGGGTCGGTCCCAAGCCGGGAATCCGACCCGGGTTGCTTTTTATATAATATTATATTATTATATAAAAAAATATTTTAATAAAAAAAAAATAAAAAAAAAAAAATTATTTTTTCAGAAATCAGAAAATCCAAAATATCTTACAATTTTCCAAAAAAACTAGAAAAAGCCAAAAATGATCTATATTTTCCAAAAAAAAAAGAAAAAAAATCCAAAAAATGCTTTTTATGTTCAAAAAATAGAAAAATGCCAAAAAAAAATATGCTTTTCCTCCACAAATGCATGGAGAATCCAATGAAAATAAAAAAATCTTAGGGTTTAAACAAGATTAGGTATTGGAATGACATTAGTGATTAACTAGTATAATCAAGTTCCAAATCTTAGTTACTTTGGTTACTCAGGAGTGAAATATTTCTCCCAGTATTTCGCTTGGGTTTCTAATTAATCCACCCCAAATCGATTAGTGGTGACTCTTAAGGGTGAGCATCGGTCCAGGGTTGACCCTAGACCAATCCTGGACCGACCCAATCCTGCCAGTCCTGGTTCGGTTCCCAAGGATATTGGGTCGATCCTTGGTCCTAGAATTCTTAGACCAGCACTGTGCAAGTTGGTCCTTGGTCTTGAGAGTTCCGGATCGGTTCAACCCGGATCAACCCTAACTATATATATAATATTATTTATAATTTTTTTATATAAAGAAAACCTTAAAATAAATGGTGTCAACAACATTAAATAGTTATTTAGTAAAGAGTTTGTCGCGACCTACCCTCGGGGGGAGGGAACAGGTTTAGGGGGTATTGCCTAAAAGATAGGCTTAAGGCCCATAATTAGGCGCGGGCTCTCCCAAGCCCATACCCCGCGTGACATTGGGATATTTTTTAAGAATTTCGCGTAAAAGGAGTCGCCACTAGCCTATTGGGGTCGGCTAGAAACCAAGTGAGGCATGGGAGCGTGTCTCACTTCCTACATAACCAGAGAATCTAGGTTCGGGGACTTGATTACACTAATTGACCAATTAGTGCCCTTTCGGTACCTAATCTTGTTCGTTTTAATAAAATGATTTTTGGCAGACGGTTTGAATTGATTTTATACCTATCCACTAACATGTGAGGTGACCATGCAGGTGCGCAATCATTAAAGTAATAATCATAACTACCAAGATCCTAATTGCAGTGAAATTAACACAAACAATTAAACAATTGCAAATATAGTTAAACATGTAAATTAAACAATGCAACATAATCAATATACGAGCAATTAAAGGCATAAATACACTATAAAGATAATACATGGCCATTCCTAATCAAAACTTACATTTTTTGGATTTTCGAAATTTTTTAAAAAAATTTAATTTTTTAATTTAATTTTTTAAATTTTTTAAATTTTAAATTTAATTTTTTTAAAAAAATATTTTTTAATTAAAAAAAAAAGGTGAACCGGGTCGGGCTCGGTTCGACCCGACCCGGTCAATGCGGATCGGGTCCGGTTGGGAAGCGGGCCGGTCGGCCCGCCCGAAAAGGGCCAGGCGAAAAACCTAACTGGGCTGGGCCTGATGTGCAGGCCCAGTCCGGTCTAATAACTATTTTAAAAAAAGAAAGCCCATAAGCCTATAAGCCCACAAACTCTTAAATCCCTAAGCCCGCAAGCAAAAACAAACCAAGCCCAACCCAAGTATGCCCAGCCTAATACGCCAAAAACCCTACCCATTTCGTGACCCGCGCCCGACTCGCGCGACCCGGTTCGCGGCCGAAGCCCTAGGGCTCCTTGGCGGCGCTGACGACGGCGGCGACAGGCTTGACGGTGGCGGCGACGTGGCGGGGGGCGAAGGCGCAGCTATTCGCAGGTGGAGCGCGGGCGAGCGGCGTGCAATCATCATCGCGAGCGACAACACTCGCACGGTATGCTGCCGGACTTCCGAGCGCGGCCGCGGAAGCGCTCGGGCGGGCACAGCGGCGAAGGATCCGCGACGGGCTGTGACACCTGAGGGTGGCTTGGGCGGCGACAGGCAGGAGGGCGGCAGGAGCGTCGTCGGGCGCCGCCGCCGCCGTGCCCCTCTTTCCGATTTTCTCTCTAGGGTTTTTCTTCCTCCTATTTTTCTCCTATTTTTCTCCTCCTTGCTCCCCCTTGTTCGTGCCCCCTGTTCTTTTTTTTTTAGGGTTTTTCCTCTCTTCTTGCCCTCCCCCCACGCAAAAACACGGAAGGAGGAGCGGATGGGCCGGGCCAAGGCGAGATCCGGCCCGGCCCCTTCCACATTTTTCTTTTTGTTTGTTTTTTTTTTTTGTTTTTGTTTTTGTTTTTGTTTTTAAAAACGACTAATTCCTAATTCCGTACACAATTAAATCCTAAATGAAAAAAAGGGAAAATTTAGGTGTCAACAGCTGCCCCTCTTTGAATGGGAGCTCGAAGAGGTTGCGTTCAAAGATAGAAGACACCTAAATTATTTCGACGATAGGGAGACCCCAGGTATATAGGCACACGTCAGGTCGATGGAAATGACTCATAACTATGAAAGCACGTCTTGTCAATAAGAAGAAGACTCCGGGATACAAAGCTCTCCGGGTCATAAGAAGAATGGAAGACTCTAGGATACAAGGCTCTCCGGGTCATGAGAATGAGGGAAGACTCCAGGATACGAATCTCTCCGGGTCGTACGGAAGACTCCGGGATACAAAGCTCTCCGGAAAATGAGAAGAAGAGAACTCCAGGATATAAAGCTCTCTGGGTCATGAAAAGAAAGGGAAGACTCCAGGATACAAGGCTCTCCGGGTCATGAGAAGAAGGGAAGACTCCAGGATACAAAGCTCTCCGGGTCATGAGAAGAATGGAAGACTCCGGGATACAAGGCTCTCCGGGTCATGAGAAGAAGGGAAGACCCCAGGATACAAAGCTCTCCGGGTCATGAGAAGAATGGAAGACTCCGGGATACAAGGCTCTCCGGGTCATGAGAAGAAGGGAAGACTCCAGGATACAAAGCTCTCCGGGTCATGAGAAGAATGGAAGACTCCGGGATACAAGGCTCTCCGGGTCATGAGAAGAATGGAAGACTCCGGGATACAAAGCTCTCCGGGTCATAAGAAGGATAAGAGGAATGAGGTCTCACCGTGTACGAACGGGTTTCGACCGGGTATGATAGTCTCACCGTGTACGAACGGGTTTCGACTGGGTATGATAGTCTCACCATGTACGAACGGGTTTCGACTGGGTATAATAGTCTCACCATGTACGAACGGGTTTCGACTGGGTATAATGGTCTCACTGTGTACGAATAGGTTTCGACTGGGAGCGGACAAGTGTGGTTTACAGATGAATCCACCAATCTTGGAAATGGCATGGTTTAAGGCCAACCATAAACCTTTGGAGATGACATGGTTTAAGGTTGACCATGAACCTTTGGAGATGACATGGTTTAAGGCTGACCATGAACCTTTGTTTTTTTTTTTGTTTCAGGGAAACACTCGCTAACCCCTTGAAAATTGCATGGCTTCATTGAGGAATCCTGTCAAACTCAACTTGAGCAAGTGTAATTAGAGACGTCATCAAGAGACGTATTGGCAATATTACAGCATTAATTGAACAAGCTAATCAAGCTAGGTTCGACTTTTTAATAAAATAATATATATATATATATATATATATTCAATGTCAATTAGCATCATGTAGCGCAAAAATTGTCATATTGCTTGGGGATGTATCATTAATCATCAAATTCTCTAGGAGTCAAATTCTTATCAGAACGGCTACGACTCATGAAAAAGGCTCATTAAACATGCCAAACTAGAGCTTCTTAGTCAGAAAGGGCTTTTCACACACTCTTGATAAAATAGCTGCTTGATCCCATCTATTCGCGTGGGAAATAACTGATTGCTGGTGGTATCTCACATAACCCATGTCAAAGGCTTTCAGAAACATTCGCAATGAGCACAATCTAATCGATCACAAAGGTCTTTTGAAAGGACCGCAATATAGGCTTGGTTAGGACTTACACAAGGGAATCATTGCTTTGAGGCCAATTAAGGGCCATTTGTTGCTATCTTCATCGGGTTTACAAGTCGAGAACTTGGAAAATAAGATAAGATATAATTACTTCCACTCCTTCAAGCAATAGCTTTTTTGTGGCATTCTCATTTTCAACTAAAACCATCCCAATCAGAAGAGGCTTCGGAAAAGGGTTGTAATGTTGGCTCAGGAAAGGCTCAAAAGGCTTAACTTTTCAAGGGGTTTTTTTTAGAGCTGGTGATCAATCATGGCATTGTGACCAGGTCAATCGATCTTTTGAAGTCATTTGGATTTTGGAACACAGCGCATCTCGAAAGCTCCCTTACTAATCATTTCTGCATGGGAGCTTTGCTCCTTTTCTAATTTCCTTTGCACTTGCGATGATTTTTTACACAGGCACTTTGACTTTCATCATTTTTTTTTTCATAAGATGCAGTCTTTTGGCTCTTTTTTCTTGACAGGCATTGGCCTTGCTTTTACTAGGCACACTGCTTTTTCATGCCCCCTAATTTGTCGAGCTTTTTGTTTTTTGAACTTTTGTAGCTCTTATGACTTTCGAGATGCTTTTCACATTTTCTCATGACTGTCAATTGTATTTGGTCAAATTCTTATGACTTGCCCCAGTAAAAGGGGATGATCACCGCTCGGGATTCAGAAATGAATAATCAGGCCCAAATTGGTTAAAGCAATAGGGTATCGGTGTTTGGGTAGAGAAAGAAATGCTCTTCTTCACCTTGGGATGAGTCAAGCTCTAATGAGAATTCCTTTGAAGCTATCGCCAGAAAATTGGTGTAAGTGAAAGTAATAGAATCTTTCTCAATCTTTCGCTTTACGACATCATCATAACTCCTTGTGCTGCCCCAATGTAAGGTCGTCCTCAACAAGGGTACTTTGAAGGATCATTTTTTTGGTGGCCCAAAGGGGTAGCAAGAGATTAGTGCAATACTTGGGATTGATGAAGGGAACGCCTTTATCATTTCGATCTTTGCGCTCAATGCGAATGAATCATTCGTCCTAAGATAAGGTCGATTGTCACTCAACTCTCAAAAGTGTTTGAAGGATGTGTCTGGAAATGGGCTTGCCTTTCTTCATCCTAAGTACTTCTCGTTTGGCATGGTTAACCTTTCACTCTTTCAAGATCATCTGAATAGATCAATCTCCATAGGGAAATTTGATTTTAAATGAATAATCCACAAGACGAGAAAACAATTTTGAGATAAAAGAATACTCAAAAAGTTTGCAGAAATTTTTCATTTCTCATTTTTGTGCTTGTCTCTAAGAAAGCGCCAAAGTTTTTTTTTTTTTAATGGAAAATTTCCCTTTTTTTTTAACTTAAAAAAAAATTGAGAAGAAGGGTACTTACCTGTGGCATGGCGACCCGGTAACCCTGTAAAGAACACAAAAGAATATGTTAGCGCAAAGATCTTTAGGGATTGAAATGTTGGAGACGATACATTATTACCCTTCATTCGCTTTTATTCTTTGAGGGCTAACATCTCTTGGATTCATCCTCGTGGATATTTGGTAACCTGGCATTACCTTTCACTTACATGTACCCTTAAGCGTTTGATGTCTTCCTATCAAGAAAAGAAAGAATCATGTCAGAGACGCTATTCAAAATGAGCAATTGGAATCGACACCATTTACCCTTCACATGTTTTCATTCTTCAGGTATGAACTTTGCTTGAAGTTGCTAGAATTTATTGAAAAATGGCTATGTGGCCTTGATTTTATCCATAAGGAGCACTTATTTATTGTATACAACAATTCACAAAGTTTGATTCATGTTTTGTTTTTTTTTTTGTTTTTTAGATGCTCTTTTTGAAGAGATGGTTAGCTGACAAGGAGCTTGAAAATTTTATATATGGATCATGAGATGTGTTTTTCAAGATTTTGCTTTGAAAGGAGAGTGGGTGCTCCTTGTTTCTATATCTGAGGATATTGTTCTTTAGATGCTTTGCCCTTTTATTGCCTTGATGGAAGGTGCTGCTTCTACGGTCAAGGTGCAACATTTTTCATTCATCACCCTGTAAGAAGAGGAGATGAAACGAGTTATCTCCATACTTAGTTAGGTTCAATTTAGGAACGATACATCCTTCTTGATGAATCTGACAATGTTGTTCCGGCACATTTCATTTGTGGGGAGATGAGAGAATTTTTCTAAATCAAACGTTGCTCTCCCACTCTTTATTTGACAAACCTTTGTTCTGTTCGAATTCGTCCTGTATCAAAGAAAAAGACATGTCATTTTTTATGCTGAAGAGAATCAAGTTTAGGAATGAGATACATCCTTTTCAAAGTCGAGCGATCAGCATCCCAAGGTATCTCTCATGGAGGAATGGATAATATTGCCCCTCTGTTTCATCATTTGAATCTTTCTTTGTTTAAGATGAACGGGACTCAATAATGCTCCATCGCGTTTGTTGGAACGTTACAAAACTTGAAACCCCTGATGTCTCCTTGACAATGAAAAGAAAATCATGTCAGAATTGGTATCAGAAATAGATAATTGGAATCGATACAATTTACTCTTCCTTCGAATTCGTCCTTTTGAATACTTGGCAACTCCCTTCATTTCTCTCATCATGCAAAGTGAGGGCTATTTTGGCGTCTAAGGCATTTGCATCACGAATCTCTAATGTTGATTGCGGAGAACTCTTATAGCCAAATGTTCAAATGCTTTAATTGCCAAAATGCGCAAGAGCCCTAATACTAGCCTTTTAGTAACATATGATGCGGCTCTTGATAAAACTCATAAAAAACAATTTGGTGCTGGCAAAGCCCAATCTCCAAATAAAATAAAATAAAAACTTTTAGAACGGAATTCAGCTTTGTTTTGCCTTTATGGAAAATTAGCGCCTATAATGCCTCGACGCATGCTTAATCCTCAAATTCCATGAGTCTACACTTTTATCTTTTAGAAAAGGTAGATGTCGATCTCAGATAAACTCCTCATCCTACCGGAGAAAGCGATTTCGTGTAGAGAGGGCTTTGAGCAAAGCTTTCTTAAAATTCATTTTGGAAGGTAGATGTAAAGATTTGCTTGAACCACTTGTGAATTCATTTTTTTTTATAGGGATGATTTTCATGAAATTGAATTCTATCATAAAAAAAAAGTGACATGATTTACAAAAGCATAAATTGGATTTGCAATCAAAACCTAGAATGGAAAACAAGATTCTTAACAAGAATAAATACAATGATAAAATACAAGAAACTCTTGTATAGATACGAGTGAAAATCAACTCTCGCTCCAACTCTAGAATTCACTTCTCTACGTGGTCAAACACGAGAATGTCATGGAGCATCACGCATAACCCTGTAAAAAGATGACAATGTCAGTATGTGGAGTATGTGAAAATGATCTCTCAATGAGGTCGCTTCTTACAGCAAAATCGAGGCGATGGTACATGCCCCATAGTCCTTATTACAGGGTTTCAGTATTTTGCCAAGATTTTGTCATGAGAGAAGGGGCATCATTAAAAGATCGATTGACAGCTATCAATCGAACGTCTGCTCTTATTCTAAAAGTTTCATATGCAAAAGGCATTGAAATTTTTATTTTTTTTGGAAGAGATTGATTTTCTGATTTCTCTTGCAAAAAAAAAGAAGTGATTTCTATTTTGAGAAATTCGCACACAAAATGATTTGCATTTTAGTCCAAAATGTGAGAATGAGAGAATTTGATTAAAAAAAATGTAATTTCAATTTTCATGCCTCAATATAAAATCACGACTTGCAATTTTTTTTTTTTTTTTCAAAATGATTTTGAGCTCATAACTAGAAATTTAACATAATCATATGTTCAACAGGGCCAAATCTATGTGTTTAGAACTTGCATTCAAGAATGATTGCCAACCTTTTTTTCTTTTTTCTTTTTTTTTAATCAAAAGCCTACAACACCGAGGGCATTCGATTGATTTCCGCGAATTTCAAGATGAAAATGCAATACAAAATGAGTAATAAAAATAAAAATGATACTCACAATGAGTGCCGATCTTTGTCTCTCTTTTTTTACATAGACATGCACATGAGATGTGGTTCGATTTCTACTCTATTCAGCTCAAAATGGAGCCATAGGATTACCGGACTGAACCAACAAGATTGTGGTTAGGTCAGGTTATCCCATGACTCCGGCTTCGTCAAAGAACCGACCCGTGTCGCATGGTCGCAGACCAAGGTGGGGATCTTTGACATCAAGAAAGAAATTTCGGGGTTGAGATGGGCGACTCGTACTACATGGTTGTAGTTGGAGTGGTATCCACCTCAACACCATCCTAAGTGATCCTATGCCGCCCAGGTTCGACAACGGGTTGTGTGTGCTAGGGTGCAGTGCAATGCAAAGGAAATGCAAGCATGACAATTTATAGGCAAACAACACTTCATAAATTCAAAGCATAAACATTCATTCACAACTCCACACCTGCAAGACAAGGGGTTAACAATCACTCCTCCCCTTATAACTCCCAACTGCAAAACATTTAACACCTAACATGTTAGGGACATACCCGGTATCCTCGCTACCAAACAAAAAATATTTTTGAACAAGATTAATTTTGGCCTAAGTCCTCTAAGGTCTAAAACCAAGTCCCCAGTGGAGTCGCCAAGCTGTCGCGACCTACCCTCGGGGGGAGGGAACAAGTTTAGGGGTATTGCCTAAAAGATAGGCTTAAGGCCCATAATTAGGCGCGGGCTCTCCCAAGCCCATACCCCGCGTGACATTGGGATATTTTTTAAGAATTTCGCGTAAAAGGAGTCGCCACTAGCCTATTGGGGTCGGCTAGAAACCAAGTGAGGCATGGGAGCGTGCCTCACTTCCTACATAACCAGAGAATCTAGGTTCGGGGACTTGATTACACTAATTGACCAATTAGTGCCATTTCGGTACCTAATCTTGTTCGTTATAATAAAATGATTTTTGGCAGACGGTTTGAATTGATTTTATACCTATCCACTAACATGTGAGGTGACCATGCAGGTGCGCAATCATTAAAGAAATAATCATAACTACCAAGATCCTAATTGCGGTGAAATTAACACAAACAATTAAACAATTGCAAATATAGTTAAACATGTAAATTAAACAATGCAACATAATCAATATACGAGCAATTAAAGGCATAAATACACTATAAAGATAATACATGGCCATTCCTAATCAAAACTTACATTTTTTGGATTTTCGAATTTTTTTAAAAAAAATTAATTTTTTAATTTAATTTTTTAATTTTTTTTAATTTTAATTTTAATTTTTTTTGAAAAATATTTTTTAATTTTTTAAAATTAATTTTTAATTAAAAAAAAAGGTGAACCGGGTCGGGCTCGGTTCGACCCGACCCGGTCAATGCGGATCGGGTCCGGTTGGGAAGCGGGTCAGTCGGCCCGCCCGAAAAGGGCCAGGCGAAAAACCTAACTGGGCTGGGCCTGATGTGCAGGCCCAGTCCGGTCTAATAACTATTTTAAAAAAAGAAAGCCCATAAGTCTATAAGCCCACAAACTCTTAAATCCCTAAGCCCGCAAGCAAAAACAAACCAAGCCCAACCCAAGTATGCCCAGCCCAATACGCCAAAAACCCTACCCATTTCGTGACCCGCGCCCGACTCGCGCGACCCGGTTCGCGGCCGAAGCCCTAGGGCTCCTTGGCGGCGCTGACGACGGCGGCGACTTGGGGCGGGGCGGGCGTCGGGTCGCGTGGCTCGCAGGTTCGGTGAGTATGGCAGCGTGTGCGATCACGTCATGGGGGACACAACACTCGGTGGCGAAGTTGTCGGACGCGTCAGGAAAGACGCGATTCCTCGTGCAGATTCGCGAGCTGGGGCGGCGAGCAGAAGCGGGCCGGCACTAGGCGGTCACGGACGCGGGGCGGCTTGAACGGCTTTAGGGTCGGAGGGTGGCGGCTTGGGCGGCGACAGGCAGGAGGGCGGCAGGAGCGTCGTCGGCCGCCGCCGCCGCCGTGCCCCTCTTTCCGATTTTCTCTCTAGGGTTTTTCTTCCTCCTCTTTTTCTCCTCTTTTTCTCCTCCTTGCTCCCCCTTGTTCGTGCCCCCTGTTCTTTTTTTTTTTAGGGTTTTTCCTCTCTTCTTGCCCTCCCCCCACGCGAAAACACGGAAGGAGGAGCGGATGGGCCGGGCCAAGGCGAGATCCGGCCCGGCCCCTTCCACATTTTTCTTTTTTTCTTTTTGTTTGTTTTTGTTTTTGTTTTTGTTTTTAAAAACGACTAATTCCTAATTCCGTACACAATTAAATCCTAAATGAAAAAAAGGGAAAATTTAGGTGTCAACAGAGTTCAAGTAATTTTACATTGTTATTTAATAACTTAGGTTTTTAATGTCTTCTATGGTGTCAATAGTCATAATTTACGAAGGAGGAAAATGTTTTTGTGAGGAGTCCTCACGGCGTTCAAAAAGGCACCTTATGACATCCTCCTCTAGTATTCGTTCTCTTCTGTCTTATTTATTCTCTTAGTCTTTAATTTGCTAAAATCGAAAAAAACAACTTCTCCGCTTGCTACTCGACACTTGCCTCACTTGCTTTGGGTCACTCATGTCACTTGCCACTCGATGCTTGCTTGGCTTGTTGCTCATCGCTCGACATTCAATACTCATTTTGTTCGATGCTCACCCCACTTGACCCTCACTGTTTGCCTTTCTTAGCTGACTTTATTCGTCATTGATCGGTATGGTCCTCAATTGCCATTTCAGGGAATACAAAAAATGAAATAAAAAATTATTGATTAGTCATTGGTTGACCTTGAAATAAGACTGAACCCATTGGGTTAGTCCGATCCTCAATCGTTTTTTTAAGGAGTACAAAAAATGAAATAAACCACCGCCCTCAGCGGCGCAGCTAGCTCGGGCTCTCTCCCCCTCACGAAGGGGAGAAGTTCGAATCCCAGAGGCTCCGTTAGGGATTCTTACCCAGAGTACTATGGTAGTGGGTCCTGCAGTCGCTCCCCCAAGGTTTGCTCGCCGGCTTTCGACTTACGGGGTTCCCTGGGTTATTAAAAAAAAAAAGAAATAAAAATTATTAGCTAGAATCGGACCGAACCCATTGGATGGGTCCGGTCCTCGCTCCCAAGCTCAATAGGGTCGGTCCTCGGTCTCAAAAATTGAGGACCAGTACTGTGCGGGTTGGTCCTACGGTTAGAGGGTGGATTGGCCCAACCCGGACCATGCTCACCCCTAACGACTCCTATTTAAAATCAACTTATAGGTTAAAAACTCAAATCATAAGTCGTGAATTTGTGGGTTTGGGAGAGTCTGGGCTAAAGCCTAATAGACCTAGCCGAGCCATTCGCCTCCGCTGGCGCTAGCGCGTATCAGGCGCCGAGAAAAAGAGGTCGCGACACTTTTGTTTTTTGTTTGGCATAACATGGGATATTCAAACTTTTTGGCTTTATTAACCACACAAATACAAATAAGTTGCCCCATCCACATGTATGGACTGTAACCCCTAGGCTAATATGATTGGAAGACACTCTGATTTGGACATAGAATTTATTTTATCCAAATTGAACGCTTAATCACTTAACCAATTCGACAAGAGGGTCTAGTAGAAAAACATAAATACATAATAAGTAGCCGACAAGTAGTCAATCTCTAAATAAACCACAATTAAATTGGGAAGGCTTCAATGATGGACAACAAGGAAGGGGTTTGGAAGATATTGTAGCGAGGGAAGCCTCCTTCCTCCAAAAGCTTCTTCCACTCTAGTTCAGTCCTCTCTTTACCTCCGGTTTGAGTGATCATGGTCAGATCGGAAGCTATCCTCGTGTCATCGAAGAGGCCATCGCCCTCTGGTCGCAACACAACTTCTGCGACGATCACCTTGCCATTCTTTTCCGTTACAACTCTCCTGCAGTTCTTCAAAATCCTTACACAATCTTCATCATTCCAATCATGCAGGATCCACTGTACAAAGGAAGATGAAAATTTTAGTTGTGAATCAATCATGACTTATTAAATCATGAATATACAATGCGTCGATTGTCATTTGCATTTTGTGCATTAGAAGTTGAACAATCATATCAAAGAGTGACATTCTTCCGAGGAAAAATCTCAAATAAGGACCCAAAGTGCTCTAATTTTCTCAAAAGAGAACATGAAGTGAAATCTGTCTCAAATAAGGACTCAAAGTGGTCATTTAATCTCAAAGAAGGACCTTAGTCACCGACAGGTGAATAGTTACATCTCCGATGCATATTCTGGTGGCCTGATTAGGGTATTTTCATCTAACTTTTTATTTTTTCATTTTTGGTTGTCTTGTTCATCGTCTTCTTCGTCCCCTATTCATATTCTTTGTCCCCTATTCATCTTCTTGCCCAGATCAAGAACACTGGACTTGGGGAAAGGCCAGCAAGGGCTTGACGCCCATCATCGGTAGCAAGCGAGGGCTCAACGCCCATCATCGGCAGCGAGCGAGGGCCATCGAGCCCTCATTGGCCGTGGGGGAGGGGAGCCGTCCAAATTGAGGCCCTACAAGGAGGTGCTTGAGGGCAAAAGGGGTAGCTGGAGATCTGGGAGCGGTGGTGGGAGGAAGGAATGAAGAAGGTGATGTAGGCGTCCCGGTTGTAGTACTGGCAGAAGATGAGATTGTTAGTGGAGCGGTAGGCGGAGGTGAGGGAGGTCGCCCCTTGCCGGCCCTGGCAGAGGTTGACCTTCCCCAGATCTGGCGAGGGTGGCCTTGCCTGCAGCTAGCGAAGGCTCACCCACCTCACCGACCACTAATAAGGGCCGGTGAGGGCCTGCAAACCCTTGCCCGCAGCCAGCGAAGGCTCAACGGCCCTTGCCGGCCACAGCTGAGGCCACCCTCGCGAGATCTGGCAAGGGTTGACCTGCAAGCCTTGGCTTGTGGCCGATGAGGGCTCGGTGGTCCTTGCCCACTGCCGGTGATGGGCGTCCAGCCTTCGCCGGCCCTTACTAGTGGCCGACACTCGCCGGACCTTCCCAAGTCCGATATCCTTGGTCTGGGTAAGAAGAAGACGAATAGGGGACGAAGAAGATGATGAATAGTGCAACCATAGACCAAAAAAAAAAAAAAACAAACAAAACAAACTGAAAATATAAAAGGAATTTTTTTGGACAAAAATACCCCCGATCAGGTCACCGGAATATGCATTGGAGATGCATCTGTTCACCGGCCACCGAGTGAGGTCCTTCTTTAAGACTAAATGACCACTTTGAGTCCTTATCTGAGACAGACTCCATTTTAGGTCATCTTTTGAGAAAAAAAGTATGCACTTTAGATCCCTATTTGGGATTTTCCCTTCTTCCAAAGGAGATGCAATGATAGAGATCATGAGGAATTGATGTCCAGGGTTTCCCATTTATTGTTAGTATAAACTAGCTTTTTAAAATTCAATTGAAGATTTTCAGTGCTTATGAAAATAATTATCGTTTACTATGTTTTTTATTTAAAACTATATGACAAACATTAACAAATGAATCGCTAAGCAGAGGAGCAAGTACTGAGTGCACTCAATTCATGTGAGTCCATAGAATAAGCGCCAAGTATACTTACCTTCATGAAAACAACATCAACACTTGGAATGGCCTCAAACATGTCTCCCCCAACATGACTGACCCCGTTGTGCGCTGGCGCGGCAGCAACAATGTGAGGCCGGTCGAAGTTAATCCCCTTGATGTGCGGGTACGACCTCACTATTTCGGCTACGGCATTGCCTGTCCCGCCTCCAACATCCACCAGAGATCCCACGCGCTCGAACCCATCCTTGTATGCATCCACGATAGCTTTCATCATGAGCTTGTTCGAGCACGCCATGGCATCACAAAACGTGCGATTGAATTCAGGGTTCTCAGACTCCAAGTCCCACATTTCGCAGCCATAAGCCCTCTTTAACGGGAATGATCCCCATCCTTGATGTAGTCACTGAGGTAATGCCACGGGGACACCATATACTGATGGCCCGCCAGCAGTACCAGTGGCACGAGGTTGAGGTGCCCAGCCCCTTGTAAGAGCCATCTCGACGACGGGGTGAGGCCGTAGAGTGTCTCTCTACCATCATAGTGCGCGGAGAAGATGTTCTTGCGGACTAGTGGCGTCATGATGCGGCCGAGGACGCAGGTTTTGACAGATGGGGAGGGGATGTGGGAGGCTATTTGAGCCAAGGTGACAGGCCCGCCGCATAGCGAGTGGATGATGTCAGGTATCCGGAGCTCCACCGCCCAGTTCAGCGCCATTGAGTCCACGTACGCATACATGAGCTTCCATACTTGGACTTGGCCATTTAACGTTTCATCGAGTTGTTCCATTCTCTCTTGTTGTCTCTCTTTGTACGCCCGCCTATTTGGTTTGAGACACTGCTTGAGTTAAGAAGAGAGCGTCTGTTAATGTTAATGTGTTTTCACTCAGTGCATCATCTCAATTATTTATTTATTCATTGAGTTGCAATAATCAGAAGAAACCTTTGTCCCATGTATAAACTAAATTGTTGTTATATTTTATTATTTCCAATATGATCCCAATTTTATATTTTCCAATTAATTCCGATTTATTGCCCGATTTATTATCCGCATTTATTATATAATACTTGCCTGTTAATATGTTGCCATAACGGTCTTGATGGAAGATGTTGGCAACGTAAGAAACGGAAAAAATTGGTAATTCCATATTTATAGATCCCAATTTTATATTTCCCAATTAATTCTGATTTATTGCCCGATTTATTTCCCGCGTTTATTACATGATACTTCCCCGCTAATATGTTACCATAACAGTTTTGATTAGGAAACATAAAATTGGGTTATGCAAATATGGAATCACCATATCTTTCCATTTCTTATGTTGCCGACGTCTTCCATCAAGACCTTTGTGGTAATATATTAACGGGCAAGTATCACGTAATAAACGCGGGTAATAAATTGGGCAATAAATTGGAATTCATTGGGAATATAAAATTGGGATATGCAAATATGGAATCACTAGATTTTTCCGTTTCTTACGTTGCCGACGTCTTCCATCAAGACTGTTGTAGTAACATATTAACAGGCAAGTATCACGTAATAAACGTGGGTAATAAATCAGGCAATAAATCGAATTAATTGGGAAACATTATATTGAGATCTACAAGTATGAAATCACTAGATCTTTCTGTTTCTTAAGTTGTCGACGTCTTCCATCGAGACTGTTGTGGTAATATATTAACGAGCAAGTATTGCGTGATAAACACGGTTAATAAATCGGGTAATAAATCGGAATTAATTGAGAAATATAAAATTGGGATCTACAAATATATAATCACCAAATCTTTCTGTTTCTTATGTTGCCGATGTGTTCCATCAAGACCGTTGTAGTAACATATTAACGGGAAAGTATCACGTAATAAACGTGGGTAATAAATCGAAATTAATTGGGAAATATAAAATTGGGATATGCAAATATGGAATCACCAGATCTTTCCGTTTCTTACGTTGCCGACGTCTTCCATCAAGATCGTCGTGGTAACATATTAATAAACAAGTATCATGTAATAAACGAGGGTATTAAATCGGGCAATAAATTGGAATTAATTGGGAAATATAAAATTGGGATCAGCCAATATGGAATCACCAGATCTTTCCTCTTCTTACGTTGCCGACGTCTTTTGTGGTAATATATTAACGGGCAAGTATCAGGTAATAAACGCGGATAATAAATCGGGCAATAAATCGGAATTAATTGGGAAACATAAAATTGGGTTATGCAAATATGGAATCACCAGATCTTTCCGTTTCTTACATTGCTGACGTCTTCCATCAAGACCGTGGTGGTAACATATGAATAGACAAGTATCATGTAATAAACGCGGGTATTAAATCGGGTAATAAATTGGAATTAATTAGGAAATATAAAATTGGGATCAGCCAATATGGAATCACCAGATCTTTCCGCTTCTTACGTTACCGACGTCTTTTGTGGTAATATATTAACGGGCAAGTATCATGTAATAAACACGGATAATAAATCGGGCAATAAATCCGAATTAATTGGGAAACATAAAATTGGGTTCTGCAAATATGGAATCACCAGATCTTTTCGTTTCTTATGTTGCCGACGTCTTCCATCAAGACTGTTGTGGTAATATATTAACAGGCAAGTATCACGTAATAAACGCGAGTAATAAATTGGGCAATAAATCGGAATTCATTGGGAAATATAAAATTGGGATTTGCAAATATGAAATCACCAAATGTTTCCGTTTCTTACGTTGCCGACGTCTACCGTTGTAGTAACATATTAACAGGCAAGTATCACGTAATAAACATGGGTAATAAATCGGGCAATAAATTGGAATTAATTGGGAAACATTATATTGAGATATGCAAATATGAAATCACTAGATCTTTCCATTTCTTACGTTGCCGACGTCTTCTATCAAGATTATTGTGGTAATATATTAACAAGCAAGTATCACGTAATAAACACGGTTAATAAATAGGAATTAATTGAAAAATATAAAATTGGGATATACAAATATGTAATCACCAGATCTTTCCATTTCTTACATTGCTGATGTGTTCCATCAAGACTGTTGTAGTAACATATTAACGGGAAAGTATCACGTAATAAACGCGGATAATAAATTGAAATTAATTGAGAAATATAAAATTGGGATATGCAAATATGGAATCACTAGATCTTTTCGTTTCTTACGTTGCCGGCATCTTCCATCAAGACCATTGTGGTAACATATTAATAGACAAGTATCATGTAATAAACATGGGTATTAAATTGGGCAATAAATCGGAATTAATTGGAAAATATAAAATTGGGATAAGCCAATATGGAATTACCAGATCTTTCCGCTTCTTATGTTGCCGACGTCTTCCATCAAGACCGTTGTGGTAATATATTAACGGGCAAGTATCAGGTAATAAACACGGATAATATATCGGGCAATAAATCGGAATTAATTAGGAAACATAAAATTGGGATCAACAAATATGGAATTACCAAATCTTTCCGTTTCTTACGTTGCCGACATCTTTCATCAAGACCGTTGTTGTAATATATTAACAGGTAAGTATCACGTAATAAACGTGAGTAATAAATCGAGCAATATAAATCAGAATTCATTAAGAAATATAAAATTGGGATTTGCAAATATGGAATCACTAGCTCTTCTTTTTCTTACGTTGCTGATGTCTTCCATTAAGACCGTTGTGGTAATATATTAACGGGCAAGTACCACGTAATAAACGCGGGTAATAAATCAGGTAATAAATCGGAATTGATTGAGAAATATAAAATTGGGATATGCAAATATGGAATCAACCGATATTTCCGTTTCTTATGTTGCCGACATCTTCCATCAAGATCGTTGTGGTAACATATTATCCGGCAAGTATCACATAATAAATGCGGATAATAAACAAGGCAATAAATCAGAATTAATTAGGAAACATAAAATTGGGATCAGCAAATATGGAATTACCAAATCTTTCGGTTTCTTAGTTGCCGACGTCTTCCATCAAGACCGTTATGGTAATATATTAACGGGCAAGTACCACGTAATAAACGCGGGTAATAAATCGGGCAATAAATCGAAATTCATTGAGAAATATCAAATTGGGATATGCAAATATGGAATCACCAGATCTTTCCGTTTCTTACGTTGCCAACGTCTTCCATCGGTGGGCTGCTGCAGACGTTCGGTGAGCTGGATTCGTGGCAGAGGAGCAGCGACAGTCAACGTTGGTGGAGAACGTGGCTTCTTCGGTTGACTCTACTGGTGGCCGACCAAGTTGGAGAAAAGACGAGGACTTGGTAGCTTCAAGGAGCTTCGGTGGGCTTCAATTCGGTGAGATGGCAGATGCGAGGACACTGGACTTCGACGGAGAGACGTGGAAATGGAGTCGTTTCGGTTGTCTTCTCGAGTGGTTTGGTGGACGCCTGGCAGCTGGAGGATGGCAAGTCGGTGATATGGCAAGGAAACGTGGAGATGTGGCGTTGCTTGGAGAGAAGATGGACGTTCGGTGGAGGCTGTGCGCCCAGGCGGTCTTCGCTGGCAGCTTGAGAAACAAACGGGCAGAAGTTGGGGGTGGTGGAAATCGTGAGAGACGCTGGCAAAGAGAGGGAATTGCTGGCTACACGTGGGGGCTTTAGTCAACAAAAGAGGAGAGGAAGGCTTCTTGTTGACCAAAGGGACAAAACATGGTGGCTGGCTTCGGTTGCAGAGAAGAAATAAAAAGAAAGAAAGGCAGTGGTAGCAGGTCTTCGTTTAAGGTGTGGATTGCATGAAGTATTGTATTGCTCAGACATAACTGAATTCTGAGTGGTTATTTATTTACAATCCCTTTAGTCGAAATTCTTTTATATATTTATTTATTTTTTGGCTGTCGTATGGATTTTTTTCTCCCTTCAGCCCATAAGAAGTCGCTTACGCCATGGGGCGCATGGTGAGGCTAGGGCCGCTTTGGACGAGGCGGTGGTGCTCCTCCGGCGGGAGGAAGTGTTGATTCTCGATACCCTGGAGCAGGCAAGAGCGTTCACGCGATTCTTGCCGCAATTTCTTGACCACAGCAAGCTCACGGTCACGGGAACCTCGTGACCGTGATACTTGCCTGCTCAATAGTATACAAGACCAATGTCTTCACTTGTCGGATCATTTCAGCAACCTCATTCAATGTAGCTTGGTGGCATTGCAGATGGCTGTGGCATGAGTTACTTCACTAGAGCTGAAAACATAAATGAAATATGTGAGAGTAACAAGTAAATAAAGAATTTGGGTAAAGTCTTGTAGATACTTATATACGCCTCTTTTTTCTAAGGACAATTTGCATTGCACCCTTCGCTTCATTGAATGTGTCATAAGCCTACTGCAAATGTGCAGCGATATTCATGTTGTTGGCCATTTGCGTTTGGGCTATTGTGGTCATTTTGAGCATGATCAAAAGAACGTATAGTAGAATTTGAAAGAGTTCATTTTAAATGTGATCTACTGGCCTCTCTCACATTTAAAAGATGTTCACCTAATCTCCTCATGAACAATGAACATCCTCTTCCCAGATAAATTCCTCTTAGATTCTTTAATTTCAATTTGAGTAGGGGTGTCAAATAGGTAGGTCGAAGTTGGGTGGAAAATGGTCCAATCTAAATTGACCCATTTATTATCATATTGATCAATCCATTTTTATACAATTCAATTTTGATAACCCATACTTGACTCAACCCCAATTCAATTCATACTCAATCGGACCCATATTATTAAAATACGGTAATAACTTACATCCACGCATTTGTATTCTCATGCGACCCGCTATAGCTGGTAACAATGTCCAAGGGAATTCCCACGTTAATCTAGGCGCAGCGTAGTAGCATGATATGTTTGTACCGAGTGAAGTGCACTATCATTTAGGCACACACAAATATTTTCTTTTGACTAGATTGACTAGACCATAACTAAATACGTTCTCCTTCTACTGCCACTTTAATCACCAACAAAAAGGTGGAAGCACAGGAGAAAGTTACACCAAAAACCGGAAACATTCATTATCCATGGCCTTGACGCTTCTCATTTAACACTTAAAAATCCAATTTAAAAAATCAGGAACAACGAATTATTAATAAGCAAAATTATATTTGCCATCGAAAAAATAAGTCTAAATAGAGGAAGAGGATCAAAACGCAGAATAATAGTCAACCATGACAGTACTGGGGATGCCAAGTGAATGAGGCTCTGGTTTTGTTAATTAATCACTAGGTCAATTAAAGGTAACTTTCCCTTGAGCTATTGCGGAGCACATTCTCTAGGTTCCTTCACTTTTTTCAACTCGCCCAAGTCGGAGACAAATTATTTGTCATAGGGATTCACCACTAGCTTCTCAAGAGCAATGGCATTATCAATAAGGTAATTCATTAGCTCGAGATCACAAGTTTGACCATAATAATTGTAAAATTCAACCTCCTTTAGGTATTGATGGGGAGGTCCAACAACTCGTCTTGGTTCTCTCTGCGTGCATAGCATCATCCATGGTAAGATCATCTGTGGCAAAAGAAGAATGCCGTATGTTATTGATCACCACAAGATCAATACATTGGAGAATTCCGGTGGAAGAAAGAACTTGCAAAAGAAAGCAACTTCCAATGGAAAGTAAAGTCCGCGTGGATTGTTGCATGATGTCCCAACAACACACCCATAAGCAGAGAGCCGAATAGGATTCAACAGTGGCTTTGGTTGATCATATTCCGTCCTAACTACTACATCAGTCTAATGCCTGAATAGGTGAAGGCTTGAATGAGACTTGAAAACCCCCCTCAAACACAAAACTCCACAAGGAAGGACGCGCCTCGATCAGGGAGTCAACGGAAGTAGGCTCGCACCGCTTTTTCTAAGGACTCTTAGTTCTAAAAGCTTGACACTTGTTAATTTAGGCAGTTGACGAATAAGCAGGTTTTCCTGCATATTAGACCGAGAGAGAATCATAGGCAACAAAGATTGTAAAAAGGAAATAACTTATGAAAGTTTATGAAAATAGTCAGTGCTCTTACATTGGGTGAATAAAAAATTGAAGTTTAAGAATTTGCATACAAGAAAGACTAGAAAGCTAGACAAGGTCTGATGTACAAGCATCAAATGAGATCCATTAATAGACACCTCAGACAGTTGGGGCAGCTTGTCCAAGAACAATGGAATTTGACGTCTCATGAAAGTGAAGGACACAAGGGTCCATGTCATGAAGCTCAAATGCGTTCAAGATCCTTACAACATGCTATCCGCAAGTACTTCAACTTCAGTGAGTGGCCAGAAACTCTCAAAATATTCAAAATAGGGCGCTCTCCAAGACCAATCGCTCTAGAACCGGACAATTAGCAAGCACTTGCTCTGTTAAATTATGTCTCGAGTTTGAGCGTTTATAAAATGCAATTCGTCGAAGACGTCCCTCTATACGTAGAAGTCGAAAGTTTGTTACGTGGGCCCAAGCCCACACACTCTCAACCTTCACGCGGATTTCCTGTTCGGCCATGTAAAAGAGGAAAGAAGATTGGCCGAATCCTCTCTGCCGAAGAAGCCCTCCTGCACGTGAAAGATTGGAAATTGGTGGGCCCAAGGTCAAACTTTTGACCTTGGGCACACTTATATATATATATATATATATATGTACGTAGACAAATCAGTAGGGTTTTTCGGTGGATGGCCGCTGCACGTACATGCCGAGAGAAGGAATAAAAAGCCGCACGTCCGAAGCCACAAGTCCTCCGCGCGAAGCTTTGAAGAGATACGTGAAGCTGTACGTAGAGCGTATTGTGTTGAGCTTGAACGCTCGGTAACTTTGTGACTTGAGTTTATACCAAGTGAGTTGTTTATTTATAAACACTTTGGGTTTGGGATAAATTGGGGTTTGGGAAACACCGAGAGAGTGTTTGAGTGACTTGAGTGTGTAATCTCCTTGTATCCCTTGATTTATAGTGAAATTCGCTGCTGCTCTCCCCGTGGACGTAGGTCTTTACGACTGAACCACGTAAATCTGGTGTCCGATTTATTTTTCTTTTTCTGTCTATATTATTGTTCGATCGCTCGCCCTATCGCAACAATTGGTATCAGAGCCAGGCTTGGCTGAGTTGAAGCGAATCGATGGCGACAGAAGAAGTAAAAGTGAGAATCGACAGATTTGATGGAAAGGATTTTAGTTTCTGGAAGATGCAGATTGAAGATTATCTTTATCAGATGAAACTGCACTTGCCTTTATCTGGGGAGAGACCAGAGACGATGAAACAAGCTGATTGGGATTTGCTGGATAGACGAGCTATGGGTGTTATTCGGCTAACGTTGGCTCGTAATGTCGCGTTTAACATCTTGAAGGAGAAGACCACTGTTGATTTGATGCAAGCCCTGTCGGATATGTATGAGAAGCCCTCTGCGATCAACAAGGTCCATTTGATGCGACATTTGTTTAATTTGAAGATGAGTGAAGGTGCGTCAGTTGCAAATCATATCAATGAATTCAATGTGATTGTTAGTCAATTGAGTTCAGTTGAGATTGATTTTGAAGATGAGGTATGTGCTTTGATGCTGTTATCCTCATTGCCTAATAGTTGGAATACTACTGTTACTGCTGTTAGTAATTCCTCTGGGTCAACAAGTTTGACGTTTGATGGGGTTCGAGATTTAATTTTGAGCGAGGACATTCGTAGAAGAGAATCTGGCGAACCTGTATCTGCTGCTTTAGTAGGTGAAAATAGAGGAAGATCTATAACACGTGTGGGTAATAGTAGTACTAATATAAACAGGCGTAGTCAGTCTAGGACTGCTAATGTTGTCTGTTGGAGCTGTGGCAAGAGGGGGCATCTTAGAAGGGATTGCCTTAAGCTGAAGAATGAGAAGGGTAAAGGAGTTATGGTTGATTCTGCAGATAATGTTGCAGCTGTAGCAGATAGTGCCGATTATGTCTTGTCTATCACTAATGATTCATCGCTTGATGGATGGATTTTGGATTCTGGTTGTTCTTTTCATGTCACACCAAATAGAAATTGGTTTATCACTTATCAGTGCACGGGTAGTGATAAAGTCCAGTTAGGGAACAACGCTGAGTGCGATGTTGTGGGTGTTGGTGATGTTAAAATCAGAATGCATGATGGTATTGTGAGGACATTGACTGGAGTAAGGCATGTTCCAGAGTTGAAAAAGAACTTAATTTCCTTGGGTGCCCTAGATTCAGCTGGTTGCAGGTATTCTTCAAAAGGTGGAGTTTTGAAGGTTATTCGAGGTGCCCTGGTAATAATGAAAGGAATCAAGCATGGAGGCCTGTATAAACTTCAAGGTGAGACAGTGAAAAATTTCGCTGCGGAGACGTCGGATGCATCTGTTCGAGAGTCTTTTGACTGCTCGAGGAAGACATGGGTGTTTGTGCCAAGGCACAAGTTTGATGCTGATGTCAGGATCACGCAGTCAAGAGCTTTGATCGAGATGGAGACTGGTAAGTCGATCAAGCATGTGCGGACTGACAATAGCATGGAGTTCTGCTCGGAGCTGGCAAATAAATTCTGCATGAAAGAAGGCATAGTGAAACACCGCACTAGTGCTAATAAATCACAACAATTTGTAGAATTTACGAGAAGAACATTACTAGACATGACCCGTAAAATTATCTCTAGTGCTGGTATTGCTAGAAGAATTCTAGCTGATGTGCTAAGTACGGTAAGCTACCTGGTGAATAGATCCCCATCAACTACTATTGAATGGCAGACTCCTGAAGAAGTGTGGTCAGGTAACGTTGCTGATTATTCTATTATTAGAATGTTTGGTTGCCCGTGTTATTTTCAAGTGAGTGATGGTAAGCTTGATTGGAGGGCAAGGTGCATATTCCATGGCTATGCACAAGGTGAGCGGGGCGATCGGTTGTGGTGCCCGGATATAAATTCACCTATTAACAGCAGAGAAGTTACCCTTGATGAGTCTCCAGTATTTTTGGCTAGGAGTGATTATAGCAATATTCAAACGGATCTGAACGGTGTTCAGCTTGAGGTGGAGTTGCGACCAGAAACTCCTGAGGTAGCGTATACAGGTACTAGCAAAGTAATCAACACAGATGGTGCTCATAACGAGGTGGAGCCTATAGAGCCAATGGTTGATGTAACTGCTGATATTGACAAGGTATGTATTCGATCTCCTGACAGATATGGATGCAATAATGGTTTTACTTTATCTGCGGTTGAGGAGGTTATGTCAGAAAATCCTTGCGGAGCAGTTAAAGGTGCATGTGGAGTTGGTATTCTGATGAGGTCCTCGGTTATGGCAAAGTTCAAGCGAGGCTTGGACTTGGATAATATCTGTGGCAGTTGAGCCCATCGGGGGCTATGGGAAAGTAGCAGCAGTTTGAATTTTTTTTGCGAAGCGATTGCGACTTGGCTTAAACGTCGAGCCAAGGTGGAGATTGTTAAATTATGTCTCGAGTTTGAGCGTTTATAAAATGCAATTCGTCGAAGACGTCCCTCTATACGTAGAAGTCGAAAGTTTGTTACGTGGGCCCAAGCCCACACACTCTCAACCTTCACGCGGATTTCCTGTTCGGCCATGTAAAAGAGGAAAGAAGATTGGCCGAATCCTCTCTGCCGAAGAAGCCCTCCTGCACGTGAAAGATTGGAAATTGGTGGGCCCAAGGTCAAACTTTTGACCTTGGGCACACTTATATATATATATATATATATATATATGTACGTAGACAAATCAGTAGGGTTTTTCGGTGGATGGCTGCTGCACGTACATGCCGAGAGAAGGAATAAAAAGCCGCACGTCCGAAGCCACAAGTCCTCCGCGCGAAGCTTTGAAGAGATACGTGAAGCTGTACGTAGAGCGTATTGTGTTGAGCTTGAACGCTCGGTAACTTTGTGACTTGAGTTTATACCAAGTGAGTTGTTTATTTATAAACACTTTGGGTTTGGGATAAATTGGGGTTTGGGAAACACCGAGAGAGTGTTTGAGTGACTTGAGTGTGTAATCTCCTTGTATCCCTTGATTTATAGTGAAATTCGCTGCTGCTCTCCCCGTGGACGTAGGTCTTTACGACTGAACCACGTAAATCTGGTGTCCGATTTATTTTTCTTTTTCTATCTATATTATTGTTCGATCGCTCGCCCTATCGCAACATGCTCAATGAGTTCTTCCTCCACAATTACTCATTCAAGTAGAGCTCTTCGAGATACCTAAATTCAACATGCATTAGCATCCATAAGTGTCTCATGCCCTAATGGATATTGCAAGTGACTAGAGTCACAATCACACCTGGAATCCTTCACACACGCGGGTACGAAATTTAGTTGGAGGATTTTAACTCATTTTGCATTGGCAAAATGAATCCACCAATCGATGTGAGACTTATACAAGATATTTAGGTCAAAGTATAACACAAATTTATGCAAATGGAATCCTCCACTTTGACTATGCAAGACATTGTCCACCCACTCCACATATCTCGCCCTATCCTTCTCTGCCAACTCAGGGTCACCTTTCATCTCGTCCAATAAGTCAGACCAGTCGAAATCAAGGTTGGTGACCTGGCAAGTAGAAAAATGCCTCCATCTTTTGAAAAGAAGACAGGTCGCTTGTGCTTCTCTAGATCTCAAAAGAGACAGTATAGAGCCTACAACATCACCGGGCAAACAGCTAATCCGGTCCTTTGGATTGAGTTTCACCGAAAGAAAAACAGACAAGGTGAGAAAAATCTCAATGATTATATGAGACGTTTCTTATGACTAGTTCCAAGGTTAAAAACGAAACTTTATGCAGCAAAATTCGTTTTCTTGTCGGCAGATTCGTCTTCATTTTCAGAGCGAAGCCTCTTTGGAGATGGAGAATACATAGACGCCGGCATTAGTTCGCCTTCATTTCGTCAAAAGCCCGTCTCTATGTCTCCTTCTTCTTTTCTTGTTCCTTCTCAGATTCTAGGGAATATTCCGAGATACCGCTTCCCATTCGAAATCTTTTCAAATCCGCGATATCTATTTTAAACATCTATGACGATTAAAATTGTACAAATTATATTACACAAAAAGAAATGTTCTGAGAAATATATTACCGTTAATGTCATCTCTAGATCAGCTTTTATTTTGTATTTTTTTAGTCAAAATTTCATTTATTTCCACAAAATACAAGAGAGAAATATACCAATCTAACAGCAAATCAAGACAAATCCCAAACAATTTCAAAACAAAAATTATTCTGTGAAGTGTTGTAATGAATTACTTGATGATACATGTCTTAAACGTGCACCGCATTGAAACACGATGAAGTGGCTTTCCGTGGTTCTTTGAAAGTTGTCGAAGCTGCTACTAACGCTAGTTAAGGGGCGTTGTAATTTGGAGGTGTTATTTGTCTATGATGATGATGATGATGATGATCACAACAATAACAACAACAATAATAATAATAATAATAATAATAATAAATAATAACAATAACAATAATAATAATAATAATAATAATAATAATAATAATAATAATAACAATAACAATAACAATAATAATAATAACAATAACAATAATAATAATAATAATAATAATAATAATAATAATAATAATAATAATAATAATAATAATAATAATAATAATAATAACAATAATAACAATAACAATAACAACAATAACAACAATAACAACAACAATAACAACAACAACAATAACAATAACAATAACAATAACAATAACAATAACAATAACAATAACAATAATAATAACAAGAATAACAATAATAACAATAACAATAACAATAATAACAACAATAATAACAATAATAACAACAACAATAACAACAATAATAACAACAATAATAACAATAATAACAACAACAATAACAATAATAATAATAATAATAATAATAATAATAATAATAATAATAATAATAATAATAATAATAATAATAATAATAATAATAATAATAATAATAATAAAACAACCGAACTAGCGTTGGGTTGGCGAGGTCGAGCATCGCCCATGGCCAGCGAGTCTTGACCTCACCGGCGTCGCCCAGGCCGCGATTTAGCGAGGCTCGACTTCGCCAACCCAACGCTAGTTCGCCCTCGCGGCCTAGGTGGCGCTAGCAGCTCGCCCTCGTTGGATCTGGCGAGGTCAAGCCTGGCCAGCCATGGGCGAGGCTCCACCCTCGCCAGATCTAGCAAGGGGGAGCCTCGACGCCCAACGCGAGGTCACCCTTGCAACCATTATCGCGCTAGGCGGCGAGGGCGAGGTGGCCGGTAAGGTCCGGCGACCAACTGGAGGAGGGGAGGGAAAAAATAATAAATAAATAAATAAAATTCAAAAATATTAAAATATTATTAAAATTTGTACATGTCAACACCGATTAGGCCACGTTAGCCAGCTGGCGTTCAGTCAGCAAAATCCGGCCAAAATTGGTTGGAAATGACTTAATCGAGACTAAGTAAAAATGTTTAGGACTAAATTGACACTAAAAAAAGGTTTAAGACTTTTTAAGCACTTTTCCCTTAAAAAAAAAAATTAGTAATGTGACGCATAATGGGAAGTTTGAGAAAGTTGGTCATGTTCAACAACACTTGGTAGATACCACTTTTGTACGCAGATCGATATGAGCTTTCAATTGGTATAGCCATTGTGCTCGGACTGTGCTATGCGCCCAAAAATTATTCTGTGAAGTGTTGTAATGAATTACTTGATGATACATGTCTTAAACGTGCACCACATTGAAACACGATGAAGTGGCTTTCCGTGGTTCTTTGAAAGTCTTCGAAGCTGCTGCTAACGCTAGTTAAGGGGCGTTGCAATTTTGAGGTGTTATTTGTCAAAAATCTTATTGAGACATATGCATCATCCATTTTTACCCCTGAAACCAAAAGAAATGTACCCAATAGTATTGCACTGTCCCTAGCTCTTTTCTTTCTTCTTCTTCATCTTCTTCTTATTATTATTACTTGGTTAAGCACTTTAGGAAAAGCTCTGGCCAGGAAATTAAGGTACGTAGCAAGAATGGCATGCCTTGTTCCGGGAAGGCTCCATGACAAGATGATCTTCCAAAGCAATAACCAAACGTCAGCTGGCAATATCTCATTACGGTACTAATTGATTTCATAGGTCAAGGTAGTTTTTGGGCGAGGTTCACCTAGCCAGGTCCATACATACACCCATTGGAAATGATAGATTAGATTTCCACCTTTGGAAACAAATTAGGAGTAAAACCCATTCAAGCAACTACTACTCAAGTTGTGTGCTAAGTAGTATCAACACTTGATATACAACATGTGACACGAAATAACATGACACGCCAATATGTCGTTTATAAAAAAACAGAGAATTCTGACACATTGAGACACGTTGTATATTAAGTATATATGTTTATATATACATAATAAATCATTATTTTTATAATTATTTAAATCAAATTAATTTGATTCAAATTCATAAACAAATAAATAATAATAAAGAGCTTAAAATGAATTTACATTAAAAACATTAATCCACCATTTGTTAATATTATTAATTGCTTCAATTTGACAAATTTAAACTTGGAGAAAAAAACAAACAATCCACGTTCTAGACTCATATATCAGAGTGTGTTGGAAGAGAAGAGACAAAAAAAACTCAGGGGATTAATTGTGTGTCTCGAGAAGTGAGAGTCAAAAAAGGAGAATAATAGGTTTTTCTCTTTTTCTCCTTTATTATTATTTTTCTATTTTTTACATATTTACATTTTTTGTCAAATAAATATATACATTTTGATCTCTAATTTATTGAAAATTTTTAAAATTAACCTATGCGTATTGGAATCATATATCAAATTTCCAAACTCACATATTGGAATTCTAGACTTGAATGTCGGAGAGTATTAGAAAAGTTGCTAGCATTAATTAGCGATTACTCAAACCAAGGGTTGATTATGTCTGGTACTTATAAGTTTGTCCTAGATGATCGATATATTCCAGGGAAAATCTTATTATGAATTTTTCGATGATCATGATTTAGGCGGATGGATGCCTTATGAATGATTTATGCATTTATCATATAAGGATCCACAAGTGTCAGTTACTTAAAGGTTTCACAAATGTACTTTTATATCTATTGTAAATTTTGGATGCCCTAAAGATCGGGTTCAAAGATAATAATAATAATCTTAATTTGCATATTAGGGCTTTTCATTTAATAACATTAGGTCCATTTAAATTGCATTGTAACTGGATTCGGACTAATGGGCTGGTGCTGAACGGGAAGCCCTAATCTTAATCGGATTTACAGGATCAAGCCCATTTAACCAAATCTTCGGCCAATCCATCTATTTGCTTGACCGAAAATCATGCACGCAATATATCATATGTGATATTCTGAATTTGGAAGGTAAGTGATCTAGAGTGCAAATAATCTCTCAGCAAAACAGGAAATTGGAGAGAGACTCGGTAAAGATTGAATTATAGGTTTTGACTGCGGAGCACTCGGATTCCATTACGGATCAGCAGTCGGAAAAGGGAGAGAAACGCAAAGATCCTTTTCAGAGGTGAATTCAATCGATCTGTCATCATGTCGCTTGCTGCGCAGCTCTTTTTCAAGCTTTTCAAGCGGCGGATCTGAAGTATTATTTTGCCCAGAAGAAACGGAACCCTAGGTGAGTATTTACTATTCTTTTTAGTGGAAGGAGTATTGTTCTTTATGTTCTTTTCCTCTCTTCAGCCCATGCGAAATCGCAGACGCCACGGAGGCGCGTGCTGCTGCTAGGGCCGCCCTGGACGAGGTCGTCGCAGTCCTCCGACAGGAGGAGGTGCTGATTCTCGATACCCTAGAGCAGGTGAGGGTGTTCACGCAATTCTTGACGCAATTTCCTGACCATGGCAATCTCAGACGCGTGGATATCTCCGGTGGCGTAGACGAGAGAACCACCGCACGGATGTGCAGCATTATGAGGATGGCTGGATTCAGGCCGGCCGCCCACCCAGACCTTCTAATTACCGGACTAGTCTTTCGTTTTGTATAATGCAGCGTGTCATCAACTCTCTTAGGTATATTATTTAGGAGTGTCAACGGTTCTATTATGTTTTTCACGAAATCCGAATAGTTTGTAATTTGTATTTTGCTTATTTGGGAGTGTTAATGGTTTCATTTGATTTTTTTTCACAAAATCCGAATAGGGTGTAGTTTTTAATTTGCTTACTTAAATACTAAGTTCATTATTTTGATCAAAAAGTAAACTCGTATTTCTCTCTTTAGTTTTTATTACTTGGATATGGCAACGCAATACATTAACTTTTAACCCTAATTACTTTCTCTGAAATAGACACGCCAAAAGATGAGGTAAGTTTGTCGGGTGATTTTACTAAATATGTATGTTTCAATCAAACAAAAATTAATTATAAGGTATCTATGGAACAAGAAAACTGTTTTCCCAAAAACGGAACCCAAAAAAAATGGGGGGAAAATGAAGAAGCAGGGCAAAAAGATAATAATCAGCATTAAGCTAACTTAAAATTCAATGTTCAACTGTCGAACGCCATATTGCTTAAGTCGACCGGAAAGATAATAATCAACATTAAGCTCGTATTTCCTCTCTTTCTTTTTTATTTTTATTTTTTTTACTTACGTTGCATATAGCACGACAGCACATAATCTTGAACTCCAATCAATTTTAAACTTATTTTATTAATTTAATTTAATCTTAAACCTCTCAATTGGATCAACATCCTATCAGAATAGAAAATTATTGACGTGAACAAATTTTACAATTTTATAATATTTTATTTTAATTAGTCTTTCTTTTTAATACTTTAGGGGCGCCCAGGGCCCTTGCACTCTCGCTTCCATGGGCGATCGGGCCCCTACTGACGGAATGCTACCAACCCATTTTGGTATAAATGAGGGGTAGACCTTATTCCAAATAAAAAATAATTTTAATTTGCATATTAGGAATTTTTATTTAGTAACATTAGCTCCACATAAATTGCATTTTAATTGGATTAGGACAGTGATGAATGGGAAGTTTTGAATCAAACTTTGAAAAAGAGTTTTTAAGAAATTATTTTCGAAAACATCTCACTTACTTGCTCACTTGGATCGTAGAGAGATAAAGTTTTTAGAGTGAAAAGTTTTGAACGAGAAAATAAAACTTTGATTATGAAATAGTTGAATGGATACAATGATGGGAGGGCACCCTTCTTATACTAGTGGCCTTCGGATTACAACCATTGATTGTTCTTCGATCTGGCAGATGAAATCGTACCTTCTAACCTACCACCTACTGGTATTTATGTTGAGAGAATTCTAGATCCTCGTACAATTACCATCTTGCCCGTGGGAACATTCCGGAAGCTCTTTGTGACATCCTGAATTTCGACCCCGTCCCGAATATACCTGATCACTTATAAGTTAACCAATCTATTGGGTGAAGCCGTTAAGGGATATAACCGCGGTAAAATCTCTAAAAGCTACCCAGTAGGTCGGATCGGACTAAAATCGCGTTCCGTCGATTTTAACCACGAAATTGAATTTGGTTTCAGAAATCAGACGTTCGAGCATGTCACAGTTCATTTATAGGATGTTGTCTTGTTTTTCGGAGAAATTCCATCGAGACCGGAATTTTACGGAGAATCAATTCGGACATCGCGAAAGTTAACGGAAATTTGGATGGACTCTTTTAAAGGAAATTTGGACTTCCAAGTCGAGCTATATGATATTGGGGACTTATAAAAAAATTATTTGAGATTTTTCTACCGCGAAATTGGACCTCAATTTGGGAAATTGAGTGATGAATTAAAGATCAACAAGTGAAATTCGGTTTTGGACAAAGGGCTGGAAATTTTTGCATCAAAATTGGATTTAATGGAAAAATCCAACTTAAGAAAGTATTAGGGGAGACATGTAGTTAATGCAAGGGATAATCTTGAAGACTTTAAAGGCTAAATCATGATGAATTTTAGGATATTTTACTTGACTATTCTTCCCTCTCTCCTTCGGTTCTTCCTCCGCACGCTTTGTCCGTCTCCTCCTCCTTCTTGCGTCCATCTTCACTTGGACGAACCAGCCGCTTTGCTTCTGTTTTTGCGTTGCTTTCATTTCCTTCTCGGCCAGCCAACTTCTTTTATTTTTCCTCTCCACCGAACCCTGCATGCCACATGTCCATCACCTTGCTTGCCACAGTCAACAAAATCAGCAAATCTCTCTACCTTTGACCAAAGCTACGCCAGCATCTTCACCGAATTCCCTCTGCCACCGAAACAGCTGCCCTCAGCCCACCGAAGCACCGTCCAAGCTGCCACGTCCACGTCTTCTCCCTGCGTGGTCTTCTCCAGCCAGATTGTTGACCGAAGCAGCTCCTCAGTCTCGCGTCTCCAACGCCAGCCGCAGCGTCCACCTATCACCGAAGCTCTCTCTCTCTCTCTCTCTCTCTCTCTGCAAGCCCACAATCCACGCGTCTTCCTCGGTCAGCATACCTGCAAGTGAAGCTCCTTGTTGACCCCGCAAATTCACGATCCATCCCTGCAGCAACGTGCGAAGCCAGCAGCTGCTTCATCCGTTTCTTCTCCTGCGCGTGCGTCTTCGGGCCAGTCGCGCGTCTTCAGCCCACGATCAGCCAGCGAGCCCGTTGTTCCATCGCAGCCCATCTTGTGGAGTTGAAGTCAGCCCAGCAAACTCCAGCATCTTGGGCCGTGTCTTCAGCCCAGTGATTTTCAGTCCATCTCCAGCAGATTTTGAAGCCCAAGCTCAGGCCCAAGTTCAGTTGGTTTCGGCCCATTTGAAGTTCAGCCATCTTGGGCCCGCGAAGCAGGCCCAGCCCGCAACCAAGCCCGAGACCGAGACCAAGCTCAGTGTTTGTTGTGGGCTTTCAAGGCCTTTGGGCCCGGCCCGAGTGTCCGCTGACACCGCCAAAAATTTGGATTTCGGTTGCCGTCACGGTGAACCGGTCTTTGTTTTGCGCCGGTGAATTTATACTCTAAACTCTTCTTAGTAGGCTAATGATGCTAAGAGGTGTTTAGATTTATTTAATTAGGAATTAGGTGGTTAGTTAGATTAAATTAGTGATTTAATTATTTAATTGAGCATGTTAGGTGTTAGCATGGTTTAGCTAAGACTTAATTAAATTGTATTATTTATCAAGAAGGGTTCGGGAATTTTCCGGGTCCGTATTGGTATTTAATTTAATAATTTTGGCCTAGGTTAGTATTTTTAGAAATTAAATTGAATTAATTAATTAATTTCGAAATTAATTATTTATTAATTATTTTTCCGGAAATTAGGCCGGGATAGCCTGTGATCGGAATTTCGTGTTGATTGCAATGGTGTGGTTGAATTATTTAATTGAGTGTTATATTGTGCAATTTAAATTTAAGTTGTGATTTTGGGAATTTATCCCAAAATTGTATAATTTCAGTAGTTAATTATAAATTACCGAGGCGTCGGTTTACCACACCGAAAATGTATTTTTGGACTGTTGAATTTTCCAAAAGAAATATATTATATTTTTGGCTTAGGCCGACCGTGTATTTGCACAAGATTATTTTATCGGGTATTTTTAATACGAAGAAAATAGACCGAGGCATTATTTTAATTGAAGAATTTAAGTGCGAAGCACAATGTCCTTGGCCGGGAGTGGATAATCGTGTGTTGGTTAAGAGAATTCGTCTCCCGCTGTGTGTCGGGTGAACGATGCTTTTTTGTGGAAAATCGTCGTGAGGTAGACGTTGTCGTGCTCGATGGGGCGAGACGACGCTTAGTTGTGTGACGGATAGATCCGATGCGAGACGAATAAAACCGCTGTGTGACGGTTGGGTTTGCCGTGTGTTGGGTAAATCCGTTGTGTGACGAATAAACCCGCCATGTGATGATTAGATTGTACCTATGTGACTGTCATCAATTGAAATGCATGATAGGTCGTACCTATGTGACAGTGATCAATTGGAATATATGATTGATTGAGATGTGGTGATTGATAGAGATGTGATTTGAGACGCTCCAATTGACCGAGTGTTATTACTGCACTTATGTGTTATATAAATTGTACTGACATGTAGGAAGGAACTGATGCGAGGTAAGTCTTATTGATTGTGTGATTGTGTAATTAGGACACTTATTTGCGTATTTCCCTCCTAATCGGGGTTTAGAGCTTAAAATTGCTGAGATTTATATCTCACCCCGTCGTGGGCTAAATTTTCAGGGTCATCAAGTGGAGGACCTGGAGCTGAGAGAAGGCGATTTGAAGTGTAGGTCAGTTAGGACCACTTCTTTTTGGAAAGCTAGACTTTAGTAGTCTTTTGACCAAAGGCTTTAGTACATGACTCAACATATAAAGGTGTGTTTTATTGGTGAAATTGTTGTCCTACCTTTCTATCCCAAGATGGTTGCTGTTAGGGGATTTATAATTTGCTTCCACATGTGCAATAAAATAAAAAGGATTGGCGACTCGTCCTGGGAAGTCGCAAATTTTATCGACCATAGAGGAATGGGCACGTGCTTGAGGATCGGGGCGTGACACTCTTGGGAAAATTTGCATTGCATTTCCCACTTTGTCGAACGTGTCGTAAGCCTGCTGCAAATGTGCAGCGATCTTCATGTTGTTTGCCATTTATGTTTGGGCTATTGTTGTCATTTTGAGCGTGATCAAAAGAATGTATAAATAGAGTAGAGTTTGAAAGAGTTCGTTTTGGGCGATTACTCAAACCAAGGGTTGATTATGTCCGGTACTTATAAGTTTGTCCTAGATGACCAATATATTCTAGGGAAAATCTTATTATGAATTTTTCGATGATCATGATTTAGGCGGATGGATGCCTTATGAATGATTTATGCATTTATCATATAAGGATTCACAAGTGTCGGTTACTTAAAGGTTTCACAAATGTACTTTTATATCTATTGTGAATTTTGCATGCCCTAAAGGTCGGGGTTCAAAGATAACAATAATAATCTTAATTTGCATATTAGGGCTTTTCATTTAATAACATTAGGTCCACTTAAATTGCATTGTAACTGGATTAGGACTAATGGGCTGGTGCTGAACGGGAAGCCCTAATCTTAATCGGATTTACAGGATCAAGCCCATTTAACCAAATCTTCGGCCAATCCATCTATTTGCTTGATCGAAAATCATGCACGCAATATATCATATGTGATGTTCTGAATTTGGAAGGTAAGTGATCTAGAGTACAAATAACCTCTCAGCAAAACAGGAAATTGGAGAGAGACTCGGTTAAGATTGAATTATAGGTTTTGACTGCGGAGCACTCGGATTCCAATTACGGATCAGCAGTCGGAAAAGGGAAAGAAACAACGATCCCTTTATATATAATTCACTCCTTCATCGTGGCAAAAATCTCAAAATATAACTTCTCAGTCGTCTTCAAAAAGAGAAACGCAAAGACCCTTTTCAGTGGTGAATTTCATCGATCTGTCATCATGTCGCTTGCTGCGCAGCTCCAAGAAGCTTTTCAAGCTTTTCAAGCGGCGGATCTGAAGTATTATTTTGCCCAAAAGAAACGAAACCCTCGGTGAGTATTTACGATTTTTTTTAGTGGAAGGAGTATTGTTCTTTATGTTCTTTTCTTCTCCTCAGCCCACGTGAAGTCGCGGACGCCATGGAGGCGCGCGCTGCTGCTAGGGCCGCCCTGGACGAGGTCGTCGCAGTCCTCCGACAGGAGGAGGTGCTGATTCTTGATACCCTGGAGCAGGCGAAGGTGTTCACGCAATTCTTGGCACAATTTCCTGACCACGGCAATCTCAGATGCGTGGATATCCCCGGTGGCGTCGACGAGAGAACCGCCGCACGGATGTGCAGCATTATGAAGATGGCTGGATTTAGGCCACCCACCCAAACCTTTTACTTACTGGACTAGTCTCTCGTTTTGCATTACCGGACTAGTCTCTCGTTTTGTATAATGCAGCGTGTTAACTCTCTTAGGTATGTTATTTAGGAGTGTCAACGATTCTATTTGATTTTTCATGAAATTCGAATAGTTTGTCGTTTGTAATTTGCTTGCTTCAATGTTATTTAGGAGTGTTAATGGTTCCATTTGATTTTTTTTTTTCACGAAATCCAAATAGGGTGTAGTTTGTAATTTGCTTGCTTTAACACCAAGTTCATTATTTTGACCAAAAAGTAAACTCGTATTTCTCTCTTTAGTTTTTATTACTTGAATATTGCATCGCAGCACATTAACTTTGAACCTTAATTACTAACTCCAAAATAGAGACGCCAAAACATGAGGTAAGTTCGTCGGATGATTTTAATAAATGTGTCATGTTTCAATCAAACAAAAATTACTTAGGTATCTATGGAACATAAAAAGGAAAGAAAATTGTTTTCCCAAAAACGAAACCCAAAAAAAAGAGGGAAAAAATGAAGAAGCAGGGCAAAAAGATAATAATAAGCATTAAGCTAACTTAAAATTCAACGTCCAACTGTTGAACGCCATATTGCTTAAGTCGACCAGAAAGATATTAATCAGCATTAAGCTCATATTTCCTCTCTTTCTTTTTTATTTTTATTTTTTTCACTTACGTTGCATATAGCACGGCAGCACATAATCTTGAACTTCGATCAATTCTAAACCTATTTCATTAATTCAATTCAATCTTAAACCTCTCAATTGGATCAACTTCAATCAATTCTAAACCTTACTACAATTTTTTTTAACATTCCTAAATTAAGTAGTTATTTTTTTCAACTCCTTTTAACTATTTTGTTGACGTCAGTTACCTTTTTTGGTTACAGATGTGATTGCAGTATCAAGATGTGGTTTAACATTACATGTGCATGATTATCCAAACTTTTGATTGGACGAATTTTTACAAACATACAAAATCAATCCATTTTATTTATAATTATTTTGAATGAAAGATGTTGTGAATTAGAATTGGGAGCTCCCATACCAAGCGAGTGAGGATGAGATTGCTGACATGAATGCATGCCTTTCCTTCTTCTTGGCTTGGTTGTGATGCAATGAATATGCATCTAGGCAGGTGCATATCCCTATGCTTTTGAAATATTACTAATTCTACTTGGGAAGCAAATTTCTATTAATTGACTGAAAGTTTGTGCACACACGCCTCAAGGAGATTAGGATAATCCTGTCGGTTTATCCTTTTGTCTCCCTAGCAGGAAGCATCCAGGTCATCCGTGGATGATGCCAAAGTGAAAGTAAGTAAGATTATCTTTCAAAGTCAATTTCCAGATACAAGGAATCAACCAAACTAAGATATGGTAAAGCTAGCTATTTTGAAGGAAAAAGAAATGAAGTCAAGGCTAGCTAGCTAGCTACAACTCACGCATGCAATAAAAAAAAGGTGTCCGATCTCAAAGTCAACTCGACCGAGATGACCGAGTTTGAGCAATCCCGGGTTTGATCAAAAGAATTGACCACTGAACAAATCTCACGCGTATCAAACAACTGCCTCGTGCACGAATTGAACCGGGCTCAAACAACAAGAGAAGATAGGACATCATCGTTAATCAATCTGATCTCATCATTTACTCAAGCTCATGGGACGCCAACGGTCGGGCCACCGTGGGTGGTCTCGTTACGACCACTCTAGCCTGGTAGATTAGGATGTGTTTTTGAACGTGAACATGTGAGCGGGAGACTGCTGAGGGCGAAAACAAGAAAAGGTTGATGACAGTTACACGGCTACAAGCAGCATTGGATTTGAAGGCCTGGTTTTGATAGGCTGATGAGTGCAGTTCCTTTCTGGGTCGTTTTCTTGTGAATACATGAACAAGCATCTTACTTCAACAAAACCCCCCTTCCACCCCCGCTTCCTACCCGGAACTTCAACCCCGACAGCCACCAGCAAGTCCCCCGTCGATGCAGGCACCAAACACCCCTCCAAAGGCAGAGGCTCAAGGGGTTGCAGAAGATGTTCACTGAGCTACGACTCCTGCACCGACTTCCAGCGCTTCCTTCAGGGCCTCATTCCCTCAAGATCCGCAACTCCTGCACCGACTTGTTATTGTGTGAATCACAAGTGATAAGTGAGAACAATAAAGCCCTCTTGGCTCATTTTCTTCGATTCTCGTTGACTGATACGCATTGCGTATTGGGCCACAATGGTTGCGAGGTTTCAGATTCGGTCCGACGGGAAATATTGGGCGAAAAGGCCTATCTTTGTATTCCGAATTGACAGTACGCACGTGAATGCGACAAGTCTTTTTTGTGGTCCGAAACCGAAATACATATTTGACCATCGCGAAGGCCCAATTTAAACCAGGGAATATACACTATTGAATCAAATTAACCGAAGAAATTTATTTTGTATAAAAAAATTTAGAAAATTTCAGTATTTATCTACATTAACGTTGTTAATGTCATGGAAAAAATTGGTCAAATTTTTCAATTTAGCATAATGACAAAAGGAAGATCTTAGATCATAGATATAATAGTGCTCATTTTAAATCTAAAGTAAGCTTTTTTGTCCTTAAGAAAACATGTTTGTTACATTAAAAAAAAAAAAAAAAAACATAGTCAGCTTGATGGTACCGACACAATTGGTTGATTAGAAGATGGTATGTGATTTAATCTCATCAGGATCGCCGACCACATTTGACTTTAATAAAAAAAGATCATCATTTGGTGAAAGACGATATTATTGATTGATTATTTTTGTACCAGAGTACTACTAGTAATTTAGGGCACGTTTGATAACACTTTTATTCCGGGAAACAATTTTTGCTGAGAAATGATTGTTTTTGTTTTTGTTTTCGGGAATAATTTCTAAGCAAAAGAACGCGTTTTGTAAGTTCCCAAAATTGCTATTCCTGGGATACAAATACGTTTGGTAAAATTCTTGGATTTTTTTTTTTAATTCTTTTATTGTTTTTTATTATTTTTTCCTTTTTTTTTCCTTTTTCCTTTTTCATTTTTCTTTTTCTCTTTGGCTGGCGACCGGCTGGGTGACGTTCAACAAGCTCGCTAAAGGCTAGCCCGGCCCCGACGAGCCTCGGCCTCGCTGGTGGCCAGGCAAGCCTCGCAAGCCATCGGCGAGGCTCGACCTCTCCCAAGTGGCGCGAGGTTGACCTCACCTTGACCTGGCGAGGCCCAGCCTCGCACTGGCTGGGGAGGTCAAGCCTCGTTGTGGTCATGCGAGGCTTGGCCTCGCTTGGGCTGGGCGAGGTCAACCTTGCTAGTTCTAGCATGGCGAGGCCGAGCTCGCCCAACCACCGGCGAGGCCAAACGTCATGCGGCCTCGCCGTGGCTCAACGTCTCCGAGGGCCGGCGACACTCCAGCAAGGTTGCTAGCCCTCGTCTGGCCGGTCGCCGGCACCGGCCATGGTCAAGGCCGACGACCGGCCAAAAGGAAGAAGAAGAAGAAGAAACGAAAGAGAAGAAGAAAAAAGAAGATAGAGAAAAATTGATTCTAGTAATTGTTCCCGGGAACAAGAAGTTACTTTTTTCTACTTCTTATTTCTGTTCCAAATCTATTCCCAAGAGCAAAAAAAATAGATTTTTTTTTACTAGGAACAAAAGTTTTACCAAACACGTTTCTATTCTTTTCTCGTTCCTTTGCAGGGAACAATTTTTTTTTTTAATAAACAGGCCCTTTAGTCATTTTCATGTAATCTCAAAAAACCAGCTTAGTCTCGCTACACATGACTTTCTTTTTGCTGTATCTCTTCTTCACATAGATTTTTCGCAGTCTAAAGCATGAATAGACTAGTCCAAACTTCGGGGTAAGTACACTATCAGTACCAAAAGTTGTGTACGGCGCTCACTTTGGTGCCAAAAGTTTCTGTCGGATCACTTAAGTGCCAAATCGGAGGAAAAATGATCATTTTGGTACCACTGGCAAGAGATTTCGGCCAAAATGATTACATGGCTTTTATATTTTAAAAAAAAAAATCGACATGACTTTTAAACGACGTCGTTTTCCGTCGTCCTTAAGAAAACGACGTCGTTTTGCCATCCTAAGTGGATGGCCTCACAAAAACGATGCCACACAACTCATTTGAGAATTTTTTTTTTTATTTGGGGATTGAAATTAAGGTTTTTTTGTTCGATCCTCGCCCAACGCCGACCTAGCTCGCTCGGCCATCGTTGTCGCCGATGCTCAACGACTTGCGGTCACGCTTGAGTGCAAGCTTTGTGACCAAGTCGAATTGCGCAAACAGTGCTGGGACCGCGTCTAGCATCTCCAAGTGGGCATGGAGGGCGAGCCTCTAGCGGCTCTGGCCTTCAATCGCGAGCCAGCGGCGACACACGAGGGAGTACCGGCCCCAGTTGCTGGAGCCTAGGTACTAGAAGACGTAGGCTAGGCACTCGTCGGGTAGATCGGAGATGGAGAGGGAGAGATCGGGGGCAGCGCACTCGTCGGTGGCCTCCCCAAGCACTGGCTAGATCACAGCCTTCAACTTGGCTGTCGAGTGGCCTTCGTTAGGGTCAGGGTTGAGGTCGAAGCCGCGGCCGTCGAGCGCACGGGCCGTCGAGGACGGCGACTGGCCCATCGCCGGCTTATCTTCTCTCTCTCTCTCTCAATTTGGGGATTTAGGGTTTTGAATTGGAGGACTGACACCAAACGGCGTCATTTTGTTGTTTAAATGATGATTGTACTCTCCAGCGAGCCACATCAGCTTCAAAAATTAATAAAAAAAGTGCCACATCAGATTTCCGGCCAACCAGATCGGAATTTGCAATAAAATGATCGTGTTTTAAACTTTTTGACACTTAAGTGATCCAAAATAAATTTTTGGCACCAAAGTGAGCACCGTACACAATTTTTTGCACTGATAGTGTGCTTACCCCCCAGACTTCTAAGACTTCTAAGTCTTTTTACTGGAAAGAGACCTACTGTTTATACAAGGCATCATCACTCGTTGATCTCCTATAAAAGGCATTTCTTCCTGCTGCCACTCTAAACAACCTGACCTTACATACACAAAACCTGGTTGGATGATTCCTTCTCGCTCCGCCGCTCCTTTACCGAGCCTCCTCCTCCTCCTCCTCCAAGTAATCTGCCACTAATCATCAATTCTGGAATGGACCTTCATCGGTCAGTGTTTCTACCACATGGACCGCCAGTAAACTGATGGTATCAAGTCCCCGCTTTATGGATTAAACTCAGGACCACGTTTCTTATGTGGCTTCATGTGCGTTGATGGCGGTAGCTACTATTTTCGCCTGCTTTATCTCCGACCTTTACCCAAGACATGAAAAACATCAATCCAGAATTAATTTGGTTCGTAAGTCGGAAACCATATGAAGGACACTGCCCAAATGCTACTCACTGAGGAGGGCATCTGAAGCTTTATGTTTATGACGAGAACTTCAATAGCTGGAAGGTGATGGATCTTAATTAAATTGAAGATTGCAATTATCCAAATATGGCATTTGTTCATATGGCCCTCGGTGTCCAAGAGAGATGAAGGAAATTGAAGAGAGGGATCCGTCTTCCAGGTGCCATCCCAGCTCACCTATCTCTTGTGATTTACACAATAACACTTATGGTTAACAATGTCGAACTAGTGCTGACATCTCAAATACAACTGTAGAGATTTGCAAGGAAGTGTGTTTGAGGAAAGGGTGTTCATGGCACTATTTCGTAAACAAACAATTCTCTTTGGGGGAGACTGCTAATTACTATCGATTCATTTTTCCCTTTTCCACCATAACTTATTGATGCCATTGTCAATCTTTCCAAGAAAGAGAAGGGGACGAACCGTCTTAATACTAGGGACTACTGTTGGAGCACTTTCGATGTTCTTAGTAAAGCATATTTGGCATTTATAAGTAAGGTGAAAAGAAACGATGTCGAGGATGATGATCCAGCTTGCGGAGGCTTCATATATCTAGATTCCTGTGTTATGTACTAGATATACAGTAATAAAAACAAATAGAAGAGATACAAAGTTAAATACTGATTATTATTTTTTTGGTCAATATAAGGGACATGGCAACCGAACCTCCATTATCTCCCTTATGAGGAAGGAGCCCAAACCCAGCCATTGTCAATGTAATCTCCATCCGTGCAGCGATTCATTTGTCGACATCGGTAGCGATCTCCACACGGCTGAGATTGCCGCGGTCAGGAAATTGCAGGGCAAGAATCGCGCAAGTGCTCTTACCTGCTCCATGGTATTGAGAATTATTGGAATTTGTGATCCAATTCTAGAAACTTCAAGATAGATTTGAGCTAGACAATTTAAGAAAAATTCTAGAAGAGTCTACGAGCTGCCATCTCTTATGTGTTTTAGAAGTTTCATCTTATGTTACTATAAAATAATAGTAGCTATTTGTAGAGAAGTCTAGAAACTTCCTCCACCGACTTTGGCAACTATATAAAGAAGCAAGTGCTCCATGTTTTGTGTAAGGAGCTACCCATAAAAACCACATCATGTAGCTCCCCACCAACACCTCCTTTAACTATTGTAAAATTATTTTATCCAACTAATGAAACTATTTTCCTATATCCCATGTTTTTTATCCTTCAATTATCCTATCTTATCCCTTATCCATCCACTACAAATTATATCATACACTTGCACACAACTATCACTAATAAAAAATCATCAATACCAAAACCATACTTCCGCAGCGCACACATCCAAATTTTTTTAACAAGAATCAAGGCTTCCTCCCGTCAGAGGAGCGTGACAACCTCGTCCAGAGCGGCCCTAGCCGCACTTAATTTCCCTCTCCAAATTCTCATCCGTAATCTTTTTCCCGGTTCTATCACTTGATCTTCTCTTCTTTTCAATAACTCACGCTCATTTTTTCTCTTTTGTCTTTTCGGGATCTTTCATCAAATCCACTGCCGGCTTAGAATCCGAGTGTTCCTCAGTCAAAATTCACTGCCGGTTTCATTCTGTGCTTATTCAAAATTATTTCTCTGAAGGGCAATGGCGTTGGGGACTCTGTACTTGGGCGCACATTGCCGAAGTGTAAAGTCATAGCAATGGATGGAGATCTCAATGTGTACTCATTTTCGGCTACTCATTTTGGTGTGAAGAAATCTCAAATCTGCTCTTTGTAAACCATCTCGAGTTTGTTTTGTTTTGAAATTGTTTGGGATTTGTCTTGATCTGCTGTTAGATTGGTATATTTCTCTCTTGTATTTTGTGGAAATAAATGAATTTTTTACTAAAAAAATACAAAACAAAAGCTGATCTAGAGATGCCATTAACAATAATATGTTTCTCAGAATATTTCTTTTTGTGTAATATAATTTGTACAATTTTAATCATCATAGATGTTTAAAATAGATATCGCCGATTTGAAAAGATATCGAATGGGAAGCGGTATCTCGGAATATTCCCTAGAATCTGAGAAGGAACAAGAAAAGAAGAAGGAGACATAGAGACGGGCTTTTGACGAAATGAAGGCGAACTAATGCCGGCGTCTATGTATTCTCCATCTCCAAAGAGGCTTCGCTCTGAAAATGAAGACGAATCTGCTGACAAGAAAACGAATTTTGCTGCATAAAGTTTCGTTTTTGACCTCGGAACTAGTCATAAGAAACGTCTCACATAATCATTGAGATTTTTCTCACCTTGTCTGTTTTTCTTTCGGTGAAACTCAATCCAAAGGATCGGATTAGTTGTTTGCCCGGTGATGTTGTAGGCTCTATACTGTCTCTTTTTAGATCTAGAGAAGCACAAGCGACCTGTCTTCTTTTCAAAAGATGGAGGCATTTTTCTACTTGCCAAGTCACCAACCTTGATTTCGACTGGTCTGACTTATTGGACGAGATGAAAGGTGACCCTGAGTTGGCAGAAAAGGATAGGGCGAGATATGTGGAATGGGTGGACAATGTCTTGCATAGTCAAAGTGGAGGATTCCATTTGCATAAATTTGCGTTATACTTTGACCTAAATATCTTGTATAAGTCTCACATCGATTGGTGGATTCATTTTGCATTGGCAAAATGAGTTAAAATCCTCCAACTAAGTTTCGTGCCCGCGTGTGTGAAGGATTCCAGGTGTGATTGTGACTCTAGTCACTTGCAATATCCATTAGGGTATGAGACACTTATGGATGCTAATGCATGTTGAATTTAGGTATCTCGAAGAGCTCTACTTGAATGAGTAATCGTGGAGGAAGAACTCATTGAGCAAATGCTTGCTAATTGTCCGGTTCTAGAGCGATTGGTCTTGGAGAGCGCCCTATTTTGAATATTTTGAGAGTTTCTGGCCACTCACTGAAGTTGAAGTACTTGCGGATAGCATGTTGTAAGGATCTTGAACGCATTGAGCTTCATGACATGGACCCTTGTGTCCTTCACTTTCATGGGACGTCAAATTCCATTGTTCTTGGACAAGCTCCCCCAACTGTCTGAGGTGTCTATTAATGGATCTCATTTGATGCTTGTACATCAGACATTGTCTAGCTTTCGAGTCTTTCTTGTATGCAAATTCTTAAACTTCAATTTTTTTATTCACCCAATGTAAGAGCACTGACTATTTTCATAAGTTATTTCCTTTTTACAATCTTTGTTGCCTATGATTCTCTCTCAGTCTAATATGCAGGAAAACTTACTTATTTGTCAACTGCCTAAATTAACAAGTGTCAAGCTTTTGGAACTAAGAGTCCTTAGAAAAAGCGGTGCGAGCCTACTTCCGTTGACTCCCTAATCGAGGCGCGTCCTTCCTTGTGGAGTTTTGTGTTTGAGGGGGGTTTTCAAGTCTCATTCAAGCCCTTCACCTATTCAGGCATTAGACTGATGTAGTAGTTAGGACGGAATATGATCAACCAAAGCCACTGTTGAATCCTATTCGGCTCTCTTTTTATGGGTGAGTTGTTGGGACATCATGCGACAATCCAGACGGACTTTACTTTCCATGGGAAGTTGCTTTCTTTTGCAAGTTCTTATTTCCACCGGCATTCTCCAATGTATTGATCTAGTGGTGATCAATAACATACGGCATTCTTCTTTTGCCACAGATGATATTACCATGGATGATGCTATGCACGCAGAGAGAACCAAGACGAGTTGTTGGACCTCCCCATCAATACCTAAAGGAGGTTGAATTTTACAATTAATATGGTCAAACTTGTGATCTCGAGCTAGTGAATTACCTTATCAATAATGTCATTGCTCTTGAGAAGCTAGTGGTGAATCCTTATGACAAAGAATTTGTCTCCGACTTGGGCGAGTTGAAAAAAGTGAAGGAACCTAGAGAACGTGCTCCGCAACAGCTCAAGGGAAAGTTACCTTTAATTGACCTGGTGATTAATTAACAAAACTAGAGCCTCATTCACTTGGCATCCCCAGTACTGTTATGGTTGACTATTATTCTGCGTTTTGATCCTCTTCCTCTATTTAGACTTATTTTTTCTATGGCAATTATAATTTTGCTTATTAATAATTTGTTGTTTCCGATTTTTTAAATTGGATTTTTAAGTGTTATATGAGAAGCGTCAAGGCCATGAATAAAGGATGTCTCCGGTTTTTGGTGTAATTTCTCTTGTGTTTCCACCTTTTTGTTGGTGATTAAAGTGGCAGTAGGAGGAGAACGTATTTAGTTATGGTCTAGTCAATCTAGTCAAAAGAAAATATTTTTGTGTGCCTAAATGATAGTGCACTTCACTCGGTACAAACATATCATGCTACTACGCTACGCCTAGATTAACGTGGGAATTCCCTTGGACATTGTTACCGGCTATAGCGGGTCACATGAGAATACAAATGCTAGGATGTAAGTTATTACCGTATATTAATAATATGGGTCCGATTGAGTATGAATTGAATTGGGGTTGAGTCAAGTATGGGTTATCAAAATTGAATTGCATAAAAATGGGTTGATCAATATGATAATAAATGGGTCAATTTAGATTGGACCATTTTCCACCCAACTTCGACCTACCTATTTGACACCCCTACTCAAATTGAAATTGAAGAATCTAAGAGGAATTTATCTAGGAAGAGGATGTTCATTGTTCATGAGGAGATTAGGTGAACATCTTTTAAACGTGAGAGAGGCCGGTAGATCACATTTAAAATGAACTCTTTCAAATCATGCTATACGTTCTTTTGATCACGCTCAAAATGACCACAATAGCCCAAACGCAAATGGCCAACAACATGAATATCACTGCACATTTGTAGTAGGCTTATGACGCATTCAATGAAGCGAAGGATGCAATGCAAATTATCCTTAGAAAAAAGAGGCGCATATAAGTATCTACAAGACTTTACCCAAATTCTTTATTTGCTTGTTGCTCTCACAGATTTCATTTTTGTTTTCAGCTCTAGTGAAGTAACTGAGGCCACAGCCATCTGCAATGCCACCAAGCGACATTGAATGAGGTTGCTGAAATGATCCGACAAGTGGAGACATTGGTCTTGTATACTATTGAGCAGGCAAGTATCACGGTCACAAGGTTCCTGTGACTAAGGGACTGTGCATGACCAAAGATCCCAAAAATTGCCCAGGGTTTCCCCAAGAGCTTTTAGAATATCTCCACAGGCAAGATGGTAATTGTGCCAAGGATCTAGAACACTCTCAACATAAATGTTAGTAGGTGGTAGGTTAGAAAGGACGATCTCATCTGCCAAATCAAAAAATGATCAATAGTTATAATTTAAGGGCCACTGGTATAAAAAGGGGTGACCTCCCCTCATTGTATCTATCCAACCATTTCATAATTTTCCAACCATTTCATAACCATGTTTCTCTTTAAAAACAATTCAAGTGAGCAAGTGAGTGAGCGATTGATCCTGAAAGGCTTATTCGTTTTTACGTAAGTACGTAACTCAACGAGAAATTTCCCACGAATCAAGATAATCATTCATTCTTGTATAAATAGTCATTATCTGTCCATTGGGGTTGATTGGGATTATTTAAGCAATTCATGTAATCATTGACATCTTGCCACTTGATAGCTTTATCGATTGATTCTAGGTAGCTTTATAGAAATGATCGGAAATGAACATGCTCGATCCCAAGCAAGGGCCTTTGTCTGTTTTATACCAAAGTTCAATGATCAAGGGAATCTATAGCAAGTACATATATCTAACAACATCAATGAGCGCATTATGCAAGCTATGCACAGAGTCAACAACATCAATGAATGCGCAAGCTATGCTCAGAGTTCTCATTGTTCTCATTGATGGCGGCTGTACGTGTACTAGTCGGCTTCCTCCTTAATAGTAGACTCCAATATTGTCCAAGATGGATGATTGTCTCCACAGTAGGAGTCTGGTTGTTTTAATACTTAATGCAATACACAGAGTCCAACAACATCAATCAGCGAACAACATCAATGAGCGCACTATGCAAGTTATGCGCAGAGTTCTCATTGTTCTCATTGTTCTCATTGATGGCGCCTGTACGCATACTAATTGACTTCCTCCTGAACAGCAAACTTCGGTATTGTCCAAGATGGATGATTGTCTCCACAGTAAGAGTCCAACAACATCAATCAGATTGTCTCCACAGTAAAAGTCCAACAACATCAATCAGCAAACAACATCAATGAGCGCACTATGCAAGCTATGTGCAAAGTTCTCATTGTTCTCATTGATAGCGGCTATACGCGTACTAGTCGACTTCCTCCTGAACAGCAAACTCCGGTATTGTCCAAGATGGATGATTGTCGGTAAGAGTCCAGTTGTTTTAATGCTCAATCAGCATTAGACTTGCCCAGCCCTTTCCTTTTCTTCTGTTTTTGACTTTCATTGGTGGAAAACTTTCCTGTCTTCTTTTTCTTCATAAAACAATGAAAGAAATGTTCAATTGATTGTAATAGGAAATGTTCAATTGATTGAAATAGGGATGCTATATACAGTAATAAAAACAAAAGAAGATACTTATTATTATTTTTTGGTCAATAGAAGAGTATTCATTAAGTTCGGGACTGATACTACATAACACCATACATTATATAAAATGAGTGAGAAGCAAAAGATATCCTTCCGAGGGAGGAGCTCGAATCCAGCCATTGTCTCCATCTGCGCAGCGATTCGCTTGTCGACATGAACAGAGATCTCCACGCAGCTGAGCTTGCTGTGGTCAATAAATCGCGGCAAGAATCGCGTGAAAGCTCTTGCCTGCTCCAGGGTATCGAGAATCAACACTTCCTCCCGCCGGAGGAGCACCACCGCCTCGTCCAAAGCGGCCCTAGCCTCACCATGCGCCCCATGGCGTAAGCGACTTCTTATGGGCTGAAGGGAGAAAAAAATCCATACGACAGCCAAAAAATAAATTAATATATAAAAGAATTTCGACTAAAGGGATTGTAAATAAATACTCACTCAGAATTCAGTTATGTCTGAGCAATACAATACTTCTCATCCGCCGCTTGAAAAGCTCGAAAAGCTACTCGGAAGTGCTGGGCAAGAGGCACGGCGATCAATTTGAGTTGAGTTCTCTCCTTTGAAAGGGACAAGAAGTCCTGAGTATACATATATCATAGAATTTTTCCATGATGAGGAGTTATATTCCCTTCCCAAATTGCCTTCCAAAATCTTTTTTGTTCCTATCACTTGATTCTCTTTACTTCTTAAAACTCGACCTCATTTTTTCTTTTGGATTAATATCACGAAAAACTCAAAATTAGTACAATTGTCACGAATTTATTTTAAATATTTTTTAACCATCAAAAACCTCAAATTGATATATTTATGATAAATTTAGTTTCCATTAAATTAAATTAATACCACGAAAAACCATAAACTAATATATCCAAAAAGTAAAATTACAATCCAATAATACCCGTCAACCAACTCAGTAATTTGACAGTAAAATTTAATGGAAATTAACAAGGGATAAATTTGTAAATTTGTGATATGTATACTAGTTTGAAGTTTTTTGTATTATTTATATTTTTCTTTCTTTTTCATTTGAGGATCTTTTCATCAAATCCAATGGCAGATTGGAATTCGCCCTTTTAAATAATTTATCCTTTTCTCCACCAGTCAGTCCTTAGAATCGAAGTGCTCCTTAATCAAAATTTATAATTAAATCTTAACTGAATTTCTCTTGTATTTCCTATTGTGCTAAGATTACGTGCACTCTAGATCACTTACCTTCCACATTCAGAACATCAAATCATATATTGCATACATGATTTTTGGTCGAGAAAAAAAAAGAAATTGATTGGCCAAAGATTTGATTAAATGGGCTTAGGATTAGGGCTTCCCGTTCAGCACTGTCCTAATCTAATTAAAATGCAAATTATGTGGAGCTAATGTTACTAAATAAAAAGTCCTAATATGCAAATTAAAATTATTTTTTATTTGGGAATAAGGGTCTACCCCTCATTTATACCGAAATGGGTCGGCAGCATTCCGTCAGTAGAGGGCCCGATCGTCCATGGCAGCAAGAATGCAAGGGCCCTTGCCGAGACTAGGATAGGCCCCTCGCTACTGGCGCCCTTGCCGGCCCAAAGTATAAAAAAGAAAGACTAATTAAAATAAAATATTATAAAATTGTAAAATTTGTCCGCATCAACAATTTTCTATTCTTGCCGATTTGATCCAATTAAGAGTTTAAGATTGAATTGAATTAATGAAATAGGCTTAGAATTGATTGGAGTTTAAGATTATGTGCTGCCGTGCTATGTGCAACGTAAATGAAAAATAAAAAAATAAAAAAGAAAGAGAGGAAATATGAATTTAATGCTGATTATTATCTTTTTTTTCCCTCCTTCACTTTTTCCATTCTTTTTTTGGGGGTGGGTTTCCGCTGTTGGAAAAACCGTTTTCTTTCCTTTTTATGTTCCATAGATACTTGATTTTTGTTTGATCGAAACATGAGATATTTATTAAATCATCCAAGGAACTTACCTCATTTTTTGTGTCTCTATTTTGGAGAAAGTAATTAGGGTTCAAAGTTAATGTGCTGCAATGCCATATCCAAGTAATAAAAACTAAAGAGAGTAAAGAGAGAAATACGAGTTTACTTTTTGGTCAAAATGATGAACTTGGTGTTTAAGCAAGCAAATTACAAACTACACCCTCTTCGGATTTCATGAAAAAAAAATCAAATGAAACCATTATCACTCCTAAATAACATTGAAGCAAGCAAACTATGAACAACAAACTATTCGGATTTCATGAAAAAACGAATAGAACTGTTGACACTCCTAAATAACATACCTAAGAGAGTTAACACACTGCATTATACAAAACGAGAGACTAGTCCGGCAAGTAGAAGGATTGGGTGGGCGGCCTGAATCCAGCCATCTTCATCATGCTGCACATCCGTGCGGCGGTTCTCTCGTCGACACCACCGGGGATATCCACGCGTCTGAGATTGCCATAGTCAGGAAATTGCGCCAAGAATTGCGTGAACACCTTCGCCTGCTCCAGGGTATCAAGAATCAGCACCTCCTCCTGTCGGAGGACTGCGGCGACCTCGTCCAGGGCGGCCCTAGCAGCAGCGCGTGCCTCCATGGCGTCCGCGACTTCACGTGGGCTGAGGAGAGGAAAAGAAGATAAAGAACAATACTCCTTCGACTAAAAAGAATCGTAAATACTCACCCAGGGTTCCGTTTCTTCTGGGCAAAATAATACTTCAGATCCGCCGCTTGAAAAGCTTGAAAAGCCTCTTGGAGCTGCGCAGCAAGCGACATGATGACAGATCGATGAAATTCACCTCTGAAAAGGGTCTTTGCGTTTCTCTTTTTGAAGACGACTGAGAAGTGAGAAGTGTATCTTGAGATTTTTGCCACGATGAAGGAGTGAATTATATATAGAGGAATCGTTGTTTCTTTCCCTTTTCCGACTGCTGATCGTAATTGGAATCCGAGTGCTCCACAGTCAAAACCTTTTATTCAATCTTAACCGAGTCCTCTCTCCAATTTCCTGTTTTGCTAAGAGATTATTTGCACTGTAGATCACTTACCTTCCAATTTCAGAACATCACTTATGATATATTCGCATGCATGATTTTCGGTCAAGCAAATAGATGGATTGGCCGAAGATTTGGTTAAATGGGCTTGATCCTGTAAATCCGATTAAGATTAGGGCTTCCCGTTCAGCACCAGCCCATTAGTCCTAATCCAGTTACAATGCAATTTAAGTGGATCTAATGTTATTAAATGAAAAGCCCTACTATGCAAATTAAGATTATTATTGTTATCTTTGAACCCTGACCTTCAGGGCATCTAAAATTCATAATAGATATAAAAGTACATTCTTGAAACCTTTAAGTAACCGACACTTGTAAATCCTTATATAATAAATGTGTAAATTATTCATAAGGCATCCATCCACCTAAATCATGATCATCAAAAAATTCATAATAAGATTTTCCCTAGAATATAACGGTCATCTAGGACAAACTTATAAGTACCAGACATAATCAACCTTTGGTTTGAGTAATCGCTAATTAATGAGGATGACTGGAAATTGGAGAGAGACTCGGTTAAGATTGAATTATAGGTTTTGACTGTGGAGCACTCGGATTCCGATTACGGATCAGTAGTCGGAAAAGGGAAAGAAACAAAGATCCCTCTATATATAATTCACTCCTTCATCGTGGCAAAAATCTCAAGATATATAACTTCTCAGTCTTCTTAAAAAAAGAGAAACACAAAGACCCTTTTCAGAGGTGAATTCAATCGATCTGGCATCATGTCGCTTGCTGCGCAGCTTCAAGTGGCTTTTCAAGCTTTTCAAGCGGCGGATCTAAAGTATTACTTTGCCCAGAAGAAACGGAACCCTGGGTGAGTATTTACGATTTTTTTAGTCGAAGGAGTATTGTTCTTTATGTTCTTTTCCTCTCCTCAGCCCATGCGAAATCGCGGACGCCAAGGAGGCGCGTGCTGCTGCTAAGGCCGCCCTGGACGAGGTCGTCGCAGTCCGCCGACAGGAGGAGGTGCTGATTCTCGATACCCTGGAGCAGGCGAGGGTGTTCACGCAATTCTTGGCGCAATTTCCTGACCACGGCAATCTCAGACGCGTGGATATCCCCGGTGGCGTCGACGAGAGAACCGCCGCACGGATGTGCAGCATTATGAGGATGGCTGGATTCAGGCCGCCCACCCAGACCTTCTACTTACCGGACTAGTCTCTCGTTTCGTATAATGCAGCGTGTCAACTCTCTTAGGTATTTTATTTAGGAGTGTCAACAGTTCTATTCCGTTTTTCACGAAATCCGAATAGTTTGTAGTTTGCTTGCTTCAATGTTATTTGGGAGTGTTAATGGTTCCATTCGATTTTTTTTTTCACAAAATTGGAATAGGGTATAGTTTTTAATTTGCTTGCTTAAACACCAAGTCTCGTATTTCTCTCTTTAGTTTTTATTACTTGGATATGGCATCGCAGCACATTAACTTTGAACCCTAATTACTTTCTCCGAAATAGACACGCCAAAATATGAGGTAAGTTCGTCGGATGATTTTAATAAATATGTCATAATTCAACCAAACAAAAATTACTTATAAGGTATCTATGGAACATAAAAAGGAAAGAAAACTGTTTTCCCAAAAACGGAACCCAAGAAAAAGAAGGGAAAAATGAAGAAGCATGGCAAAAAGATAATAATCAGCATTAAGCTAACTTAAAATTCAACGTCCAACTATTGAACGCCATATTGCTTAAGTCGACCATAAAGATAATAATCACCTTTAAGCTCGTATTTCCTCTCTTTCTTTTTTATTTTTATTTTTTTCACTTACATTGCATATAGCACGGCAGCACATAATCTTGAACTCCAATCAATTCTAAACCTATTTCATTAATTCAATTCAATCTTAAACCTCTCAATTGGATCAACTCCAATCAATTCTAAACCTTACTACATTTTTTTTTAACATTCCTAAATTAAGTAGTTATTTTTTTCAACTAACTTTTAACTATTTTGTTGACGTCAGTTACATTTTTTGGCTACAGATATGATTGTAGTATCAAGATGTGGTTTAACATTACATGTGCATGATTATCCAAACTTTTGATTCGGCGAATTTTCACAAACTCACAAAATCAATCCATATTATTTATAATTATTTTGAGTGAAAGATGTTGTGATTTAGAATTAGGAGCTCCCGTAGCAAGCGAGTGAGGATGAGATTGCTGACGTGAATGCATGCCTTTCCTTCTTCTTGGCTTGGTTGTGATACAATGAATATGCATCTAGGCAGGTGCATATCGCTATGCTTTTCAAATTCTACTAATTCTACTTGGGAAGCAAATTTCTACTAATTGACTGAAAGTTTGTGCACACACGCCTCAAGGAGATTAGGATAATCATGTCGGTTTATCCTTCTGTCTCCCTAACAGGAAGCATCCAGGTCATCCGTGGATGATTCCAAAGTGAAAGTAAGTAAGATTATCTTTCAAAGTCAATTTCCAGATACAAGGAATCAACCAAACTAAGATATGGTAAGGCTAGCTATTTTGAAGGAAAAAGAAATGAAGTCAAGGGTAGCTAGCTAGCTACAACTCACGCATGCAATAAAAAAAAAGGTCCGATCTCAAAGTCAACTCGACCGAGATGACCGAGTTTGAGCAATCCCGGGTTTGATCAAAAGAATTGACCACTGAACAAATCTCACGCATATCAAACAACTGCCTCGTGCACGAATTGAACCGGACTCAAACAACAAGAGAAGATAGGACATCATCGTTAATCAATCTGATCTCATCATTTACTCAAGCTCATGGGACGCCAACGGTCGGGCCACCGTGGGTGGTCTCGTTACGACCACTCTAGCCTGTTAGATTAGGATGTGTTTTTGAACGTGAACATGTGAGCGGGAGACTGCTGAGGGCGAAAACAAGAAAAGTTTGATGACAGTTACACGGCTACAAGCAGCATTGGATTTGAAGGCCTGGTTTTGATAGGCTGATGAGTGCAGTTCCTTTCTGGGTCGGTTTCTTGTGAATACGTGAACAAGCATCTAACTTCAACAAAACCCCGCTTTCACCACCGCTTCCTACCGGGAACTTCAACCCCGACAGCCACCAGCAAGTCCCCCGTCGATGCAGGCACCAAACACCCCTCCAAAGGCAGAGGTTCAAGGGGTTGCAGAAGATGTTCATTGAGCTACGATTCCTGCACCGACTTGTTATTGTGTGAATCACAAGTGATAAGTGAGAACAATAAAGCCCTCTTGGCTCATTTTCTTCGATTCTCGTTGACTGATTCGCATTGCGTATTGGGCCACAATGGTTGCGAGGTTTCAGATTCGGTCCGACGGGAAATATTGGGCGAAAAGGCTTATCTTTGTATTCCGAATTGACAGTACGCACGTGAATGCGACAAGTCTTTTTTGTGATCCGAAACCGAAATATATATTTGACCATCGCGAAGGCCCAATTTAAACCAGGGAATATACACTATTGAATCAAATTAACCGAAGAAATTTATTTTGTATAAAAAAATTTAGAAAATTTCAGTATTTATCTACATTAACGTTGGTCATGTCATGTTAGATGACTAGCATCTATGTTAACGATACATGGAAAAATTTGATCAAATTTTTCAATTTAGCATAACGACAAAAGGAAGATCTTAGATCATAGATATAATAGTGTTCATTTTAAATCTAAAGTAAGCTTTTTTGTCCTTAAGAAAACATGTTTGTTACATTAAAATAAAATAAAAAAACATAGTCAGCTTGATGTTATCGACACAATTGGTTGATTAGAAGATGGTCTGTGATTTAATCTCATCAGGATCGCCAACCACATTTGACTTTAATAAAAAAAGGTCATACCATCCAGCATCAAACATGAATCAATTGTGTTTAGGTTGGGGCAGGCCGGGTTTTTTGGACACCCCTAATTGGAATCACGTGTCGACTTGAGTTCAGAGAGTGTTAAGAAAGTTGACTAGATACGTGTTGATCAAATGTTAAAAAGTGTCAGAAAATGTCGAACACATGTCGAAATATCTAATATGACATAAAGGCTTCCGAAGAGTGTTAGCGCTTTGTAAGCTTTGTGCACGTAGGTGTTGGGATATCCTCCTTGAAAACCAGACCGAAATTTCCGAGAGAGAGAGAGAGAGAGTTTCCTACGTCTTGTCGCTTTCGTTTTTGTCCCCCTTGGCAGGAGCAAATGCGGCTCAAAACATATGGAAGTAGACGTTAATTTATGACACGTGCGGGTTGCATGATCTGGTAGCTGCGTTGACCGAAGCAAAGCATAGCTTTAATTTGTCAGCCTGTCACACGCGCATATCCAAGGATAACTCAAAGGGAAAACGATAAAGAAGATAGATGCATGATTAGGAGCTCTGCACAAAATTGTAATTCATCTTGCTCCTACACACCGATAATGATTCTGGTCAACTATTCTCGAGAGTTAAAGACGTCATAAAATTTCATGTGGGCGAATATCAGAAGGCTTCCGTTGTTGATGTTTGAATGTCTGAGTCCTATTTCCAAACCGAGCGAGCTCACCGTGACGAGTTCAATGAGCCAAGGAGACTAGGGCGCACCTAATGAATGGGCAAACTGCAGTAATGAGGATGCCGTCGGAATTGTTTGAAAACCCATCGAAAGTCAAGCCAACCTTTGCCGACAAGATAGGCACTCGATTCTCATATATATTCAAGAGATGGACCCCATTTTGCGGGTGCAAGTGCGTGAAAATGTCGTTAAATTGTGTGATTTTAATATAATTTATTAAGCTAGGCTCTCCACGGAGCTTCCCGGCCAGTGCAAAGGACATAAGAACTTGGCTCTACCTCATTAACCAGACGCGCAGTATCCAAATAGCAACCCCGACATTTTATAAGCATTCATATCCTCTGTCTACAGCTGGAAGAAGTTTTCTTTCTCTCTCTCTCTCTCTCTCTAGAGTTAAACCTCTCTTTAAAAACTAAAAAACACCGATTAACATGTATAATTAACCTCCTTCCCATGCATCCATCAAATCCATCACTCGCAAAAGCCCTCTGCTTCGAGCTTCTTCTCTTCCTTCTTCTTGTAGAGAGTTTTGAAAAATGAAGGCTGTTCAAGTAGTGGTCGGTCTGGTCCTGAGCTCTCTTGTGACGATGGGGGCTCAAGCCGGCAATTTCTACCGGGACTTCGACCTCACTTGGGGCGACCAGCGAGCCAAGATCTCCCAAGGTGGTCAGCTTCTCACCCTCTTTCTCGACAAGTACTCTGGCTCGGGGTTTCAGTCCAAGAACGAGTACTCTTTGGCCGCATAGACATGCAAATGAAGATCGTCCCTGGCAATTCCGCCGGCACCATCACCACCTACTACGTATGTGTCTTCATTCATTCAAATTGCGCGCTTGCTAACAATACTAATCTCTCTCCAACTTAATTAGCATTGACAAAGAACAGTAGCCCCAGCTAAAATTGACAACATTTGCTTCACAATATACGCATTTATCTTCTCAAGGGCCGGAACACGATGAGATTGAATTTGAGTTCCTGGGGAATCTGTCTGGTAACCCCTACATTGTGCGCACCAACGTGTTCACTCAGGGCAAAGGCAACCGCGAGCAGCAGTTTTATCTCTGGTTTGACTCAACCAAGGCCTTCCACACCTACTCCATCCTCTGGAACCCTCAACGCATCCTGTATGTTCATGAATCATTCTAAACGTTTCGTCGAAGTAACGATTCTCTAGCTAAACCTGAACACAGACTAACACATTGGCTTCTTTAATAACTATCAGTTTCTTGGTGGACAATGTGCCTATAAGAGAATTCGTTAACAAGGAATTGATGGGTTTCCCGTTTCCCAACAAACAGGCCATGAGGATTTACTCGAGCCTGTGGAACGCAGACGACTGGGCCACCATGGGCGGGCGCGTCAAGACGGACTGGACTCAATCTCCTTTCACCGCTTCCTACCGCAACTTCGATGCCAATGCCTGTGCATTGTCAGCCGGGAAGTCGTCCTGCCTACCACGACCACCACCAGCTCGACCGCTTCCAGCAGCGACACGTGGCAGAATCAGGCGTGGGACGCCGTCGGAAGGCAGAGGCTCGAGTGGGTGCGGAAGAACTTCATGATCTATAACTACTGCACCGACTTGAAACGCCTCCCTCAGGCCCTTCCTCCCGAATGCAACAACTGAGTGCTGAAATTTGAGAGAACCTAAAAGATTTTCTTGCACATATGTTCTGATTAATTAGCGCGTATATATTACCAAATTCTTTTGTTCTTTCTGTAAATTGAGCTACGATAAATAATGAAAACAGATCGTTGGTGAATAGCCAGCCAGCCTTGACTTCATTTTTTTTTCCCATTTTATAGGTACACCAGTAGGTGGGTAGTGACTAGAGACGAGGGCCTGGCCAAGTTCTATTTTGAAACAGGCGTCAACGATTGAATTCCGAAGGGAACCAATTTGGTCCCCGTTCCAGCAACTTGAAACTAGGACTGGACCAATTAAGCCCTGACTCCTACCTTGGAACCGGTCCACGTATATGAACAAACAGAGTTTTTCCATAGTTTTTCTTAGAAACATTTAGTTCTGAATGATTCCTCCCATTTGGCCTTAGTCCAAAATATTAGTCTCTTGAAATTTCATTTGGAGCTAATAAAATTATGATAGATGAAGTTTTTACATGAAACTCCAAATTGTGACGCCCTCTTTCATAAAATTTTAAACATAATATATTAAGATGCAGGTGCAAATTGTACTATAAAAAGTTGCATATCAAAGATTAGATGTGTTGTGAAGCATTGAATTATCCTAATTACCTTGTAACTCATTAGCTTAAGTTTTTAAGTGAAAATAGATCCAACTCAATATATTGACCGATTTGGACTCGGCTCTCTCTTGGCTATTTCCCCAAGTTAAAGTGTTGGGATCTTTTTTGTTCTCCCAATATTGGTGTTAGAGCCAATAATTGATTGGTAGCCCACTCGCAATGTGTATCAAAGTCAGGTGGATATCACAAAGAAATAATCTTGTGATTAACGTAATTTTCAGGCAACAAAGAGACCAGGGATAAAGGTGGCATTATGTTGTAGCAATGCAATCCCAACGGCAATATTCATTGTTTGGTCTAGAGAAAGAGACCTGAGGTGAAGGTGGGTGTTATGGAATATCAATGCAATCCCAATGAGAACTTTCATGGTATGGTCTAGAGAAAACAATCGGTGGTGAAGATGGGCATTATGGTATATCAATGCAATCCCAATGAGAAATTTCATGGTATGGTCTAGAGAAAACAGCCGGTGACGAAGGAAAGTGGAGATTAAGTTGAGACATGTTGATTCAAAAGTATACTTGAATTAAGGGAAAGCAAACCTAACACTGAACTTGTACACGAGTGCAAGATTGTTGAGATGGACGTATGAGCTGTATTAGAAAAAGTCATAAAACTAGAGAATTGATGTGGTACAAAGTAGTTAATAATCCTAACCGATCCATAACTGATTGACTTAACCTTTTGAGTAAAAATGAGTCAAACATGATATATTATGGGTTTGGACTTGGGCTCCCCTTGACAATCTCTATAAGTGAAAAAATAAAATTTCTACAGCACCCTTCCAATACAGTGAGATGGTTTATCGCATCTGTCAGAATTTGTTAAGACTAAAGTTTGGATAATCATGCACATACAAAGCTAAACCCCATTTTGATATTTTAGTCCTACGTAAAGCTAGAAAAAGTGACTGACGTCAACGAAATAGTTAAAAAGGGCTTGGAAAAACTAATAACTTGATAGAGTAATTGACATGTAATTGGTCATTTGAGAAAGTTGGTCATGCTGAATAATGATATCACCTAATAAATACCCAATTACATCACTTTGTACATGCCCCTTTTATATGTAGATCGGTATCAAAGTTCATACGATATAGGCTCACTCCATCACGACGGTGCTGCACCCAGAAACTGTGTTGTGAAGTGTCCTAAATAATTAACTACTTAGCAATATGGGTTTTTTTAACATACGCTTTTTAAAAGTAGTCAAAGCTATTGCTAAAAATTGTCAAAAGGTGTTAACAATTTCATGATATTTGTCAAACACCTTATGGAGATATACATCGTTTGTTTTCACGGTTGAAAATGCCACAAAGAACCATACCAATTAGTCTTATAGTGTCCCTAGCACTTTTTCTTTGTTTTTGGGTCAGGCATTTTGGGAAAAGCTCTGGCCAGGAAATGAAGGTACGTGGCAACGCAACAACGGCATACCTGGTTCCGCGAAGGCTCCATGACAAGATAATCCTCCAGAGCAATAACCAATTGCCAGCTTGCAATATTTCAACTGGGTCAAGGTAGTTTTTGGGTGAGGTTTATATATATGCATCTGGCCAGGTCTATCTACCGATTGGAAGCAAAACCCGTGCATGAAACCACAACTCAATCTGTTACCACGTACGTGATGAGACACCCTCATCGAAAACAAGACCTAAATATTTTATAGAGAGAGATTCCTACGTTTTCTTTCTTTGTGGCTTTTCTTTTTGTCTCCCTTGGCTGGAGCAGATGCGACTCAAAGCATGGGAAAGTGACGTTATTCTACTGCACGTGCGGGTTGCCTGGTGTTGCGTAGACCGAAGCAAAGCAAACTTTATCTGCCAGCCTGTCAGCCCCCTCCTTCCTCCAAGGACAGCTTCCCGGCGAGTGCAAACGACACCAAAATGAGCTCAATCTCATAAGAGACAGAGCCGCCTCGTGTAGAAGTTAACCAGACGGGCACTATCCATATATCAACACGGCATTTGATGCGGTTTTATATCCTCTGTCTACAGCTGGAAGAATCTCTCTCTCTCTCTGTGAAGTCAAACCTTTTTTTAACACTGACAACACTGCTTAACGTGTATAAATACCTCCTTCCCATGCATCCATCATATCCATCACTCGTATCGAGCTTCTTCTCCTCCTCACTGTCGTAGAGCGTTGAATGATGAAGGTGGTTTTAGTAGTGTTCTGTCTAATCATGAGCTCTCTCATGATGAAGGGGGCTCAAGCCGGTGATTTCTACCGGGACTTCGACCTCACCTGGGGCGGCCAGCGAGGCAAGATATCTGAAGGTGGTCAGTTTCTCACCCTCTCTCTCGACAAGTATTCTGGCTCCGGGTTTCAGTCCAAGAACGAGTACCTCTTTGGCCGCATCGACATGCAACTCAAGCTCGTCCCTGGCAATTCCGCTGGCACCGTCACCACCTACTACGTATGTCTTCATTCATTAAATTTGCAAGCATGCTAATTATACTAATCTCTCTCTCCCACTCAATTAGCACTGACAAGGAACATTAAATTGACAACGTTCTTTTGCTACACTATATATGCAGTTGTCTTCTCAAGGGACGACGCATGACGAGATTGACTTCGAGTTCCTTGGGAATCTGTCAGGCAACCCCTACATCGTGCACACCAACGTATTCACTCAGGGCAAAGGCAACCGCGAGCAGCAGTTTTATCTCTGGTTCGACCCAACCCAGGCCTTCCACGCCTACTCCATCCTCTGGAACCCTCAACGCATCCTGTATGTTCATGAATCATTTTAATGTATCAATGTAACAATTCTCTAGCTAAACCTGAACACACACTAACGCATTTTTTCTTTTAATCTCTATCAGTTTCTTGGTGGACAATGTGCCTATAAGAGAATTCGTCAACAAGGAATCGATGGGTGTCCCGTTCCCCAACAAACAGGCCATGAGAATTTACTCAAGCCTGTGGAACGCAGACGACTGGGCCACCATGGGCGGGCTCGTCAAGACGGACTGGACTCAGGCTCCTTTCACCGCTTCCTACCGCAACTTCAACGCCAATGCCTGTGCATGGTCAGCTGGGAAGTCGTCCTGTGCTTCCACGACCACCACCAGCTCGACCAATTCCGGAAGCAACACCTGGCAGACTCAGGCACTGGACGCCAGCGGAAGGCAGAGGCTTGAGTGGGTGCAGAAGAACTTCATGATCTATAACTACTGCACCGACTTGAAGCGCTTCCCTCAGGGCCTTCCCCCCGAATGCAAGAACTGAGGGCTGAAATTTGAGAGAACCTAAAAGATTTTCTTGCACGTGTGTTCTGATTAATTACCGTGTACATATTGCCAAATTTTTTTTGTTCTATCTGTAAGCTGAGCTACAAGAAATAATGAAAGCAAATCGTTGGTGGATTATTAGCTAGCCTTTGACTTCATTTCTTGTTCCCCTTTAATCGTTGGCAAGTTCGATCTTGAACCTGGCGTCGTCCATTGAATTCCGAAGGGAACCAATTCGGTCCGGTTCCAACAACTCGAATATAGGACTGGACCAATTAAGCTCTGATTCCGACCTTAGAACCAGTCTACATAATTCTGAATAAACAGTTTTTCCATAGGTTTTCTTAGAAACATTTAATTCTGAATGATTCCTCCTATTTGGCCTTAGTCCAAAACATTAGTCTCTTGAAATTTCATTTATAGCTAATAAAATTTTGATAGCTGGAGTACTTACCATGTTTTAGTTCGGTTAATTACTTATTTATGGAAATTGACGTTAAAAGATAATTTTTACTTACTTCCACTCTGGCAGCATCCATGAATGACCTGTCTGCTTATTGCTTGGGAGACAAAAGGGTAAACCGACAAGAATCTTCTAATCTGCTTGGGGCGTGTGTGCACTTTGAGTTAACCAGCTGTAATTGTTTCCCAAAGCGGGAGTCGATTTCAAAAGCATATCTACATACACCTCCCCAGATGCTTATTCATTGCACCACAACCACGCCGAGAAGGAATATTAGCATGCATCCATGTCAGCAATAGCATGCATCCATGTCAGCAATGTCATCCTCACCAACTTTGATGATACAAGAAGACCAATATTTGCCCCCCACTGAGTATGAGAGCTCCCGAAACTCCGAACCGTGACGCCCTCTATTTAAAATAGTATTAAACATGATAAGTTGAGAAGTATATGTGATTTGTATTAGAAAAAAGTCCCATATTAAAGATATGATGTGTTAAGGAGCATTGAATAATCCCAGTTACCTCATAAGTCATTGACTTATGTTTTTTAGGGAATGCAGGTTCAATTCGATATATTGACAGATTCAGGCTTAGACTTTTTCTTAGTGATTTCCCCAGGTGAATATATACGGGTCTTTTTTAGGCTCCTAATATTGGTGTCAGAACCAATGGTTGATTGGTAGCCCACTCACGATGTGTATTGGAGTCTAGTGAATATCTAAAAGAAGTAATCTCGTGATTAACACAATTTTCGGGCAACTTTCACGGTTCATTTTGATGAAAGAGACCAGGATGAAGGTGGCGTTATGATATAGTGATGCGGATTGACAGCTGCATTCATTGTTTGGTCTGGAGGAAAAGACCTGAGGTGAAGGTGGGCGTTATGATATACCAACGCAATCCCAATGTGAACTTTCCTGGTTTGGTCCAGTGATGAAGGATAGTGGAGATTAAGTTGAGACATGTTGATACAAAAGTATACTTGAATTAAGAGGGAGCAAACCTAACACTAAGCTTGCACATGGGGGTGAGATTGTTGAGATACACGTATGAGTTGTATTAGAAAAAGTCACAAGACTAGAGAATTCATGTGGTATAGAGCAGTTAATAATCCTAGTTGGCTCATAATATATTGGCTTGACATTTTGAGTAAAAATGGGTCCAACATAATTTATCGCAGGTTCAGACTTGGGCTCCATCTTGGTGATCTCCCTAGGTGAAAAAAATCAAGTTTCTATTACAGACTTCCAATACAATAAAATTGTTTCTCGTGTCCATTAGAATTTATTGAATCAAAAGTTTAATAATCATGCACCTACAAAGTTAAACCCCATTTTAATTTTTCGTCTTATATATAACGCTAGAAAAAGGTAACTGACCTCAGCGAAATAGTTAGAAAGGGCTTGGAAAAACTAATAACTCAATCAAGTAATGGGACGTGTAATTGGTCGTTTAAGAAAGTTGATCATGTGGAATAGCACCTAATAAATAACCAGTTACATCACTTATAACATACCACTTTTGTATGTAGATCGGTATCAAAGTTCACACAACATAGACTCATTGTATCATGACGGTGCTATGCGCCCAAAAACTGTGTTGTGAAGTATTGTTATAAGTAATTAACTACTTAGTGATACAAGTTTCTTTAAAAATGCACCATATTGAAATTGGACAGAACGCTCTCTAAAAATTGTTGGAGCTGTAGCTAAAAATTATTAAAAGGCGTTGCAATTTCAAGATGATCGTCAAGCACCTTATTGAGATATACATAAGTTGTTTTCACAGTTGGAACTACCGTAAAGAACCATACCGAATAGTCTTGGAGTGTCCCTAGCACTTTTTCTTTGTTTTTTTGGGCAGGCATTTGGGGAAAAGCTCTGGCCAAGAAACGAAGGTACAGGGCAAGGCAACGAAAGGACAAGTGGTTTTGTGAAGGCTCCATGACAAGATAATCCTCCAAAGCAATAACCAAATGCCACCTTGCAATATTTGAACTGGGTGAAGGTAGTTTTCGGGTGAGGTTGATATATATATGCATCTGGCCAGGCCTATCCACCGATTGGAAGCAAAACCCGTGCATGAAACCACTATTCACTCTGTATGCACGTACGTGATGAGACACCCTCATCGAAAACAAGACCTAAATATTTTATAGAGAGAGATTCCTACGTTTTCTTTCTTCGTGGCTTTCGTTTTTGTCTCCCTTGGCAGGAGCAGATGCTACTCAAAGCATGGGAAAGTGATGTTATTCTACGACAAGTGCGGGTTGCCTGATGCTGCGTAGACCGAAGCAAAGCAAAACTTCAATCTTTCAGCCTGTCACACGCACTCATATCTCCAAGGAAAACTCAAAGGAAAGAAATTAAGATCGGTGCACAATCTGGAACTAGGGTAGTTTATATCTATAGCCTAATTGCTCTAGCCCTTCTCTAAATTCCTCATACTAAAATTCCTCTTATATGCACGAACCGGTGATTGATCTTGTCCCTATGTATCGATAACAATTTTGGTCTATGATTTTTCAGAGTTAAGGTGCCATAGAATTTCTTATATCACCCTTCTAATCGGGAATAATTATGAAAGCAACCTTAAATTTATTACAAGAATGCCAATTCATTCATAAATTTTTCAATTTTGTCAATGCGAACAACTTGTGGATCATTGGTGGATAATTAGCTAGCCTTGACTTCATTTCTTGTTCCCCTTTAATCGTTGACCAAGTTCGATCTTGAACCTGGCGTTGTCCATTGAATTCCGAAGGGAACCAATTCGGTCCGGTTCCAACAACTCGAATCTCGGACTGGACCAATTAAACTCTGATTCCGACCTTGGAAACGGTCCACATAATTTTGAACAAACAGAGTTTTTCCACAGGTTTTCTTAGAAACATTTAATTCCGAATGATTCTTCCCATTCGGCATTAGTCCAAAATATTAGTCTCTTGAAATTTCATTTACAGCTAATAAAATTATGATTGCTGGAGTACTTACTATGTTTTAGTTCGGTTAATTACTTATATTTGGAAATTGACGTCAATAATCATGTTTACTTAAATCCACTCTGGCATCATCTATGAATGACTTGTCTGCTTATTGCTTGGGATACACAAGGGTAAACCGACAAAAATATTCTAATCCACTTGAGGCGTTGTGCACAAACTTTAAGTTAATCAACTGTAATTGTTTCCCAGAACGGAATTCAATTTCAAAACCATATCTACATACACCTGCCCAGATGCATATTCATTGCACCACAACCACGCCAAGAAGGAAGCTTGGCATGCATCCATGTCAGCAATGTCATCCTCACCCACTTTGATAGAAAATAAGGCCAATATTTGCCCCCCAGTTGGTATGAGAGCTCCATAAACTCCGAATTGCGCCCCATTGGAAATAATTTTTAAGATGGTGCGTTGAGATATAGGTGTGATTTGTCTTAGAAAAAATCCCACGTCACATATTTGATGTGTTGTGGAGTAATGAATAATCCTAATCATCTCGTAACTCATTGGTTTAATTTTTTTAGTGAAGACATGTCCAACTGGATATATTGATGAGTTCGGACTTGAGCTCTCTCTTGGCAATTTCCTCAAGTAAAGGTATCGGGCTTATGTTGTGTGCTCCTAACATTGGTGTTAGAGCCAATGGTTGATTGGTGGCCCACTCACAATATATATCAATTTTTGGTGAATATCTCTAAAAAGTAATCTCGTAATCAACACAGTTTTCAAGCAACTTTCATGGTTCAAGTTGACAAAAGAGACCAAGGATGAAAGTGGCATTATGCTATAGCAACACCGACCCAACAGCAGCATTCATTGTTCAATTTGGAGAAGAGACCTGACGTGAAGGTGGGCGTTATGGTATACCATTGCAATCCCGATGATGTGAACTTTCATGTTATGGTCTAAAGAAAAAGTCTGGTGATGAAGGATAGTAGAGATTAAGTTGAGACATGTTGATATAGAAGCACACTTGAATTAAGAGGGAGCGGACTTAACCCTAAGCTTGTACATGAGAGCTAAATTGTTGAGATGCACACATGAGCTATATTCGAAAAAAGTCACAAAATTAAAGAATTGATGTGGTATTGGAGAGGTAAAAATCCTAGTTAACCCATAACTTATTGACTTAACCTTTTAAGTGAAAATAGGTTCAATGGGATATATTATGGATTCAGACTTGGGCTCCCTCTTGGCAATCTTCTTATGTAAAAAAATCAAGTTTCTACTGCACACTTCCAACACAATGAGATGGTTTCTCTCATCTGTCAAAATTTGTTGAATCAAAGTTTGGATAATCATGCACATAACAAAAATAACCCATTTTGATATTTTAGTCATAAATAAAGCTAGAAAAAAAATATGACCTCGACGAAATAGTTAAAAAGGGCTTGGAAAAACTATTAACTTAATCAAGTAATTTGACGTATAATTGGTCGTTTGAGAAAGTTAGTCATGCTAAATATCACTTAATAAATACCCAGTTACATCACTTAGCACATGCCACTTTTGCATGTAGATTGGTATCAAAGTTCACATAATATAGACTCATTGTATCATGACAATGCTATGCACCTAGAAATTCTGTTGTGAAGCGTTGTTCTAAGTAATTAACTACTTAAAGATATGGGTTTTTTTTAACATACATCACATTTAAACCGGACGTAGCGCTTTCTAAAAGTTGTCAAGGTTATTGCTAAAAATTGTTAAAAGGTGTCGCAATTTCGAGATGTACGTCAAACACCTTATTAAGATATACATCAGTTATTTTCATGATTGAAACTGCCACAACGAACCATACTAAATAGTCTTGTAGTGTCCCTAGCACTTTTTCTTTTTTGGTCAGGCATTTTGGGAAAAGCTCTGGCCAGGAAATGAAGGTACATGGCAAGGCAACAGAGGCATACCTGGTTCGGCGAAGGCTCCATGACAAGATAATCCTCCAAAGCAATAATTAAATGCCAGCTTGCAATATTTCAACTGGGACAAGGTAGTTGTGGGTGAGGTTTACATACATGCACCTGGCCAGGTCCATACCCATTGGAAAGACAGATAAGATTTCCGCCTTTGGAAACAAAGCAGAAGCAAAACCCGTGCATGCAACCACTGCTCAAGCACGTACGTGTAGAGACGCCCTCCTTGAGAACCAGACCTAAATTTTTTATAGAGAGAGAGAGAGAGAGATTCCTACGTATTCTACTTGTGGCTTTCGTTTTTGTCTCCCTTGGCAGGGGCAATGCGGCTCAAAACACAGGGAAGTCACATTATTTTATGGCACGTGTGGGTTGCATGATCTGGCAGCTGCGTAGACCGAAGCAAAGAATAGTTTTAATCAGTCAGCCTGTCACACGCGCTTCTCCAGCTCCAAGGATAACTCAAAGGGAAATGATAAAGAACATCGATGCATAATAAGGAACTGGGGTAGATCATATGTCCTTGGCGTGTGCGTACATTGCACAACCTAATTGCTTTAACCCTTCTCTAACTCCCTCCTGCTAACATTCTTCTTATATGCGCAAACAGGTGATTGATCTTATTCCTATATGTCGATAAAGATTGTGGTAAACGATTCTCGAGTGTTAAAAATGTCGTAGAATTTCGTATCTCGCCCTTCCAACCAAAATGCTCCCCTCGTCACATTGAAGAGCTACTCATTTACCCGGGTAATAATAGAACTTTCTCATGCATATGAGCATACATATAATCAGGAAACTTCCATTGTTGATGTTTGAATGTCCAAGACCTTATTTCCAATCCGAGCCAGCTCACCATGACGAGTTCAATGAGCCAAGGAAGGCAGGCCTGGAGCGGAAAATCTGGCAGGTTCAATCCCTCGTTGAAGGGAAAAGTCCACAGAGGCCACCACCTGATGAATGGGCAATTGCCATATTAAGGAAGCCGTCGGAAATGTTGAAAGCCCATCAAAAAGTCAAACCTACCTGACGAGATAGGTGTTGGATTTACATATATTTAAGAGATGGACCGCATTGTAACGGTGCAAGTGCGTGGAAAAATATTGTTAATTTATGGTGATTTGATCTAATTCATTAAGCTAAGCTCTTGACGACAGCTTCCCGCAAGTGCCAACGCCACAAAAGCGATCTCCATCTTATGAGAGACACAGAACCGCCTCGTGTAGAAGCTAACCAGACGCGCAGTATCCATATAACGACACGACATCTGTTAACCATTCATATCCTCTGTCTACAGCTGGAAGAATATCTCTCCCCTCTCTCTCTAGAGTCAAACCTTTTTTAAACACTAACAACGCTGATTAACGTGTATAAATACCTTCTTCCCCTGCACCCATCATATCCATCACCCACAAAGTCCTCTGTTTCAAGCTTCTTCTTCTCCTTACCGTGTTGTGGAGTGTTGAAAAGATGAAGGTTTTAGTAGCGGTCTCTCTGGTCATGAGCTCTCTCGTGATGGTGGGGGCTCAAGCCGGTTATTTCTACCGGGACTTCGACCTCACCTGGGGCGGCGAGCGAGCCAAGATATCTCAAGGTGGTCAGCTTCTCACCCTCTCTCTCGACAAGTACTCAGGCTCCGGGTTTCAGTCCAAGAACGAGTACCTCTTTGGCCGAATCGACCTGCAACTCAAGCTCGTCCCCGGCAATTCTGCTGGCACCGTCACCACCTACTATGTATGTGTCTTCACTCATTAAATCTGCACGCTTGCTAATAGTACTATCCTACTTAATTACCATCGACAAACATCATTAGATTGACAACATTCTTTTGATACACTATATCTGCAGTTGTCTTCTCAAGGGCCGGCGCATGACGAAATCGACTTCGAGTTCCTGGGGAATCTGTCAGGCAACCCCTACATTGTGCACACCAACGTATTCACTCAGGGCAAAGGCAATCGCGAGCAGCAGTTTTATCTCTGGTTCGACCCAACCAAGGCCTTCCACACCTACTCCATCCTCTGGAACCCTCAACGCATCCTGTATGTTCATGAATCATTCTGATGATTTTTCATCAGAGTAACAATTCTCTAGCTAAACCTGAACACACGCTAACATATTGGTTTTTTCAATCTCTATCAGTTTCTTGGTGGACAGTGTGCCTATAAGAGAATTCGTCAACAAGGAATCGATGGGTATCCCGTTCCCCAACAAACAGGCCATGAGGATTTACTCGAGCCTGTGGAACGCAGATGACTGGGCCACCATGGGGGGGCGCGTCAAGACCGACTGGACTCAAGCTCCTTTCACCGCTTCCTACCGCAACTTCAATGCCAACGCCTGTGCATGGTCGGCCGGGAAGTCGTCCTGTGCTTCCACGACCACCACCAGCTCGACCACTTCCAGCAGCGATGTGTGGCAGACTCAGGCGCTGGATGCCAACGGAAGGCAGAGGCTCAAGTGGGTGCAGAAGAAGTTCATGATCTATAACTACTGCACCGACCTGAAGCGCTTCCCTCAGGGCCTCCCTTCCGAATGCAAGAAATGAGTGCTGAAATTTGAGAGAACCTAAGGAATTTTCTTGCGCGATGTTCCAATGAACTAGCCTGTACATATTGCTCAATTGTTTTGTTCTTTCTGTAAATTGGGCTACAAGTCATAATGAAAAACTAATCGTTGCTTCGTGATTCCCTTTTGTATTACGTAACACGACACACGTAAAACCCCGGATAGCCTTGCTGGTCGCTGACCGTCGGGAAATTTCGTGTGATTTTGACTTGCAGCATTGCTGGAAATCATGTCACGAGAAAACAACTCTTAAAAAATGTTTCCATCCCAACGGATGACCGAAGCTGGAAGGAGGTTTTCAACTTGTCCCCATAATAAGCAAAGACAAGATAAAGGAACTAGAGCCCCGGGTATTAATTAATTATCATTTGATTAGATCAACCATTTCTGTCTTAAGTCGACCACTTGCTGTCCACTGAGAAGACGGAAGAACAACACGTGCGAATGATCAAACCAACGATCTACTTCTCTCTTTCCATTTTACCTTTTGCGGATGTAGAAGAATTGTTAGCCCGTTTAGACAAGCCCTTAGCTGAACAAAAAAAAATTAGTACTAGTTTTAGACCTGAACTCATCAAGGTACGGAGCCAAAATAGTCATAGCGCAAGTCTCTTCAGATCCTCCAGATGTGCCAATCATTCACTAAATCTAGCTAAAAATAGTTTCCACAGATAGGAAAGGGATTTTCTTATCAACCTGGACCCCTGCGTCTTCTTTAATTTGAAACCTTCCTCTAATTCTTATCTCTTCTTCTTGAGGCAAACCTAATTTAGAGAGCTCTATTTTTACCAAATTTTGACTCTCTTGTAGTTGTCACCAATAACAATCCACAATTTTGTGTGTGTGTGTATGCATATATAAGGTCCTCCTTCTTGAATATCTATGCGCCGAAGGTAACATCGTCCTATAGGGCTTTTCCAAATTGCGGAAAGCCTTCTGGGATTCTCTACCTAATCATGCCAGATATGTCTTCCCCGAGGCTTTTCCCGATGGTTTTACTTTCTCTGCTCCTTTGTCTCGCATCTGCCACGTCCGGGAATTTCTATCAAGACATCGATGTCCTCTTCGGGGATTGGCGCGCCCAAATTCTCCAGGGAGGCGAGCTTATCACGCTCTCTCTCGATAAGGCTTCCGGGGCGGGATTCAGATCCAAGAACGAATATCTATACGGAAGATTCGACATGCGGATGAAATTAGTCGGGGGAGATTCCGCTGGCACGGTCACCACATTTTATGTGCGTGTGCATACGCATTTCTCATCAATAACAGCCATTTTATTCATGCAACAACAGCACTAATATACTGCTAGGCCGATTTTAATTTATTTGCGGCATTCATCGACCAATATTGCAGATGTCTTCTCAAGGACCAACCCACAACGAGATCGATCTCGAGTTTCTGGGCAATTCATCAGGAGATCCGTATATTGTCCATACGAACGTAATCCTGCAAGGGAAAGGAGGCAAGGAACAAGAGTTCTATCTGTGGTTCGATCCCACAAAGGACTTCCATTTGTACTCAATCGTGTGGAACCCTAAGAACATCATGTAAGACAACCTCTCTCTCCCTCATACAAAATCTTTTCTTCGATAGCTCTAACATTGAAAAAACAATCTCTTGCTTGTACCATATTGCCTAACCGACAATAATCAAATATATTTGAGAGATTACGGGGGCACCCGAATGATGTCAAGTTTCATTTGTTTCTGCAAAATGGCCAGAATTTTGGTGGATGAAGTTCCGATTAGGGTCTACAGGAACTGGGGAACGAAGGGAGTGCGATACCCGTCCGACCAGCCGATGAGGATGTACGCGACCTTATGGGACGCCGAAGATTGGGCCACGCAAGGCGGACGAGTGAAGACTGACTGGTCGAAGGCTCCGTTCACCGCCTCTTACAGGGGCTATAACGCGAACGCCTGTGTCTGGCCATCCTCGTCCTCGTCTTGTCCCTCAGCAAGTCCCACGCCGGGCAACGAGTGGCAAACCCAAACGCTCGGCGTCAAGGGCCGGAGCATGCTCCGATGGGTACAAAAGAAGTACATGGTGTACAACTACTGCACAGACTTTAGGCGGTACCCTCGCCTTCCTCGGGAATGCAGGAAATCAAGGTTTCTATAGGGAAAATTCAATGATACATAGGCTCTGTTTACTTCATAAAAAGTGAATTATTTAAAAAATATTTTTTTTTCTAAAAATAATAATTTATATCACTTATAAAAATGAATGAATGAAAAATATCTTCATTGTTTGCAAAAAATATTTATACATATATTGTTGTTGATAATGAAAATATTTTTAATCAACTAATTATTTCAAGTGATACAAATGATTTTTTTACGAAAATATTTTTCAAAAAATCATCTATTTTTCATGAAACAAATAGAGCCATGATTTTTTTGTCTATTATTTTCGTACATGGTTTCACGAGAGTGAATTCACGGAACTCCTTGGTCGACCTTGTACGTGCGCTATTGCAAATTTAAATGAAACAAAAGATTTTGGATATTCAGTTCCTCTCCTATTTGTTTAGGTTACTCAAGGCATGATCGTATTGGTTTCTAAATTTGAACTATCGGATGTAAATATTAGCTAAAATAACATGGGAAAAAATGTCCAAAAAGTCATAAACCTATTGTTTCAATAGTTAATTCAGTCTTAAACATATTGTACGAGACCAATTCAATTTTAAAATTTTCAATTATGTCAATCCTAAACCTTTTAATGAATTGCCAATGGAATCTTTCTGCCTAATGTTGATCGAAAATCGCTGACGTAACAATCTAATAAGTGCCGACCATCCTACAAATGTTTTTAACAATTGAAGTATACAAATGCTTTTTATAGATGATAATGAAATTGTCTCAAACTTTTTTACTTGATTTTAATCGTCTATATGGAGGCATTAGGATAATGGAAAGAGATTTCATAAAAATAAAAATAAAAAAAAAATGAACCCAAGTCGGGCACTACGTATGCCATTGACTTTGCACCACCTAGCACGACGCATTTTAGAGTCGTGAATGTAAAATAAAAAATAAAATCAATCGAATTTTGCGAATTTTTTATGCTAGGGGTAGAATAAAGGTCACGACTTTTATTCTTAGGAGCACGTAAATCGCGCGAGTAGCACATGTGAACAGCATTGTCATTTCTACATTTCTTGTGATTATTATTAGCATGAGCCTGCGACAAAGTTCATCACCGCAATAGTAGAAAGTGGATATATTAATGCCTCGGCTGGTGCCTGCTTCGAGTTCAGGCGGATGATGATAGCGTGATGAATGATTTTGTTTATACGGACCTGATGTACATGTCAACATACCGTCTGGAACGATGCGGTCAAGATTACGACTAATTCAACGATCAGATGACTCGGCATGATGAACTGTATGGTCAATATTCCACATGGGCAACCCCCTTGATCCTATGGAGAAGAAAAGAAAGTGACTAAATTCAAAAAGGAAAAAAAAATTCCACAAAAATTTCGGAAAATTTTTAAACAATCAAAAAATAATCCACGTTAATGTTAGTTGTCGGCCACGTCATGTAGAACAATTGGCGTTGACTAGACCGTCACGTGAGTAATTTTTTGCCTAAATTAGGCATAAAGATTACATTGGTAATTCATTAAAAGATTTAAAACTAAATTTATAATTTCTTAAAAGGTTCGGAATTAAATTAATAGAATTGGAAGATTTAGGATTGCATTGACCACCGGAAAAATGATTTTGGAATTTTGGGCAATTTTTCCAAATGCCGTGTAATGAGAGAACAATGTCTTAGCAATTGGAAGCATTGTTGTAACTAGTCCTCGCCAAATAAAAAATTATTATATAATGTAAGTGCATAAAGGAATAAAAATAAACGGTTTTCCATTTCAGTTTTCTAGAACATTTGAGGACAGGAATATACAGGGGGGTAATCACAACGGTTGAATTTTTGAATGACCATTTTCCTTCTCTCTTCTTACTTAAAATGTTCTCCATGTATCAAGATAAAATGGACTATACAGCTCCGCCGGATAATTTCATCGATCGAACCAAAATGAGGAGAAGAAAAAATTTTGAGGAGGGTATAGATGATATTGAGAAGACTAAAAAAATATTTTTATTAAAGAGTCTTGTTAACGAGTGTCTCGTCATATTAAATAAATAAAAAATCATTTCTAATGTACTAATTACACATAAAGTAAGAGAGGTAATATATCAAAACGACCTTTTTCTTACTTAATTTCTCGAACGAGATGCTCTTAGGACACTTGACTTGGGAGCCCTTCAAAACAAGGCGATGCCAAAACGGATCTAACATCCGCACAGCTCAGACTCGTCACATGATCAGCTCAGAACCGAACAAAAAGACACTTTATCCAAACGCATGCAAGCTCTCTCGATCCTATTGATGCGAGTCACGGGTCGGCGCTAAGCCCCGCGAGCCACTGACCACAACCCAAACGCGTTATTCCCTTTGCTGTCCTGTCCAAGCCAGAAAGAGATGACGACGTGCTTGACAGCTTGGGTTGAACTGGGCTGGGTCATGGGGCGCGGTCTTGATCTTGAATTGAACCCCGTTCCACCTCCACCACCTTTTCATTGCTTCCTGCGTACCTTCCTCTCTCTCTTTTCTCTCTCTTTATTCCAACTCCTCTTTCACGAAAAAGACATTCAAAGTTTTTGCCAGCTTCACCGCTACACGCGCACACACACACCAACTTGCTTGTCTAGCTTGCATTTGCCAGCTCTCTCGCCCACCCTTTACAGCTCCTGCATCCACCTATAAGATGCCCTCGTCCTCCTTCCCTCTCTCCTCACCAGTCTCCCCACCAAAATCATCGTACTACCTGACCCAAACATCCTCATCCTCCTCCGACTCCGAAGCGCGTGCTGCTCTTTTGGTCCCTTCAGATTTAAGTCGAGACAGGCCGAGATGACGTCGCCCTCGACGAGGCTCTGCGTCTGTTTGCTCCATGTGGCTGCGATCTCCGCCCTCGCCTCTGCCGGCAACTTCTACCAGGACTTCGACATCACCTGGGGTGACCACCGTGCCCAGATACTCAACGGCGGCCAAGAGCTCACGCTCTCTCTCGACCAGCTCTCTGGGTCCGGTTTCAAGTCCAAGAACGAGTACCTCTTCGGGAGGATCGACATGGAGATCAAGCTCGTGGAAGGCAACTCGGCCGGCACGGTCAACGCATACTATGTGAGTCTTTTTCCACAAGCCGTTCGCTTTTTGCCATGCGTAGCAATCATGCGAGCCTCTCCGTGCTTAAAATCTTGTGGTTTATCTTTTATGGCTCCTGCAGTTGTCCTCTCAAGGCCCGACGCACGACGAGATCGACTTCGAGTTCCTCGGCAATCTCTCCGGGAACCCCTACACGCTCCACACCAACGTGTTCTCGCAGGGGAAAGGGAACAGAGAACAGCAATTCCAACTCTGGTTCGATCCCACCAAGGCATTTCACACCTACTCGCTCGTCTGGAACGCTCGACGCATCATGTAATGTCCCAAAAGCTCATGACGAAGACCTCTTTTTCCTCTCTATACAAACTTGAATACCGCTCCGGTTGCTGACTAACCCGCGAATTCCTGTTTCAGATTCTTGGTGGACAACAGTCCCATAAGAGTGTTCAACAACTTGGAGTCGATCGGCGTGCCTTTCCCAAGCAACCAGCCCATGAGGATTTACTCTAGCCTCTGGAACGCTGATGACTGGGCGACGATGGGCGGCCGCGTCAAGACCGACTGGACCAAAGCTCCTTTCACCGCGTCTTTCAGGAACTTCAACGCCGACGCTTGCGTGGCCTCGTCCGGGTCTTCCTCCTGTGGCTCAAAGTCCACCAATAGCTTGCAGACAAGCGCGTGGCAGGAGCAATCCCTCGACGCGGCCGGCAGGAACAGGCTCCGTTGGGTGCAGCAGAAGTACATGATCTATAACTACTGCAGCGACTCCAAACGGTTCCCTCAGGGTTTACCGACAGAGTGCAAGAGATCGAGATTCCTCTGAAGCTGAAGCTGCATCAACTTCCAGTACCACAGTCCGTTGATTCTTTCGCACAAGATGTGATATAAAGTAGTGAGCAAAATTCATTCATTATTCTTTCGTGCAACTACAAGTAATATCAATAAAAGGCGATTTCGCCACTATTGTTGTATCCATGATCTCCTTGATGGCCTCAATAATTAACATCGTCTGAACGCTTGATGAATGTCGTGTGAAGTATACTTTCTCATGACCCGGTATGATGCTATGCTCTTTCCAAAGTATACATTTACAACCTCATTGTCGAAAACCTAAACTTAGAGAATTCAAACCCAGCACCGCTGTGTTTTTCAATGTCCCTTTCCCTAAAGCTCTGCTTTCCAATTAGAGCAATCAAATGACAATATCACCGGGTGAACCAGTCTGGCTCCCAGTCTCTTACAGTTAAGCTAAAAATAAAAGATAAAAAAACATTCGACCAGCGAAAACTCCATGACAATCATCTGTCTCAAGTATAATTTCTTAATTGAAAAGAACCATAGACTCGATAACTTGCACTTCATGAACTTCAGCCATGGTAGCAAAGGAGATTCAATGCATCATTCAAAATTGAAACCTATACAAAATTGTCAAGTATAGTTGATAGAGTCACAAAAAATTGATAACCCCACAAAGCACTCGGCATTTCAATGCAGCACACACATTCAGACCATCTTAAGGGTTTTGAATCCCTCAGAGTAATAGTCGACATGATAGGGCAAATAAAATGCTCGGACGGACCAACGGCTTCATTCCCTACTACATACACTACATACTTATCTAGAACATACTCCAGGAGCACTATAGAGGAGGAGAAATATGGTCACATATGCTGGTTGAACCACTCGAATTGCAAAGCAGAGACTACTGCCATCTCGGGACCTGTCATACAATGGGAAAAGGCAAGTATCAGAGACACATGGAGGTCAGAAGAATCAGCGTTGCAAGATGCTTTTACAGCCAAAGGCAAGCGGAAAGAAAGATGCTAATAAAAATCCAAATGGGCAATAACATCATCCCTTGGCTAAATCGCTGTCAGCCAGAAGATACATGGAATTCGTAAGAGAAAATTGCAACTTTACTAAATGCTGAAGAAACTACTCAAACAAGAGGACAACTACTTCACCAACACTGGAAATCTTGCAGCTAGGAAAACTGCGACTCAACCAGCTTTTCACGTTCCAAGAGGAAGTAAACTTCATAACAAGGACTTTGATACTCATATAATGAAATTGACTTGTACAGGTGCATTTCTCAATTTTTTTTTTTTTAACAACTGAACAATTGACTACCAAAGACAGGTCTTATTTCTCTACAGAATTAATCAATAAATGCAGCCCTAAATAACATTCCATGAACTCTATCAAAGGGTCAATTGTCAGTTTGAATCTTCCATTTTTCTTCCAGAACCTCATGACTCAGAGTATGATTTGCCTATATTGTCCTTAAGAAAATATTATCACAGCTCTGAAGGCAGCCATCACATCCCTGGCCCACGTTACAGATCAAAGTCAACAAAGCCAGAATGTCTGTACAAGATAGGACAAACAAACACCCAATGAGCTCCTAAATGTGTTCTCTGATCAAAGACTCTTAACCAAACCACCTGACTGTATTTGGAACCTAATTACTGAAAGTTCCAGTTTTTTACTTCAAATAGACGTCATGCCTTCATACTGTCTACCCACTTCATTTACCCCAGATTTCTCAGCAGAGGCCCAGCGTGAACTCAATGCTTGAGTCAATTTGTACTACACAACCTTTAAAAAATTGATGGCGAAGGTCAATTTAAACCACTAATTCAGATACAATTTAAAATCCCAGAAGAAGACATTCCTTCATTTGACCAGATTACTGCTGTCTCCCTAGGATGTGCTACTTCACAAAGCCTAAAAGCCAACTGACCGAGCATGAACAATCAAAGGCGTGCTCAAAATCAATCTCCATTTTCCATCCCTATCATCCTGTTAACCGGGGGACGTCACCATCCATGATTAAAATTGTTGATTACTCTCAACAAAATGCCTTCTCTGCACATCAATCTCACTCTCTGCAATCTTGTCCCGGCACCAACAAAATAACATTTTCAGGCATTTCTTCACTGGACAATTTAATGAAATAGCTTGCGACATGGCATTAGAGCTTGATAAATTTAGTTTCAGTGCTCAATAACTTCTCAAACCTAATAGTACCCTAGACTTTTCAAGGGGTATGTCCCAATCGGGTCCCAATTCTCAGATATTCCATAAATAAATAGCAGCGCTACCGAATCATCAGATACCCAACATTAATCCACGCCGAGAATTTTCAGATTAACAAATGTAAGCGCCAAAGTTAAGACCTTTTTCTGCTTTAAAAAACACATAGGGGTCGAAAGCAAAGTAGTCTTAAGCGAAAATGACCCTTTTCCCAAAAATACGAAGAAGAGAAACGGGCGAGTCCTCAACCCAACAAGAACTGAGCTTTAACACCGCAATGAGGCTCCGCAAACTGGGTAAGACTCCAGATTTTATACCATCAAGCCCGAGACTTTCTTCACCGAAACCACATGCGCCCAAAAGCAAAAGAAAGCAGAGGAGAAAATGCGTTTTCCTCTGCTTCGAAGGGGAAGGAGCTCGAGAGAAGTAAAACCCAAAGAAAAACTCGAGAGAAAGAAAGAAAAAGGCCTACCTCGGAGAAGAGAAGGGATTCTCCCAGAAAGTCATGAGCTTGCATGGGAAGGAACAGAGGCCATGGCCGCGAGCTTTTAATAAATGGAGCTCCAGGAGACATAATGTATGAGCCCTAGGTTTATTCCCCCGTAACGACAGAGATTTCACACTGATGTTTTCGCTTTGACCCACACGCCCCCACCCGCTCCTCTCCCCCCCTCTCTCTCTGCGCGAGCAGGCTGCACAGGCAGAGGGAGTACTAAGAAGAAGACGACGAGGAGGGTCTCTCAGTCTCTCTCCCTCTCTCTCTCTCTCTCTCTCTCTCTGTGTCTCTGCGCGCAGGCTGCAGAGAGCACAGAGGGAGTACTAAGAAGAAGACGACGAGCGAGAGAGAGAGAGAGAGAGAGAGGGTCAAAGCGAGGGAGAGGAGGTGGGTTTCGTGAGGCCACTTTCCGCAGGGTAAATACCCTCTCCCTCCCTCTCTCTCTCTCTCTCTGTTCGTGCGTCGGAGGGGTTTAAGGAGAGGTTTTCAGGACGCCGCACGAATCGCGAGGCAAAGGCTTTTTTGGCACGGCTCTCCCTCCGTCCCTCTCCCTCTCTCTCTCTCTCTCTCTCTCTCCTCCCCTGTTCCCGACAGAGTTTCTTTCTTGTTCCTCGGATTGGATTAGACTAATCTTTTTTCTCGAGCAGTTACGAACTTACAATTCGAAGTCCCTCTCGACTGTTACTCATTATTCAATGTAAAATCCTTCGAATGGTTTTGTCGATAGCCGTTGGACTTTGAAAAAGTGATGCATCTCGCTGCTCTCTCTTCCTGTTTTTTTTTTAGTTTAGAGTTAATATCATCGAAAATTCCTAGCCGGTATTACTCCTCCCACATGCGGAGAATTCCAAAGCGACACCCATGACGAGTCTTATAACAAAATTGAGGCAAAATTAGAGATTTTAGCAAATTTCGTCGCATGAAAATTAGCTTAGTAATTTGAAATTTTTTATGACATAAAAATTTGTTCAGGATAATTATAGCAGAGTCTACCAATTTGAGTTTCTTGTGATAAGAAAATTAATAAGTTGTGCCTCATGATGGTGACTTCTTTTCTTCTTTTCTTTTAAGTAAGCAAGTGGGAATGTGCTTGATTAATTACCCTATAAATCTTATCGCAAGAGTCACACACGCCATAAATAATTCAATGAGTCATGACTATTCGGTATGAACCCATCATTGTTAGCCCAACAGCAAGCTAGAAGTCAAAAAATCTCTTTACATGAGATAGCAAATGCCAAAGCTTAAATCAGTCACAGATTTTTTTTATATAAAACTCAAACTTTTGATTTCAAAAAAGACAATATCACCCATTTATCATTACATTACCATGCTCGACACATATTATGAGATATTTGAATTTGTGGTCTGAACTAATATTTACGATTTAATCAATAAGAACTGTTGCGGTTATCATGATTGTAGAGTTGGCAATGGTGTTACCGATGGCCAACTTTGCTAATGGCAGTACCCTTTTCTTGTTAAGCTATGTTGTGCCCAAGTAATATCTTCATATGTATATAAATCATTTGTTCTGCATGTCTCGAATAAAACTACATTTGAAAAATGATATACGACTTCCATGATTATTCTGGGCGAGAGAAATCATCATTCTAACACAATAATCCTTGCGTTTCGCCATCTCCCAACTCCAACAAAAGTGAATTCTTCTTCAAGTTCTATTTTGAAGCTCAAAAGCAAGAAATATCCAATTTATTGTGATGAAAGCATGATTAAAATAATCTCGAGAGTTTTGAAATGATGTCTTAACAAAGTGGTTCCGTGAACCTTCGACGTCCCGTCTTTCTACTTAACATATCGCCCCTGCGAATGCTCGGAAGTCACATGAGTCATACAATCGAGAAGCAATTTTGTCTCAGCCCGATCACATGCAGACTTCAGCAACAATGGAGGTCATGGAATGATATCGATCATCTTAACAAGCTGTCGGTGGGAGCTTTCTCGCAAGCTTCGGACGCTACATCATTCAAGCGCGGTATGCATGGGCTTCGCGAATTCTAAATGAAGTAACATGCATGATCGAGCGTGCTGCAGAAAAGCAACTTACAGCACGCAGCAGAGATCACTGACGCAGGTAAAAAAAAAAGGGGGGAGGGATTTTGCAGGGGTGCCGAAAGCTACGGCACACGGCACATCGGGTGTGAAATTCAGGACTGGACCATCACGAACCAGCAGCGCCTTTGCTTTAAATTCTAATTACCAACATTAAAAGCCGTTCTGGGTTTTCTTACCCTTTGTCAACAAAAGTACCCAGAAATCTGTTGCTCCTTTTGACCCCTCGACTCCCAACCACAATGCCACGGACTAATCAAGACCCACATCAGCTTTTGCCTCGGCACCCACCATTTGCGACAATCAGACGGCATACTCGCCATTTTTACCTTTAGCTAACGGCCCGAGTTCGCCTCTTTTTCCCTTCTTGTTTTTACCCGTGGAACAGGGGAGAAAAGAGGAGGAAGTAAGTCAATTCGCATGGTCTGAACTGACCAGAATGAACAAGCAACCAGCAAGCAAGAAGGGACATAATAGATTTTTGCAGTGTCGGTTTTGTTCGGATCTGTGGGTAGCTCATCCCCTTCCTCCTTGTAGAACATTTACTTTTGCATCGGTTCGTGACGGGTTTGGTTTTCGAATTTCATTGCATCTCCGGCTCTGTCGCTTCTTTTTTGTTTTCCTCCAAGTCATGTTCGGCGCTTTCCGATCCTTGACTTCCTTCCATTTTTCAAGTCCTGTCATTTTTGGTTCAAAATGCATTGTCGAACGAAAATTTCTCCCGATCAAGTATAGTATAATGAAATATTTTCATTTTTCATGCCATTATTATACATAACACAAGAAAAAAGGCACATTAGAAATGAAGAAAAATAGAAACTTGTTTCTACAATTATTGTTAGGGGTGATTGGTTTCAGGGTGGGTAGGTTCCAAAGCTAGAACTTGAAACCTATTCTGTTATAACTAGTTCCCAGTTTTTGGACTTTGGAACCTATCTTGTTTGTCTGAATCCGTTCTGGAATTTACCCTATTTTTCCGGTCTGATTCCAATGTCTACCTAAAAGCTTGTTTTATTTTTTGGTTCCCTTTTTTGGTTCATATGAGGTTGTGAGTAATGGAACGATTCAAAATAAAAGATGAATAACAGAAATTCCAATCCTCCAAAAATAACAATCCATAAAACGAATATGTAGTCACGTACAATTATAAACGATAAAAAGTTCAAACACGCAATATAAAACATAACTTGCAAACTCTATTCCCCATTCATCCATAAAAATTAGGAAATAACGAAAGACTGGCGAGGAGTTCCAATGAAAGACAAAGAATGAGAAAGCTAGAGAACAAAGAAAACTAGCCTTGTAAATTTATCCAAATTCAAATGAAAAGAAACTTGCGAATCTGTACGTGGCAAGTGTTTTGCACGGCATATATTCGCAGGCGTTATTGTCACGTGCGCCTGTCCAAGAGTGAAATTTACCGTTTGAATTCAGACCAGAAAATGTATATGAAATCATCTTAATTTTAAGAAACGGAATCCAGTCTCTAATCACCATGAACTCATAAAAATCTTCTACTTCTTTCTTGTTTTATCTTTCGAACACAACTAGAGGGCTTCAGCTCAATGGCGTAATTCCAAATCGAATATCATAAATTTGAGGAAAAATGCCACCAAAAACCCAAAATGTTGTCCAAAGTGACAAATTTAAGGAAAAAACCACCCAAATCCCCAAACTTTATTCAAAGTGACAAATTTACCCCCAAACTTTTTTTTGTGACATAAAAAACCCCAAACTTTACAAACTGTGACAAATTTACTACATCAAGGGCAATTTCGTATTATTTTTTCTATTTTTCCTTTTTCTTCTTCTTCTCTCTTCCCTCCACTGACCATGGCGGAGCCAGCGGAGGGAAGCCGGTGTTCAGCGAGGGCTGCCCTCACCGGCGTCAGGTGAGGGCGGCCCTAGCCAGCCCAAGTGAGGGCGACCCTTGCCGGACGCTGGCTTCCCTCCACTGGCTCTGCCATGGCTAGCCAAGGGAAGAGAAAAGAAGAAGAAAAAAAGAAAAAGAATTAAAAAGTAAGACCAAAATGCCCTAAAGTTTAGAGTAAATATGTCACACTGATAGAAATTTATGATTTTTTGTGTCACAAAAAAAAGTTTGGGCCTTCTCCCCCTCACGAAGGGGAGGGGTTCGAATCCCCAGTGCGTCATTTGGTGATTTACCCGGTAGCACGTGCGTGTCGCCCCCAGGGTTTACCCGCCAGCTGCCGGCTGTACGGGGTTCCCTGGGTACCAAAAAAAAAAAAAAGTTTGAGATAAATGTGTCACAGTTGGCAAATTTCGGATATTTTCATATCATAAAAAAAAAGTTTTTGGTTTATTTGTCACTTTGGGCAAAGTTTGGGATTTTTTGTAATTTTTTCCAACAAATTTATCTCAAACTTTTTTTGTGACATGAAAAACTTAAAACTTTGCTAACCGTGACACATTTACCACAAACTTTTTTCTGTAATATAAAAAATCCTAAACTTATATCTGTGTGATACATTTACCCTAAACTATAGGACATTTTCAAAAAAAGAAATTGTTTTCTTCTTCTTCTCTCTTCCCTCCGCCATGGCCAGCGAAGGGAAGCCGGACTCAGGCAAGAGTTGCCCTCACCGACATTAGGCGAGGGTGGTCCTCTGTTGGGTCGGGCAAGGGCGACGCAAGCAAGGGCCACCCTCGTCTAAGTCCGGTAAGGGGTGCCCACGCCATGCCCTTGCTGGCGTTAGGCGAGAGTCATCCTCGCTCGACGCTGACGAGGGCCGCCCTCACCTGAGTCCGGCTTTCCTTCGCTAGGGCCGGCGGAGGGAAGAGAGAAGAAGAAAAAAGGAAAAAAAAAAGGAAAAATAGAAAAAATAAGACAAAAATGAACTCGGTAGGGTAAATGTGTCATGGTTAACAAAATTTGGGGTTTTCATGTCAAAAAAAAAATTAGGATAAATTTGTCACTTTGGGCAAAATTTGAAATTTTTGGTAGCTTTTTCTCTATTCGTTCGTTTCGCTGAAAATATCATGTTTCCGAAAAACATTTTCCTAGAAGTCATTTTCCAGGAAAATTACTCTATTTTCTAGTGTTCGGCCAAAACCTAAAATTTAAGTGGAAAATATTTTCCACCGTTCGTTAGCTCATTTAATTATTTGGGAAACATTATCAAAAATTGAATTTTAATATTTTTAATTGACCAAAAAATTAATTTTATTTTTTATATTTTTTAAATGAATTTTTAATTATTTATATTTTCAAAAAATCAAAAAATTTATTATTTATTATTTTTCCTTTCTTTTTCTTTTTCTTTTCCTTCCTCCTTCTTCCTCCACCGCCGCCTCCTTCCTCCTCCTTCTTCCTCCTCCTTCCGCCGCCGCCACCTCCTTCCTGCCTGACGATGGATGGCTGCCGAACGGCCGACCAAGACCCGATGGCCAGATCCGGCGAGCTCGAGGCTCGGTCAATCTCGCTCGAGCTCGCCGCGAGCTCGCCGGATCTAGCGGTGGAGCTCGAGCTCGCCTGGATCGGGAGCCCGAGCTCCACTATCATATCCAGCGAGCTCGCGGCGAGCTCGGGCGAGGCCCGAGCCCCACCCAGCTCGCCGGATCTAGCAAGCCGCAAGAGCTCCGCCTCGCCCAATCTGGCAAGGCCCGATCTCGGCTTCGCTAGATCGGGCTAGGCGAAGCCTCGCCGGCCGCTGGCTTGCGGCCAGTCGCCGGATGCCGCCATGGTCGGTTGCCGACCACCGCCAAAGAAGTAGATGAAAAGGAAAGAAAGAAAAAAAAAATTAAAATTAAAAACTCGATTAAAAAAAAAAAAGCATAAAAATAAAACGAAAATATATTGATAAAAAAAAAGTAAGAGGAAAGAAGTGGAAAACGTTTTCCATACTTTAAAGGTTGTTTTTTCTAATGATGAAAAATATTTTCGTTGACTAGTTCATTTTCCGTGAAACGAACACCCGAAAATTCGGAAAATATTTTCCCGGAAGTCATTTTCCGTGAAACGAATTGAATCGTTTTTGCGAATTAGACAAGTGTTTGATGCTTTGTGAAGACCGCGACCGCTAGGGACGGCAGCCATGGCGCAGCATCAGGGGTACTTCGCAAAGAGAGAACGGAGGAGGTCACGGTGGTCTATGCGCGGCTTCGAATTCCCAAAAACAACTGAGAAAGCCAACGACATTTGTCCTCCATAGGAGCGAGGTGATAGTTTCGAGCCTAGGGGCCGAGGCCGGACGACATAGATTCGCCGGCTCGGCCGTCCTCAATAGTCAACAACTGTCGCCGCTTTGGAGAAAAAGAAACGACAACGAAAGCTCGAAACCAAAGGGCCGGACAAGTCGCTTTGACGAAGAAAAGAAGAGGAAGATGGTGGGGGGAAGGTGAGATCAGCAGAGATGAACGGGAAACAGGGTCTCTTTCCCTGCCGTTTTCGCTGCCGACCTCTTCCTACAGCGGTAAAAAGCAAGCCTTTAGGAGTGATGTTTCCACCCCATCTACCGTTCTTTTCTGCCTTTTTTTGAAGACCGAAACAAAGGGGTTCTGGAGATTTCACACCCGCCAGTCAATCGCTCTCGCTTCTCCTCACCTTTTCCTATTTCTCCATCATTCCTTGCCACCGAATCATACAACCAAGCTGCTTCGGGAATTGGCGAATCGCATCATGAACAGTTCCCAGATTTTTCTTCTTCCGATCCGTTTGCGATTGTGATATCTTCTTTCTCCCCTGCTTGGGGACTTCATCAGGCGAGCATCGTCAAGCATCAACCACCCTTCAAAGGTGCCCTCTTTCTTTCTTTCTTTCTGCCCTTCCCCTCATCGCCTGCATCACACGCCACTTCCTCTCTCCTCTCTGTCTCCCCTGTAAACATTTAATATCCATAATGTTCGCATCACTTCAATTCTTTCGTTATGGGCATTTAATTTTTAAATTATTACTTTGTTGTGTGGATCGAGTCTTGCCTTTTTGGTCAGCACGATCTCCTCCTCACCCACTTGAGTATTGTTATACGTTGCAGGGGGTCTGCGATCTGGACTCGCTTGGGGAGGACAGCGAGTGTTTTGGTTGGGTCAAGCTGGTTTCTCTTAGATCTCAGAATCGATCCTCTGTCTCGGCCTGAAGCTGCCAGAAGCTCCTAGAGAGAGAGAGAGAGAGAGAGAGAGAAGCTTGCGGTGTGCTCTGATGGCGGAGGCTTCTAACGGGAAAGTGGAGGAGACGACCCTGAAGGAGGTTGCGGAAACAGGGGACGAGAGAAAGGACGGTGCCGTTGAGGAAAACGGCGAGCAAAACTACAAAGCCGAGGTCCAGTCGGCGAGAGGAGTGCCGGTCGTCGATTGGAATTCTGGGGAAGCGACGGAGACTCGGCGCGAGAAGGAAGCGAAGGACTCGAGCTCCAGCAGCAGCAGCAGCTCAGACGACGAAGAAGAAGACGACGATGAGAAGGAAAAAAAAGAGGAGAAGGTCGTTCCTTTGGAGGATGTAGAAGAGAGCGTCGTCGCCCAAAGCGACGCTGCTGTTTCCGTCGAGCATGTCGTCGCGGTGGAAGCAGCGGCTGAGGTTCCCGAGAAAGTTGACGCTGCCGCCGTGGAACAGGAGGAGGAAACGGAAGCGGAGATTCCGTCTGGCGAGACTGCTAACGGAGTCGTGCTGGTGGCAGGAGCCGAGGAGACGGCGCCGGTAGCTGTGGATGAGAGCGACGTGGCGATCCCGCTGGCGGCGGCGGCAGTGGAAGAGAGGGCGAAAGAGGAGCTTGTGTTGGCAGCAGAAGAAGAGAACGCGGGAGATTCGTTGCCGGCCGCTGCCGACGCGGCGCCGAAGGAACGTGGTGAGGATTCCTCACTGGTTCAGCCGCCAGCGGATGCTCCGGCCATCTCCAAGGGCGGTGTCGCGGCGGAGGACGGCACCGACGAGGGAGAGATCCCCGAAAGCACCGGAAGCCCGGTGAGTGCCCTACTACAGGGGTCTTTTGAGATGAATTTTTGGTTATTTCAAAATGGAGGAAATATATATATCTGTGCATGAAAATGATTTAGACTTTCTAAATCATACGAAAGGTTATAATTCTTATTATTCCTTTGGTGCCTACTTATTTACAGTTTATCATATTAATTACCAATAAAGACTTCCAAGTTTCAATTTCAGCACTTTATTTTCGCCCGAAGAGTAGTAGTAAGAAATATAAATTGATGTACATTTTATCAATTTTGATCATAGGGCTGTCACTCGTTTAATGTAATGGAAGGTCAACATGGTAATGGTACGACAATTTTTATGGCACTAGCATGATTAAGTTTTAATCAATCTTTTGCAGCCAATAATATCGGTGAGTCGACGCACCGTGTCACCAGCGTCGTGGAGTAGTTGCTGCGGATTGTTTGATGTCTTGCGACGGTCTGATAGGTGATTCTAAGGTACAAATTTTATCTAGAATTTATTCTTTTCACACGAAGGAATTTGTTAATTCCCAGAACGACAATTTCTCTTTTTCTGTGCCACTTGCTACGTTATTCTAGATAAGACTTTCGGATATCGAATTTTGGCCAATTTAAGAGCGGCGAAATTGTGGATTTTTTAGCCTCTTGAGACCTTTGGAATGCCTATCCCTCTTGAGTATATCTCATATGCTTTAGGTTATCTAGTTAGTTTTGGTTAAGAAGCTAATTTAGCATAGGAGAGCCATTAGAGATCTAAGAATTATGTCATTTATTCCACTTGATCAAGAATTGCGTTATTCAGTAATTGATGTTCGGAAATTAACTCGATTACAGAACAATTTGGTGATTCTTGTTACCTACGCTCATATTTCATCAAGAAGATGACTACATTGGTGTATTCATATATATGTGGCTACAATTCGTCATGTTATGGATTCAATTAGAGAAGTTATCAGGGACAATGGATTTTTAATTATGTAAAGTAAAATTTATCTAATACGACTAATAAAGCTCAATAACATAATGAAAAATAGAGTACACACCCACTTGTGCAAAGAAAAATATACATGAGCAGTGGCTCGAGCAAGGCAAACCATCACCCAACATTGCCCCATGGCTAGGCTGGCTGGCCTTGTGAGGAGTGGTTAGGCTCGCCCTCACCCATATGACAACCTTGCTTAGGGTAGATCTGGCAAGGCTGACCCCAGGCTAGGATGGCATTGGCTGGGCAAAGGATCAACCTTGCCAAATCTAGCCCAAGTGAGACTGAGCCTTAGCGAGGACTCCCCTCACTCGGCCAAGTCTTGCCTATGGTGTGCGAGGCCAACCTACTCGGCCATCAGCAAAAGGAAGAGGAAAGGAAAAAAAAAAGAAAAAAAATCATGACAAAAATAAACAAACTTTAAAAAAAAAAATATTAAAATATTATTATAAATTATCTATATCAAGATTGGCCGTGTCATGTACAATAGTCGATGTTCATGTCGGCGAATTCCAGCCAAAATTTGCCTGATACTAAATTGGTAAAGTATGAAAAGGTTTAGAACTAAATTGGCAAAAATATAATAAGTTTAGGACTTTTTGGATAATTTTCCCAATTTACTTATACAAAACTTTTTCAATACTCACGATAAATGCTAGAGTTACTTGGGATATTAATAGCGACAAGAAAGATCCGTGTCGTTATGGAGCATTAGAATGACTGACCCATCTTCCTTCTCTAACTTCTATGTTTGCAGAATTGAAGAGGAGAAGCGCGGAGTGCTATTGTGATATTTCGTTTGTTTTAATCTTTTCGACTATTTGGGGCCTTCGGGGTCGACCAAATGGATCGTGTGTGTTTATCCCATTGGCTTTCGCACGATGTCTCGGACGGGTCGAGGCGTGCTGTTTCATTTCTCGTTACAGAAGATTCGGAGAGAATCCGATCGGCACAGATCCCCGCGACGGCTCGCGAGGACGTGCTACTTGATGAGTCCTAGAAATGGTGATTTTCCTGAGAAACGGGCGGCGAGGTCGAAGCTGCTGGAGATGTTGATGATGTTCTTCCTCTTCTCGTTTGTTTTGAATTATTTCGAGAGTTGTTATCTTGTCGGTGCTAATCAAAGAGCTTTACAAAACAGAACATTATATATTCCTGCATTCTTTTCCCTGCAAAATTTAGTACTCTCCCTTTCCAGATTTTTGGTAGCTGAATGTAATGGAATGGACTAGATGGTTTTAACCCGAATGCGAAATGCGGCATCTGGCGAGTTCTAACGAAGAGCACGAACGAATTCAATGCGATTCTGATACTCCAAGGTTCAGGAGTGTCTTTGCAAATTAACCGCCGGTTGCAGTCTCCCAGCGATGGCGAAAGCAAATGGGCTATGCGCACACCGGGCGCAAGACATTCGCAGGTTCATCAACCGATGACAACAGCCTGAATGAACTTACTACCAAATTTCTTGATGAGGAAGGCGTGTTTCTGCAAATGAAAGGCCATGTCCTTTGAAGCATGAAACCTGGTGCGCAACGAGCTGTAATGGTGCTGATGGTTCTTACTTAGGTTTAGACAACCATCACGTTCCTGGAAGTGGAATCGCTACTTTGTTCTGCACCAACGTAAGAAGATTGATCCCAAAGGAAGGTCCTGGGTGGGAAATGAGCTGACTATGGCTGTCATGGCTGCGTCAGGATATAACTTGATTTCCCCAACCCTCCCGAGGGATGATTCCTCGAAAAGCTCGGACCCGGAGTCCTGTACATGCTTAAGTAGAGCATCGAACTAACATATACGGAAACCGCAGAAATAATGCCGTTGAAACAGCCAGCCAGTGACGAAAGAAGTGGGTTATCAGAACCAAAAGGTCAAAACTCTTATGAATGCTCAATCCAAGTTCAAGGCAACAGCAATGACCGTGGAACATGAGCGATTACTTAAGTATATGGAAGTCAGGGAAACTTTACTTAACTCGATAGCTTGTAATAGCAGTTCAGCTTCTGGACAGACCATACATGATATCAAACAAACAGTGAGACACCCCCAAAAAACCAGGATAGAGTTAACTCGTAGGCTAAAAAACAAAGCCAAGAAAATCTGTAGCATCTAACAAAACTGAAACATAGAGTGGTTTAAAAACTCTGAGGCTCTTTGTTTTTCTCTCTCCCGTTTCCTCCGTGCTTGCTCATTATTTCATTGAATCCTAGCTTTGGCGCCTACTGTAGCAAACATAGGCCACAGCGGCTGCCACAACAATGGCTCCCGTGGACCCTGCTGCCATGACTGGCCATTGCAGTTTCGGCCCTTTCTCTTCGATCGCGTCGACGATCTCTCTCCTCCCATTGATGGTCTCAGCCACCTTGTCTTTCAATCCATTGATCACCTTCTCTGCCTGTTCCAACTGCCTCTGCAATTCAACCAGCTTCGACTCCATCTCCTTTGCCTTCTCCTCAGATCTCTTCAATGCATCCTCCGCACCCATCTTCTCTTTGTTCAAGCTCTGCAGCTCAGACCCGAACTTCGTAATCCTTACCTCCAAATCCCCAATCTTCTCCTTCAACCCACTAATCTCCTCCTCCTTCTCCTCAACCTTCTCTCTCAATTCCACCTCAGCCCTCACTTTCTCACTCCTCGCCTCACTCTCCCTGACTTCCAATGCCCCAATCTTCCTCTCCAATTCCCTCACTTTAATATCGCTCTCTGCCCTAGCATTCCTCAAACCCTCCACCTCTCTCTCCAAGCCCTCAACTCTCCGGCCTTTCTCTTCCGCTGCACTCCTCAATTCCACCACCTCCTTGTTGGCCTCATCAGCATCACTCATCGCCGAAATCAGGTCATGCTGCAACCTAGACGCCTCAATTTCCAAATCCGCGGCCCTCGCGGCGATGGAGTCTATTGCCCTCTTCCCATCCTCGGCCAACTCGACCTCCCTCCCCATTTCCTCAAGCCTCGCCTTCATCTGGCCCTCACCGCTCCTCAGCCTTTCAATCTCCGCCATCAGCTCCCGGACCCTCTCCTTGGTCTCATCGTTCTCGCGCAACAGATTGAATTTCTCAAGCTCTAGCAACTTCAGTTTCATGTTCAGGTCATTTACCTCAGAATCAGCCTGATCCGTAGCAGGGCGCAGATTCTCCACCTCCGGATCGCTGACGCCATTGACAATCGCCTCATCCGCCATGGAATCCTGCAAGCTCTCAGCAAGTGAAATCAGAGGACCCAGAAAATGGGAGTCCAATCCAATCCGACAGAAGGCGAGAAACCCAGCGACGAAAACGAGTGGGCGATCAAAATAGGAACTTTAAGCCTCGAAGAGAACTGGAACTTACACACAGCGGTCGCGAAGTGGAGAAGACGATCGCAAGATGGGAACTTTCGCCCTACCCTTTTCGAGATATCCCCTCTATTTTACCAGAAAGGAAGGAGGAAAAGCGAAGAGCAGGAAATGGGAATCCTGCAAAACGCAGCCACCTCTCAGGAAGCGAAATCAGAGGACCCAGAAAAATGGGAGTCCAATCCAATCCGACAGAAGGGGAGAGAAACCCACGATGCAAACGGGGGGATCGGCACTAAAAGCGAAGGGAATCGATCAAAAGAGGAAGCTTTAAGCCTCTAAAACAACCGCAACTTACAGGCAGTGGTCGCCGAGCGAAGAAGAGAAACGCAAGATGGGAACTTTCGCCCTACCCTTTTCGAGATATCTCCGCTGGATGTTTACTGGAAAGGAAGGAGGAAAAGCGAAGAGCAGCAAGGGGACAACAGCGGTACCACTCCACCCAATAGCCACCACCACCACGACCTCTCTCTTCGGACCAGGGAGATGAGAGAAATGAGAGAAGGGTTTTCTGCTGGGAGTATGTTCGGCTGCGGCAGACGCAGGATAAGCGGGGCGAGGTCAACGGGGCCCACCTCCTTCCGCTTTCCCACGATCTCGGCCGTTCGTTTTGGCCTCGCGGCCGGCACCTTCCACGCGGATCCCGTTGATGGAGTGAAGACCAGAGCATCCGAGTGATCCGCACGTAAGATTGGCCACCGTAGCTGATTGATTTTGGTGGGAAAAGGATGAACGCCTGTAAGTTATAAAATGGAATTATACCGTAAGTAACGATATTAATTTCTAGACACGTGTCGCTATCTTTGTCTTTTGTAGTAATTATTTATATGGGGAGTTACGATCGGCATCGATCATTACGAGGATTTGGTTCCGAACGTGGCGCTCTGCAGAAGTTTCCCTTGGTTAGTAGAGCTCAAGCGCAACTCCCTGCGCTTTTCTTGACAAAAAGGGGAAGGGCAAAGCTATTTCATAAGTTTTTTTTTTGTTTTAAACTACGTTAAATATAATATTTAACTTATTTTGTGATGTTTGGTTCGTTTAGAAAAATTAGTCGAGAGGAAGATATTTTCTCAATCGACGGAAAATATATATTTAAATTTAGCAAAACGATTTCTTTTTAAAACAATCGGATGACTAGATATCAACACTTGAGTCCAAAACTTTATACTTTGTTGCAAAAACCCCAATGATGGTTTTGAGTCTTCGTTTGCAAGAATAGGCCACTAACTCCCGAGCCTATGATCCTAGTATCCGTGCCCAGTACCCTCGCCCAAGTTCATCAAGCCCAAGCCCTCAATGCCCACACCTGACTCCACCGAGGGCAGACCCAAAGCTATGGTGCCCATGCCCAATGTCTCAGCACTCGGACTAGAGTCCACAAAAAGCCAAGGGTGGGATCTTGGTACCTAAGCTCAAATCTCCAACACGTGAACCTTGGGTCCACAGAGCGCGTGCCTAAGTTCTCAAAAAGTCGTGCCATAATCTATAAGGTTGAGCTTGGGAACTCAATGCTCAAGCTCAAGTCATCAAAGAAGGTTAAGTCGTTTGAGAGGTTGCAATATTAGATATCCCCCTTTTAAGATCAAAATTTCATTTTCAAATTAATTCGGAGAAACAAAAGAGGCAAAACAAGGTGATTTTGTTCCCTTTTTTATTGCTATGGCACTTAATAATAAAAAGAAAGTTCATGCATTGAAGCAAATACTATACCAAAGTTATGATTTTCACTTTTATCTTGTTTTTCCCTAAAAAGGGTTTAGCATGGCCTTTTGATCCATTTCATCGTAATCTAATTAACTATATGATCGCCATTCTTATATGGGAAGAGAAATGTGAGAAGTTTGAATCCTCACATTCTCAAATAAAGACGATTTAGTTTCGAATATGAGTTTTGATTCCCATATCTTAAAGGAGGCAGAACAAAAATAAATAAATTAAAGTGAAAGTTAGAGTATGAGCAAAATAATACCAAAAAAAAAAAATTATAATCCAATTAAGATAGGCTATTCTTTGACCCAAAAAAAACTTTAAGATGGGCTATTCTTATTTTGGGCCAAGCTAAGATGGGCTATTCCGCATATCAGTCACACGGACAGGATGTTCTTTTTAATCATGTTCCAAAAAATGAAAATCCTCCGGAATGGGCTGAAAAGAAAATTTCATTTTTCATTGTTTGAGCGTACTGTTCAATGAGCTTACCTGAGCAATCCAACTGTTCAGGTGAAAAACTATGGTGCCCCCCCGGCTTGCCAGTCGCCATTAACATGATGCGAGCAAAAGATTAAACCAGAAAATGTGAATTTCATTTGTGGCGACGATGGTGACTTGTGTAAAGACAAGTTGCAAGATCTGTACGGCAGCTGAGACTTTAGGATCCATCCTCCAAAAATTCTGCAGATGGCACATGCAAGAAAAGATGTGCTACCTAGAGATAAATCAAAAAGATTATATATATATAAAAAAAAAAAAAGCAGAGGACAAGGCAATCATGATTCATCTCATGAAGTGCCAAACATGTTATCAACGTATTAAATCCGAAGAATGCCAAAATGATTGTGTCACTGTCATCGCATCTGTGCTTCTGGATAACAATCACCATCCATGTTCACGGCATTCAAAGCCACGTAGACTTTAATGGACAAAGGCCCTACTTGCTCCAAAACAGAGGCCCGCCACCGATTCACTTTTTTTTTGTATCTTTTTGCCATCTGAACGAGCAATCTCTTTCTATCATCAAAGCAAAAATGATGTTTACGACATTAGCAGATTTGGAAAAAATAAATTAAAAAATAGACCCAGTTTCTCTTTCAATTTGTTCCAAGCACCAGCTGATCTCTCTCTCTCTCTCTCTCTCTCTCTTCCAATACCAAGCCAAGAACCAAGCAACCGAAAAGGCAACAGAAGGGCAAGTAAGCAAAAGGAGGAAAAGAGGAAGAGAGAGAGAGAGAGAGATATCTTTCTTCAATATTGCAAAGAACAAAATAAATCGACATCAGGGGAGAATAAAGTCTGACTAGAAATAACAGTCCTCCAATTACTTATTTATTTTTTTTCGCTTTTTTCCTTCTTTTTTCCCAATCTTCCATCACCGCCCCTCATCCTCCAAGTTTCCTCTTCTCCCTCTCTAGCCCTTCAAAGAAGTTGGTGAGGGCTCTCATGGCTTTGAGCTGCCCCTGCAAGGCCAAGATGTACCCGGCCGTCTCTTCGAACAGCTTGTCCACCCCTAACTCCGCCCCGCCGGGCACGATCCTCTGCAACGCCACGATCTTCCTCTCCACTTCGGCCTTACTGCCGTCGTCCTCGAGCCCGCCGTCGTCCCCGTTCGCAGCCGCCGCGCTCTGCTTCTGCCTCCGCTTCCGCCGCGACTTCTTCTTCAAGTCCCTCTGCTTCATCCACTCCAGCTTCTCGCCGCGCTCGCCGCAGCTCAAAGATCGGTTCTTGGGAGCACCCACGTCGGGCCCTTGATCCGAGGACGTGGCCGCGCTGCGTCGAGCCGTCTCCATGGATAAAGAAGAGAGAGGGAGAGGGAGAGGGAGAGGGAAAAGGATGGGTTGGACTTTGACGAGAGAGAGAGAGAGAGGGTCGAGTTGAGATGGTATGAGTTGTGAATGTGTGAATGAATGGGAAGACGAGGGAGGGGGAAGGGAGTGGTTAAATTATTGTTGAGTTCCCAGAAATGTCAATGCCAACGGAGCAGGGCCCACCCGGTTTGGCCTTTTTTTTTTCTTTTTTTTTTTGGCCACACTAAGCTCTGCTTTCCTATCTTTTTTTTGTTTGGATTGGAGTGGAGGTGTAGTGCTGCTCTCCAATTAAAGTGCCTGGACATGGTCGAGCCTATTCGCTGCTCCCATGTGCCCTTTCTTTAATTTTTCCCTCCCTCCCCTCCCTCCCCGCTCGATAAGAAAAAGACCATTTCGAAAAAGTACTCGGAACCATAACCAATGATATCTCGACCGCGACGCACATAAAATACGATCGAGTTAATCCCATCTCAATCAAACTCCTCGGCCACGGGATGCCCGGAAGCTAGCGCGAAACCACCTCTTCTAGTTGCGGTTCCCTTTTTTTATCTCGCGCATGACGACTCGACTGCCGCTCATGTGACGAACGCATTGAATATCCAACGACCCCCCTCACATGTTTTCGAGGGCCTCCATCACGCGATAGACCTTAAAGGAGAATGGCTACGGGGAAAAGAGAGAGGGAGTAGCCTCGCCAGCGGCGGCCGCAGCAGCAGCAGCAGCCGCCGCCCACGAAATATTATTTCAGGGGGGGGGCATGTGACCGGCTACTAGCTCGTCCTACGAGATCCGTCTCTGTCCCTAGCGATCGAGAAAGATCCTCCCGGCTCGAGGACGGGCTCGTCATTCCCTGTCGCGGACCGGACCCTCCGCAGCTCCTCCGACAAACGAAACATCCGTCTCGGCGACCGAGGGGATGCGACCGGACTGCAACTGCACGCTGCGAAGCTGTCCTTTTTTGGGGGAGCGGTCTCGTCACCTTTTTGCCCTTTTGGCCGTCTCGGATGGTGGGGCGCGGCGACGCCGGGGATCGGCGGCGGGGCGGGGCGGGGGTGGGGATGGGGCCCAGCGGGGGGTGGGGGAGGCATCGCGGTAAGCGGGGCGGAGGTGGGGAAGCGGCACATGCGATCACATGATTTTCTCGAACCTAGCGAGGCCTAGTTCCAGCGCAGGTAGCCCCCGCCCTCTGCCTCGCTTTGGCCTCGGCGCCACGTGGCCGTCCTTTTTTTGGGGGGGGAGGAGGCCCACCTAGAGCCCCTCAAAGCTTACTTTTTTTATTTTTATTTTTTTTGCAATCACGTGTTTACGTTGTCCATGTTTAAATTAATGGAATAGTAGTACAGTAAATACGACGAAAAATCCAATCTACATGCACAACAATTTTATTCTATATTAATTTTTTTATCATGAAAAAACCTCAAAACAATATACTTATGACATAAAAAAAGGTAAAATCTTAAATTATTATGTTTTTCAATTCACCAGTGTTTTGCTCAAAATTGTTCTCGTACCTATGTCTTTGAACAACTTAATCTTCACTTGTCAAGTGTAGTGATTAGATACCCATTCCCGGTTAATGAACTCGTGTTTAGAAATTCAAATGCGAGAAGACCTCGAAGTACTGTCTTGATCTACGAATCGTAAAGCTGGATTGCACAACACGTAATGTCACAATCAATCAGGGAGAGAAATGTATCGACACGTCACGCAAATCCTCCGTACCCTATCACGATGGTCACGCGAATTGTATGCGACAAAGTCAAGAAGTCATTGCCACGGTGGCGGGGGGGGCGGCGGAGGTGGCGGTGTTTCCGAGGAGGAAACCAGTTGGCCGAGCTGCGGGCGGGTCCCGCCGGGGATCGTGGCGGGGTTGGGAGAGAGAGAGAGAGAGATCTGGTGTGTTGGGCATATGGGGCTCCATGTGATCAGAAGCGCCCGATCCCCTGTTCCTCCCTCGTCCTCATTCTCTCAGACAACTTTCTTGGATCAAGATTCAATCCTCTTCCGAAAAAAAATATATGTTTCCTCTTTAAATAAGAGATATCTCGATCGTCTTTTTTTAAATTCTTTTCCTTTCCGTTCTCTCGCATTTTCGCTGGGATTTTCCAATTGAATTTTGTCGGCCCTGGCGTTTCCGTACTCGATTCAGGTACCGTCCCTCCACACCGCCCACCGCCCCACGCTTTACACACGAGAACCAGGGCTTTCGAAAGAAGGAAAATTCAGGATGAAAGGGACTTTTGAGTTAGAAGGGATTTTTGTCAATTGTGCCGCTGCATTCATGCACTTTTCAAAGTTTTCTTTATCTGTCCGATGCCCCAATATGGAAATGACTGGCTGTTTAACGAGCATGGTCCACTCGAAACTTCTTGATTCGAAACATTTCGACCCTAAACTTTTACCCCTCTCTCTAGACTTCAGCCTTTTTGTGGATCACAGAACATGGCCAGTATGTTGTTACCCACTTCGATCTCGGCTCGTTGGGGGGCAATTAATAGAGGTAAATATGGTTCAAAGGGTAGAACCTGGAATTGAAGAGCAAGATCGGTGGAAACTTATCTAATTCCAGATTCTAAGTATGCACGGTAGATTTCAGGTTCTAAAAATTAAGGAACCTATTTCAACATATAGATTCCAATATCTATGTAGGTGGAACCTAAAACTCGGAATCTAAAAGAAGTTTTTATGTTTTCCTTGATCAATGTCTTCGTGCGATCTTATGGTATTTCGTAGCGTCCGATGGAACCACTATTATGAGCGTATTAAGATTTTTATTTTATTAATATTCATATTTTTCGTATTTGTGATGAGTGAATTATAGTAATAAGTGGTGGTCATTAAAAGTGATAATTCATTATAACCATTCAATCAAAAATACATGGGAAACTTGGGTAGAATCTAGAACTAATCCCGAAACTTGTGACAAGATAGGTTCCAGGTTCTTGGATATACAGGGTAGGTTTCAAATTCAAAAAAAAGAAGAAGAACATTTCACGGAATCTAGAATCGCTTATCCTTACTGCTCAACTTACTTGGTAACAGGAACTTCGGTGCATGGAGCTAGGATCAATGTACTCAAGACAATTTACTCGACATGGATCGGATGCACGCGATGCGATGATTGCGAATCAATGAGGCTAAAGAAAAGCAAATGAGCATGGGGCGGGGCTGGGGACAAATATGGGGACCCATGTGGGGGCAAAAGACAGAAAAAAAGGTAAGGGCGATGCAACGAGCGAGGACAAGGCAGAGAGCACGACGCATCATGGCGCTCTGCGTCGGATGGGATCTAATGCGCGACCCTCCCTCCCGCGCCCCATCATCCAACGCCATTTCAGGAGACAAGAGAGGTCAGTCCTTGTCGCGCCTCGTCTCCTCTAGTTGCAGCCCAACTTGTTCGACGCTGACTCTTCGCCCCTCCTCTTGCCAGCCGAGAGGCTCGTGGGATTGGACAGAAAATGAGAGAGGACCAGGAATCGTGCGTGGAATACGACGAAGTTATGGGGGCATCGGCGGGTTTATGGAATCTCTTTGACTTTTCAAGAACGTTAGGAATCTATAACGCGACTGAAGGGTCCCTCCCCCCCTCTCTCTCTCTCTCTCTCTCTCTCTCTTCTTGAGAGGTCCTTAAGTTGGTGGACGATGGGGTCGTAGGGCGGCTTTTTATCAGAAAGGGACAGCTGAGAACCGATTGTTACAGCTTTTGGTTTTGGTCTTGATCTGGGTGAGATCAGATCCCGCAACTCCTCCTTCATTGGCCTTCGTCTCTCGAACTCGAACTCGAACTCTGGTGGAATCAGCTGACTTGCCAGTTCTCTATATATTTTCGCTACACCCTACCGTAATATATATATATATATATAAAACACGAGCATTCACATTCGCATCAGATCAAATCGAGACTATCAAAACCAGGCAAGGCAGCTCAAGCCATTTGAACTCTAGAGCTGCCTTGACTAAGACATTTGCATGACTGTTGAATTCAGTAAACGAGCGCAAGCGCAAGCATTTGTTCGGAAATGTACAGACATCGGGACAAACCTCTTCAGTTGCTTGGTTGATTCTCTTTGGGTTGAAGGTAAGAACCTCTGCACTAGCTGCAGTGCCAAAGGGTCTGCACTTGGGGAATTTATGTGCGAAATGGAACCTCGTACTAGTCAAGTATCTCCTTGTCCTCTCATTTCTGGTCTGAAAGAAACACAGACTAAGGTCATATCAAAACCCAGAAAACACAGCGAATGCACACAGTTGAGTTGTTATTATTTTGCAGCGACCACCTACGAGATGATATCTATTGATGGGGTTCCGAGCAGATCCGTTATTAAGTCTAGCTGATTGATCGCATTTTTCCCTGGAAACAATGGTTTCGTGGCAAGTGGCTCGGCAAAGATGCAGTCCATGCTCCGTATGTCAGTTGCAGGGCTATACCGTACCGAGATGCCATAACTTATGATAAGGTCCACAAACCGATAGCATAATAGATGTCTTGATAAAGGACGATAAGTATCTGCAAGAACGACGTACGATTTTAGCAGTACCCCGACTTTGGCTACATCGACTTAGTGGTTCGCCAAAACATCACGTTATTCACTTCGACAGGACATGTAAAGCTCATAAACCAGCTTGCTTTCAGAAGTACACATCTGGACAAATCAACCGCTGGGGGTATACTGTATTGAGATGCCGTAACATATGATAAGGTCCACAAACCAACAGAGTAAGACATGTCTCAAAGATAAAAGAGAAAAATTCACAAGAACAATGTCCGATTGGTACCCTGACTCTGGACAAATCAACTTGGTAGTTTACCATAAGATCAAGGTACACTTTAACATGACATGTAAAGCTCATGAACCAGCTTGCTTTAAGTACACATCTGGACTAACCAAGTAAATAAAGAGAAATTTATCACATCTGATGTTTTCCACTCAAGTAGTCCTTAAGAAGTCGAGGGTGATATTCAAGGATTTCTCGGAAAATTAGTTCCCGTATATCCTCGTTGGTAACCATTCGTCCCTCAAACTCGAATTCCATCTTTTTAATGGGATGAGTTGAAGGTTCCCTTTCAACTTTGGCTAGTCCTTTGAAGTATGGATCGGCTAATGCCTACAAAAAGTCATATTCATTAGCACAAGACTATGCAACACGAAGGAAAGTACAGGAAGATAATAGGCAATCTAGTTTCTCTAACCTAAACAAGAAGCATAATAAAATGATCAGATAAAATAAAGACAAATACGATCTCAACCTCTTCAGTAGTAGGGCGATCTTCTGGATCAAAGGCAAGAAGCCTTTTTAATAGCCGCAGAGCTAAAGGGTCTGCATTTGGGAATTTCAGCTTAAATAGCTTAGGCTGCTTCTTCTTCATGCCAGTTAAGTATCTTCTTGCCTTATCATTTCGGATCTGCACATGTTGAAAAATTTATAAGGATTTGCCTTCGTCCTATTTATCTAGGAGATATATCACTTATAAAACCCAGTATATCATAAAGATATAATTCCATACCCTTGCAATAATATCTACTGAAGGCGTTCCAAGGAGATCAGTCATTAGATCCAGCTGATGGACAACATTTTTCCCAGGAAACAGTGGCTTCCCGGTCAATAATTCAGCAAAGATGCAGCCTATGCTCCACATGTCAATTGCAGGAGAGTACTGCATTAGAATCACATAACATTGTGAGGTCGACACACAAAAAGTTCAATATGGAACAGAATAGGTACATCTTAACTTTTTAAGTTGCCGACAGACTCACTTATCTTTGGAAAACATCTCCTTTGATATCTCTATTTAAAAAATACAAGATAACAAAACTGCAAACCATATCCTATAGCTCAGCACATCCATGAAAGCATTAAAGCCATTTAGCTACGTCGGATTCAAGTTACAGTAATGTCATCTCAAATATAGTCATGGCCCGACATGTTGTTCAAGGTTTTAGTCTCTTTCAGTTTCCTTCAACAAGAACTCTCCGTCAAAATTGGACTGAAGTCTCATTAATATCCAAGCAATTACTCACTTGCCAGCACAAATAATTTCATCTCAAAGAACCAGAAGAGTCTATCCGCTACCACTTACACAATTTGTAGCTGCATCACCCAACAAAAGAATCACCAAGCCAATCATCACAGGTTCTGCTCGTATGCTTTGTTCTATCAAGTCAAATTCCCACATCAATCTTGTTCCAGCTCTTTTACCCCGTCTCTCCCAGAAATGGCAATGCGAAGATTAAAGTGTTCACAGCCTTTTGAAAAAGTCCACAACTTCTGACTTGTAGGTTCAACAAATTAGTTTCATTACATACAAACGCTCCTAGAATCACGGATTTTTTTTCTTCAATGAGCAAGTCAAGCTCATAGAAAACACAAAATCATTCTGCGAAAAGTTCTCAGAGTTGCAGAGGGTTTAATTTACTAAAGCATTCACCTGTCTCGTCTAGACTTCTAACAAGCAAATCAAGTCATGCTCTGTGCAAAAAATATAAAGCCAGGCTGTCTGTGGTATATCAACAGAAAGCTCCACGTCCCCCACAGAGAAAATGTGAAGTTGAGAACTTCATAAAGATTAAAAAAAAAAAAGCACAATAATGTATAGGTTCATATTGACCGGTAAAGTAATTAAATAGTAGGTCAAGACACAAATTTCCTACACTCGAAGCGAGAAGCAAAGTACAGCAAACAAAGCCAACCGTCTAACATTTTATCCTCATAATGAAAGCGACGCCCGTAATAAAAAAACTTAATAAAAAGAATAGACGAATGTGATAGCTCCAATGCAAAGGAAATGCTTTGACAATCCTTGCAGCAGGAGCAATATCTATGTTGGTCCAGATAGTACCAAGAAACAACAGGAGTCTCGGATCTTAAAATGCATGATGAACTCATGCTGTTCAAGATTCTAACATTGAAAAATAAGATGCACAACCACCACCGTTACCTTGGACAAAAATGCTCCGCACAGTTCTGGAGCTCTATACCATCTTGCAGAAACGTAATCCTGTATGAAGTACAGGGCGGAGCATTAGTGACCATCTTCCACCGATGTCAGAGACTCAAAAGTTAATGACTGGTTATGAAATTACATACAGTCCAGAGTACGGCGTAGGGTGTATCATTGAACGCAACCCTTGCTAAACCAAAATCACAGATTTTGAGCTTACAATCTGCATTTGCCAATATGTTGTTTGGCTTCAAATCTCGATGGAAGACATTTGCTGCAATCATATGCATAAGTATCAGAAACGGTCTGTATCCACTTGAAAACAAGACGATTCACCACCAGAAGACTATCATGCTCTAACGAGATAAATAATCAGTGGATTGGAGACGTGAAAAGTGTAGTTTTTTTTTTTTGTTTTTTTGGCAAAAGTGAGCATCATCCACAATGGACAAATGAAGCGTAAAAAATGATCAGATTAAATTACTTATATGATGAACACAGTGTTTTAGAGGTGACGATTAAAGATAGGTACAAAAGAAAAAAGATTAAACATTACCTATAGCGAATGCTTTAAGGATAAAGATAGGTGCAAAAGAAAAAAGATTAAACATTACCTATAGCGAATGAAGTGAGGATAAAACTAAGAGTGAGGGATACCCAAATGAATATACTTCAAAGCGCGAGCTGGTGAAGGAGGTAAATTATCCTTAAAGTCATCATTAGCTTTAATGACTTGGTGAAGATCTGACTCCATCAGCCCAAGAGCAACATAAATAACCTTAAAATATCTTCTGGAAGGTGGCAATATTATGTGCTTTGTTTCAAAAATATCAGAGCCGTGAAAAATTAAGTTTACTTTCTTTTACAGAAGCGAGCATCCAAAATGGACATATGAAGCATCAAAAAAAGACTGATCAATAGTGCATATATGATGAACACACTGTTTTATAAGGGATAATTAGTAGACAAGTGCAAAAGAAAAGAGATTGACATTGCCTACAGTGAATTGAAGTGATGAGAAAGCTAGGAGTGAGGGATACCACTATGAATATACTTCAAAGCGCAAAGTAGCTGGTAAAGAAAAAACTGGTAATGCTCTGGTGTTAAGTCATCATTAGCTTCAATGACTTGGTGAAGATCCGAGTCCATCAGCTCAAAAACAACATAAATATCCTTAAAATTTCTTCTGGAAGGTGGCAACATTATGTGCTTTGTTTCAACAATGTCAGGATGCTGTAGAAGCCTCAACAGCTTGATCTAATGAAGAACTCTAGCTGCATCAGATATGTTCTCAAATATATTGGGTATCTTCTTTATAGCTACTTTTTCACCAGTATGGGTGTCAATTGCTGAGCAGACAACCCCAACACTCCCTTTCCCAATGACCTCTTGAATTTCATATCGATTTGCATCTCCACAGTCAGATAAGAAGTCCATTTCTGCAGAATTCTGAGGCATGGAGATTTGGCTCAGCATGAAAACACTATAGAAAGTCCATGTTATGGACATCTTTTTTTTCTATAGAAAGTCCATGTTATGGACATGGTTACTAGAAAAAGTCCAGAGTTTCAAACCAATGTCAAGGAGGAAGCAACAAAGTTACACATATAAATGCAAAATACACACGACAGAACAGGACTTCTCAATGCAAAACAAGGGGAAATCTTGAATTGATCGTTACAGATTTGAAAATGCACAACTAATGGTGCCCAGAACGACCTAGCGGAAATGCTCTCTGATATGAGATGGATGCCCTAGGCAATGAAATGCTCGATATGCTTAAAAAATCTTAATTAAATATCTTAAATGACTAGTCTGCAACAACAATAAAGAAAAGATTCCCCATGTTGCTTCTGCTTCACCTTTCGACTTTGACTAATCAACAAAGACAGAACCCCCCCTTGTGAGATTCCAAAGAAAGCATTTGAAGATTTCAAGAGAATCTTTCACTTGCGCGAAGTTCGAGTCAAATAGTTTCCAATTAATCCAATTGGTACTTGTTAGGCCTTCAACTTTTAGATAGGCACAACCTAGCTCGAACTCTCAACAGATATGATTGTCAGCTTAAAATGGCTTGGTGATCCCTAAAAAACAGAAGCTCGCTCTCCCCCTACTTTCTATTCTCCTCCCTGGTTCTAAATCAACGCACATATAATTGCATGAACTGAAGACAAATACCATTGAAACCGGAAATGTTTTGGTTTTCTATGTCTTAACTAGCACCGAATTCACTTACAATCCTGACCTGATTGTCTGCAGACCCACTTCCTGTTCCTTCGGAATATCTTGTCTCGCCTGAATCCTGGCCACTCCTTGCCTTCATCGCTTCAACTCTGAAACAGATGAAACAACAGTCAGGATCGACTTTGAGCTCCAACATCGAAACCTAACAATAGGAAGCCGGACATCCCAACATAATTTCCAGTGAGCCCCTAACATAAGTTCAATAAAAACCTCGCACGATCCTGAGTCTGTCGTGTCTCATCTACTCGCGGAGCAGCAGGTGCAATTGAACGGTGGACAGAGGAACTGATCCCGCCAAGGCAATTGCTGCAGGCTCGAGGAGATGACGAGGCAGAAGAAAAAGCAGTGAGTCACACCGGCGAGCCTGGATTAACATTGTAAAAATCATCGTTGGGAACGAAGGTCAGGAACTTGAAAACCATCTTCTGCACCGATCAGTCCTCAGCTCGAGCTAGAATCCAAAAAGAAGCAACAACCAAGAAGGCAAGAACTAAGGGTCATCGTCTGTAATTTCTTCGAAGTTTACATAACCGAAAGACCGCGGATGACAACAAGAAGCGGTTTAACAATCCATCATTGATCGCTGTTGAAACCATCTCTAATTCTCCTTGCTTTTCATATGTTAGTGTGCGGGGGTGGTGAAGTCAACGAAGGTTTCCTATAAACAAATGTAAATTGCAGGCAGGTAGAACCGACGGTGCGTAAGATTCTGAGGGTGACTATCGAAGACGATGAGCATCGGCATTTGACTTTTCCCGCCAGGCGCATCGATGGTTGGTTCATGAGCTGAAAGACGAACAAGAGGAGGATGCCACGGTGACTACAGATATGGCGGGAAACGAGTTTCTCTTTTCTTCCCTCAGCACGATGCCCATCTTTCTGGCCGCTCACCCATAATCACATGCAAAATCGATAGAAAGACTGCTCGTTTGGGCAAGCGAGGAACATCTAAGCACCCGCATCGCATTCGCCTTACGATTTTATGAACCGAATTCTAAAGATCGATCTTCAATAGTAGTTGGCGAATATATACCACGATGACCAGCGAGCGGGGAAAAACGACGTAATTCGCTTCAAACCGGATGTCGAGAAACATCAACCTTTGAAATGCTTGTTCCTATTTTATCACTTCTTTATAAATCAATCTTAATACCCCAAGACGCGTGCGAGAGAGAGAGAGGGAGAGATTTTCTTCATTGATCACTCTACCCATGTAAGCATTCTTTGTGAGGGGGGGAGAGAGAGAGAGAGAGAGAGATTTCCTTCGCTGATTACTACCCTTTTAAGCATTCTTCATCTCACAGAGAATGCATTCAGTATGAAAACGTACGTCTCGTCGGGTAACAGTTAAAAACCGACATATCCTTATCCTAAACGTCTTTCTGTTCCAAATGTTCGTGTTTTGGATTTCCTAAAAGGAAAGTACGTTGTACCCCCGGGCGCGGCCGTGCAATAGAAGCAGCCCTGGGGATCATCACCGTAACGAATGTTCGATCACTCCTTTCACTAAGATCAGTTTGGAGGGTAAAGATCCAACCCGTGATTAATTGCGTCTTCCGACATTGATTTATTTATCCTACACACCATTTCTCCATGACACATTCAAAGGCTTCAACTGAGAGAGAGGGAGGGAGGGAGGGAGGGAGTATAGAATCAGCAGTATAATTCACTAACAGTATGGTTTTTGAACAAATGTACTTGCCGGGTGCCCATGAAGACGCTGCCTCCTCCGCGAGATGTGCACCACACCCGCAATCAGTCTTACGCGGCAAACCCAACACACAGAATTAGGTCATCTCCGTCCCGAAAGAAGAGCCAGTCACGGGTCACTGTATTCAGACAAGCCAACACTACGCTAGCGCCCTTTCTTCAATACATTCTTGTCATACCAAACTGTACAGACCCGACCTTCCGGTGAGCTGCCGCGTTGGCAGCAGCGGCAGCTGCAGCACCAATCCCGCCATACTGTGTCTTTGCCGCTAAAAAGTTTGTGTCTATTGCAGCCCTCTCCTCGCCATTCTCCATTTTGCCCCCACCTATCCTTGTCATAAAGAACGGGTTCGTGTCTATGTTTATGGCAACGTCTGGCGCTAACTTCGCTGCAATCCCACAGTGTGGAATCTGCTTGGCATGGGCAGCAGCCACTTCTCTCTCGGCTTCAGTCCCATGCCGTTCTTGCTTTCCCATGCTCGCTTTATTGTAGCAGTATGCAGAAGGCATTGGCTGCGAGGGGAAGACAGTACCTCGGATCATCGTTCGAGGATCATACACATCTTTTGCAATGTGCCTGTTCTCGTATGGAACAACTGGGCCCACGACTCTTCCTGGTTTGGCTGAGCAGCGACAATATCAGCACAAGAATCACCCATTCACTAGTAAAAGCAAATGTGCATGGAAGAAGGTTAACTACCGATTGGAAGTCTTTGGGTTGCTTGGAAGTTCCTGGATGGGTTCACTTCCTCAGCCTGAGTTGGCTGATCTTTATAGCTGTTTATTTTTGGTTGTTCCTTTGGCAGAACTGAATTCGAATGTACTACGGTAGACCTGTGATTGCGCAAGGCATGCAATGTCACGGTTCAAAACTCAGATACAAACACAAGACATACAATTTGATGCAAGCGAAACAAAGAAAGGGGGGGGGGGGGCATGAAACCCAAATGTACCTTGGCAAAGACACGTGCTTTCTTTCTAGAGGGGCCGAAGCACCACTTTTACCACCATTTTCCTCCAGCTGCGCAAACTGCTTCCTAAATTGATCAACAGCGCTGTACACAACATAGACAAAAGGAAAGATCAAGGTGGAGCAACCAGTGAGTCAACTGAAGAAACAGCGGACAGATCAAGTTATAGCAATCATTAAGGGCATTGACAATGTTCTTCAAGCAACAAAGAGAACCGAGAGACAGATTGACTACACCCAATAAAATTGGTACTGACCTCGGATATAGAAAATTGGTCCTCTCAGTTCCATTTATGTAGTCCTTAAGAAGTTGAGGGTGATATTCAAGGATTTCTCGGAAAATTAGCTCCCGTATATCCTCCTTGGTAACCCTTCGTCTCTCAAACTCGAATTCCATCTTTGTAATGGGCTGGCATGAAGGTTCCCTTTCAATTTTGGCTAGTCCTTTGAAATATGGATCTGCTAATGCCTACAAAAAGGTCATATTCTTTAGTACATGACTACACAACACCAAGGAAAGTACAGGAAGATAATAGGCAATCAGGTATCTCTAACCTAAAGAACAAGCATACTAAAATGATCAGATAAAATGAAGACAGATAAGATCTCAACCTCTTCAGCAGTAGGGCGATCTTTTGGATCAAAAGCAAGAAGCCTTTCCAATAGCCGCAAAGCTAAAGGGTCTGCATTTGGGAATTTCAGCTCAAATGGCATAGGCTGCTTTTTCCTCATGCAAGTTAAGTATCTTCTTGCCTTGTCATTTCGGACCTGCATGTGTTGACAATTTATAAGGATCTGCCTTCCTCATATTTATCTAGAAGATAAATCACTTATAAAACCCAGAACATCATAAAGAAATAATTTCATACCCTTGTAATGGTATCTAGTGAAGGCGTTCCAAGGAGATCAGTCATTAGATCCAGCTGATGTACAACATTTTTTCCAGGAAACAGTGGCTTCCCAGTCAGTACTTCAGCAAAGATGCAGCCTATACTCCATATGTCAATTGCAGGAGTATACTGCATTGCAATCACACAAAATTGTAAGTTTGCCAGACAAAAAGTTCAATATCAAAGAGAATTTGAGGTGTTGCCAATCTACTTGCTTATCTTCAGAAAACATCCAACTCTAATATCTCTATATGGGAAACAGAAGATAACAAAAGTGCGAAGCATATTCTATAGCCCAGCATCTCTATGAAAGCATTAAAGCCACTTAGCTATGTCGGATTCAAGTAGTGTATCTGCTATTGTCATCTCTGACAGAGTCATGGCCTTCCATCATGTTATTTAATGGTTCCAGTCTCTTTCAGTTTCCTTCAACAAGAACTCTCCGTCAAAATTGGAAAATCTCTCATTAAAATCCAAGCAATTACCTGCTAGCCTAATTTTACCTCGTAGAAACAAAAAAGTCTATTTTCTACCACTCACAAGATTTTATAGCTGCATATCTCACCCAACAAAAGAATTGCCAAGCCAATCATCACAGATTTCTGCCCATATATGCATGATTGTATCCAGTCAAGTTCCCATATTAATGTTGTTCCAACTGATTTATCCCTCTTCTGTCCCAGAAAATGCAATGTGATGATCGACTTGCTCACCAACTTTAAAAAAACTCCTCAACTTCTAGCTCAACAAATTTCAGAACATACAAAAGTTCCTAGAATTGCAGAATTTTCTTTTATGAGTAAGTCCAGCTTATAAAAAAAGGAGGGTTCCGCTTTGAATTTGCCAAAGCATTCACATGTCTCGTCTAGACTTCAAGCAAATGACTTAAGTCATGCTCTGTTTGAGAAACTATAAACCCAGACTATATCTGGCATATCAACATAGAGCTCCACATCCCCCACAGAGAAAATATTTAAGAAGTTGAGAACTTCATAAAGATATGAAGAGAATACATAATGATGCAATAGGTTCATATTGGTCGGTAAAATAGTCAACTAGAAGATATTTAGATCAAGCCTCAAATTTCCAACATATGAAGTGCAGAAGCAAAGTAAAAGCAAACAAGACCAGTCGTTTAACATGTTCTGCTCATAACGAAAGAAATCACTCTAATAACCAACTGAATAAAAAGAATAGATGGAATGTAACAGCTTTAATTCCAAGAAAATGCATTAACAAGCCTTGCAAAAGGAGCTATAGCTATGTTGATCCATGTAGGTACAAAGACACAACAGGGGTCTCTGATCTTAAAATGCACGATGACAAGCTTATGCTGATAATAATTCTAACAGGAGAAATAAGATGCATGACCACCATTACCTTGGAGAAAAATGATCCACACAGTTCTGGAGCTCTATACCATCTTGTAGCAACATAATCCTGTATCAAGTAAAGGGCAGAGCATTAGCAACCATCTTCCGCCAATGTGAAAGAATTAAAAGTTAAAGGCAAATTAAGAAGATACATACAGTCCAGAATACGGTGGAGGGTGTATCATTGAACGCAACCCTTGCTAAACCAAAATCACAGATTTTGAGCTTACAATTTGCATTTGCCAAAATGTTCTTTGGTTTCAAATCACGATGGTAGACATTTGCTGCAATCACATGTGCAAATATCAGAAACAGTCTGTACCCACTTGAAATGAGGACAACTAATCACCAGAAGACTATCATGCTCAGATGATATAGATAACCAGCGGATCAGAGCCACGAAAAATATAGTTTATTATTTTACAGAAGTGAGCATCCACAATGGACATATGAACCGTCGGAAAAAGACCGATTAAAAGTTTTAAATGTGCCAATTAGTAGGTAGGTGCAGGAAAGGAAAGAAAAAAAAAAGATTTGATTATGTACAATGAAAGAATTGACGACAAAGCTGAGAGTGAGGGATACCTGTATGAATATACTTCAAAGCACGAAGTAGCTGGTAGAGAAAAAACTGGTAATGCTCCTTTGTTAAGTCATCATTAGCTTTAATGACTTGGTGAAGATCCGACTCCATCAGCTCAAAAACAACATAAATATCTTTAAAATCTCTTCTGGAAGGTGGCAACATTATGTGCTTTATTTCAACAATGTCAGGATGCCGTAGAAGCCTCAACAACTTAATTTCACGAAGAATTCTAGCTGCATCGGATATGTGCTCAAATATATCGTGTATCTTCTTTATTGCTACTTTTTCGCCAGTGTGAGTGTCGATTGCTGAGCAGACAACCCCATAACTCCCTTTCCCAATGACTTCTTGAATTTTATATCGACTCGCATCTCCATATTCAGAGAAGAAGTCCATTTCTGCAGAACTCTGAGGCAGAGAGATTTCTTTCAGCATAGAAACACTATAAAAATGTTTGCAGTATAAATAACTCGAAGAAAAGTTCAAAATTTCAAAACCATGACAATGAGAACAGCACCAAAGTTACACATCTGAATGCAAAATCACACACAGCAGGACACACATTCCCAATGCAAAACAAGAGGGACTCTTAAATTGATCATGACAGATATAAAAATGCACAACGAATGGTGCCCAGAACTACTTAGCAGGCGATACCAAAATCTAGGATTCTGATGATGAGATAGATGACCTAAGCGATGAAATGCTCGATATGCTCAAAAGATGTCAATCAATTATCTCAAATGACTTGTCTACAAAAACAACAACAAAAAGCTCCCCGATAGTGCTTCTGCTTTACCTTTTAACTTTGCCTAATCAACAAAACAAGAACCCCACAGTTTTGAGATTCAAAGAAAGCCTTTCAAGATTTCAGGAGAATCCTTCACTTATGCGAACTTCGAGTCAAAAGTTTCCAACTTCTCTTAGCGGTTGATCATATATTTCGAGCAGCTCAAATGAAAATTTTGGCAATTAATGTTACAAGAAAAAAGGAAGCTCCTATACTGACAAGTCTAGACTCCAGAGTCTGAAAAATTTTCATACAGGGCCTACATGCTAATCTCCGAACTGCCTAATAATTAATTTGGCAAGCAAGGGCAGATAAAAATGTCGAGGATTAACAATTCTATACCGTCAGAACAGTTTATTTTCGCTTTAAGCAACACATGCAAACACCGGTACCTTGCAATATAAAAGCAAAGGCAATCAACATATGATGCCCAGAACTTTGGCAGGTTAATATTTTTCCAAATTAGATAGCTCCCAAGGCCCCCCATAGACCGAAAATGAAAAATGAAACAATCTTCCATTGGAATTTGAAGATAGATTACAGGGTCGAGGACTAAAAACATGCAAAGAATTAACATAGCATCCCTGAAGTATTTATTAGGTACAGAAAAGCAGACAGATATCCATCAGCTGAAATTCAACTTACTATGTCCTACTTCCAGCTAAGAAACATCCAAGATCAGGGTGATCCATAAAAAACTCGGATTCAAGACAGAAGAGGTGGAACGTGCAAAAGGAAAAAGCACTCGAGAACAAGAATAGATTCCAATGACAGATAGAACAAATCAATGGAATCAAGCGAGATCAGAAAGAGATGTAAGCACATATTTCAATTCGCAATATCGATATCAGAATAAGAATGAAACCCACCTCCACCATCAAAACTAACTCCTGTTTGTTTATGCTGTTTCAAAGCGAAAATGTAACAGAAGCCCCAATAATTTAAGAGGCAGAGCATCCCATAAATGTATTATGATGAGCACCACCCGCTTATAGTGAGAAAGAAACCAAAAGTTAAAAATAAAGATAAAAATGAAAGTCAGTGTTTTGATCCTGATCTAGCCCCGGAAGTATCCCCACCGAACTGCCACATAACTTAACCCATCTCTAAATTCACCCCCCCCCAAAAAAAAGTCAAACTTTATCCACAAACGGAGAAGCACAAGAACGTGCACCTTGAAATCAAACTCCATAACTCCAAAGGCATCATAGATTACCATGTCAAACCACATTGCAAATAATCTCGTCCTCTCTCATCTGAACACAATTATATGCATCCTCACCAGCTTCGTTATAATCATAATTCATCAGAAACCCAGAAATGAACTCTCAAACAAGAAAAGAATAAGCACAGAATCAAGAGATCATCCAAAAGCAATCACCTTCTTCCTCTGATCCTGCTGCATCGTCTTCCCAATTTCTCCACAAAAGAAAAAAGCCTCGACCTTTAGCTCCCAAAAACACCAAAAATTCAGAAACCCGAGACCGAAACAAGCAACAAAGCCCAGATGTCTTTTACCCTCTTCAAAAGCTCAAGACGAGCACTCAGAAACAAGGCAAATCCATCTTCAGCCGCATTTGCCCCACCTGCCCCTGCTCCGAATCACAAGACGGGAGTCCCACCTTATTCTCCTCCCTGAACAGTCCTTCTCCAAGCATAAATCCCTCATGCACTCCCTTCCCAAAACAGCCTCAACCACCCAACAAGACGCCCCTTTTCTGGCTATCATATATTTCTCCGATTACGACCGAACAACTGCAGCACCGGCTCCCGCATATCTACCGGATCCCGAAACCCCGAGCTGATTGCCACCGCAAGGAAGAACCACACCCCCCCCCCCACCACCGCCACCCCTTCCTTTTCTCTCCACAAAATTCGATGCATCCACCAACTTTTTTGCCTCCTCCTCTGATCCAAGCCTTGAAAGCCAAGGTTCGATCTTTTTCTCTTCTGCCGCTTATACACAGCGAATGACGAAAAGGGTTGTGATAAAAAGAGGCCTGAGCAAGTGTGTAGAAGCAGCAAGCAAGATCTGAAACCACACCGACAAAAGAGCGACGCTGAGACAGATAGATAGAGAGAGAAAGAGAGAGAGAGAGAGAGTGGGAAATTTATCAGCAACGAGAGAGCCGAAAAACATATATGTAAATAAGATTATGAGAGGCCTCGGCCCTCGGGCAGGGACGACGCACGCTCGACCGCCCGTATACGGATACGAATACGTATGCAGCGGCAGTGGCGTCGTCGTAATTATGCGGAAGTGGAGGGGGCGTTTCGGGGAGGCTGGTCCCTCCGGTGGCTCTCGGTGGCCGCGGCAGTTCCCCTTTCGCGATTCCGTTTCTAGAATCGCCGCCCTCCCGCCTATCTCCGTGCGCGTTCCCGAGTTAGGTACAACTGTGCCATTGGCATCTGGCATCCACCAAAGGTGTCGGACAACTCACCGCTTCACGTGCGCCCTCCTGGTGGCGGAAGTGGCCGAGGGCCGGTGGGACACACGAGCGGAGGAGGCGGCGGCGGTGGCAGCGGCGGCCTCGCGAAAATCGTCTCCCCCCGGGCCTCACCAGATCGCAACCTCACCCGGTCGCAGCTCAAGCCACATGAGACCTGCACGATTCAAAATGCAATCCGGCTAAATTTGAGTTTTGATGGAAAAAAGATCCCGAAACTTTTATATATAATTAGCGCATGCATCAAATACATCTATCGACAAAGCTTGTTTTTTAATGGCAATGCATACGAGTCGTACCATCGACGTCACATGAGTTATTAATTGCATCAGACTTCTCATTTCTTTTTACCGGTCTCCGTATGCCATTTTATTTAGACGTGATCATGTACCAAACAATCCTGTGGCCCTGGCACTATCACAAAAAGGCTGAAGGTCACTTTGGGTGGGTTTGGGTGAGATCGTTTCGTATAAAGCCCTATTTAATCGATCGGATCCGACTCGAACCTCTCTGTCGAAACTGTGATAGACCGTCGTACGGACTATATTTTCAAGTAGATATACTCACGGACCAATCACCTTATATGGCATTATATAATCCGATAGTAGCTTGCCCCTAGTCGCTACCGCAAATTGGATCAAATGTCGGTGTTGCAAGTCGATTGGGCGGTAACAAGGTGGTGTGGGGGATGTAGCTAGTTTAACAATTGTTTTACGCTGTGTGCTTTGTATTGTGTCGAGCGCACAGCTTCAACCATCGTTTCCTTGTCGGCACAGATCGTCCGTGATCAGAAATTCTCTTGTCCTCTTCTCTGTTAGCTGGGCACTCTAGGAAGTGAAGAAAACAATGAGGATTAGGGTGAGGAATCGATGCTCTGGAGATGGCTCGATTCAAAGGTCATTGTTCTTGAGATTAGTCGTGATTTCCAGGGACGATTGATAGGGAAAAAGGAGTTGGCAAAGCTTAGAAGTTATCAGCCCAATAGACTTTGGGAAGATACATTCAAAGTCGTGACCTCTTTCGCAATAGAGTACCATCGAATGTTGCATACGGTATTTGGTTAAATGAGATGAATTAGTGAGCTATACAAGCTAATTTTTTTTCTCGTAGATTAGTACGTCATTTTTGCTAATGTGATCGATGCGCACGTATTATTCAATTGCATTGATTTGATCGCAATTGAATTCTTCCGAACAAACCCCACCAAATTAGTGCCATCGAGCGCGGTCGACATTATTAACTACGGACGACTTAATCGAACTCCATGCCAGCAAGTAGTAGGAAAGGCCTCGTCAATTGGGAATCGACACGGATGTTATGATCCTTTTTTTCATCATGTCTTCATGGCTTTTTGTGTTTCTTTAGTCGGTCCGAAACAAAAACAAAACCAAAAAAAAACCCACGTACAACACGTGATGCCCGGGCCCAAAAGCGGATGTGGGGTCAACTTCACAATAAGCCCAGTTCCCAAAGTACCCACGCAGCTCGAGTTCTGACTGGACAAAATCTCAAAGCGTGTCGACTACAAATAAAGATTACCACCCGCGAGGGACTGCCGCGGAAACCCCCTAGAAAAAGCAGACAAGTCGCAAATCTACCATTCGCGCAGAAGCATTAAAATTAGAAATGGGCAAAACCCAATACGTCTCACCAAACGCTCGGGGACGCATCACCCACCTCGAATTGACTCTGCGAAATGCCTATAAACTACGAAGGCGCGACCCTACAAAAAACACGTCGGCTGAAACCGGGCTTCGTCTCGTCTCGCGTTCCCGGTGGTTGCTTCTGGTTAGACTGCCCACCGTCCACTAGAATGGAAAAATTAAAAACGTCGCGAAGTGTCTTGAAATGGCTCTCCATTGTGTGCGAAGAATGCACCCTCGGACACACGTTTCGAGGTCGTTGTTATGACCGTGGATGTCCGATGATCTAACGCCGCGATTTAATCTGAGGCATAGCACGCAGAGGAGAGAGAGAGAGAGAGAGAGACGTGAGGAGATGGTCGAGTGGTGGTGGACGATCGCGTAATGGCAGTAGGCAGCATCGGGTTTTTTATGGTTCAATGGCCACGAAGCGGTGGTGATGTGGCTTTTGTCTATAGTTCGTAGCAGCGAAAGGAGGAGAGAAAGACGAGAAAGATACGGAAAAGAATATGACGTGAGAACTGGATTGAGATATCTCGCGGTATATGAAAAAAATGAGTCGGCGTGTACGAGAGAATCCTTTCTGAGGATATGCCGCTGGACCGTGCGGACCGAATTTATGTTGAAATTTCTGCTCTATTTAATGAACCACTCCTGTCCGTGAAAAAACCGTTGTAAGTCGGCTAATCCTATTAAATAAGCTTGCATTTAACACGAAACGATTTATTTATTTTTGTCAGTCCTACGCTAATCCTACTCTAACACTCACTCTCAGACTTTTGTCCTGCCTCCTTGCAGAGCGTGGGAGTCGAAACCCACTCCTGAAATGAAATCTTCCCCACCCTCAATCCCCCTGAGAATGTGGGGATTTGAACCCCCAACATTCCCCTTCCAAGATGGAAAGGTGGCCACTGAGACACACGAAACGATTGAAGTTGACGTAAAACTCGATGTGCCCTCCTTTCGTCTTTACTCTTTTTACAAAGTTGCGTTGACACGGCTTTTGAGAGTTAGGTGGGGAAATGATGATGAGTGCTGAGCCACGGAGTGAAAAGCATCCTCATTGCATGTCACCATGTCAACAATAGTGATTAGAAGTGCCTTATATTCTTGAATTTTAGTTCGTGGAAGTTGTCTAGACTTTCATTTCACGTGCCAAACTCCGTCTAGACTTCACTTTTGTCTTCCCCTCATACCCATAACAACTAGCGTATCACGTTTGATACCTAACATATATTTCCCATATGTCGTGTTGTGTACGATTCATGCATATGATAAAAACTCAACTTTTTGGGGAATCCAGTCCAAATGAGCTTCAAAGGGAACATGCTCGAGTGGGTCGAACTTCTCTCGATACAAAGTTGACCTTTCAATAGTGGGTTTGTAATCGAGAAGAGGCAAAGAGATCGATTCGACTCGCACGGATCACGCACACTCACATAGAGAGAGATGATCTAATTTAAGGTAGGGGTATTCTTGGGCATAAGATTCCGTAGAACCACTATCAATTATTTTAAAAGCTTAAACCGTAAGATAAATGCACGGTTTAATATTCCCTCACACGTAAGTTAGACTTTAGCCTAAGTCGATGCCATGTATGATTTCATGGGAAAATCATTACCGATTGTCTTAAAAGTTTAAGCTGTTAGACAAAGTCTCGATTTAATATTTAAATAGTCCAACGTTAGGCATGAACAAATGTAAATCTAGACCACTTACTTTTAATTGTAATGCATCCTTATGTGGCTCCTTAGCCTCCACAAAATCCCAAGCGCACAATTGATGTCCCCGATAGTGGCAACATCACACTTAAGAACCTGTTTTCAACCTAAAACAAAAAGTCGATCAAGACAAGTCCCGATCGATTTCAATTAATCAAAATGGACCTAAAGCCTAAAGCCCCCACGTAAAAAAAAAATCAGTTCCTTCGAGTGCTGCCCATAGAAAATGAGCAAGAAAAGCACCTTTACCCATTTTTTTAAAATCCTTCTCCCTTTTCCCCCCCGAAAATAAATATATTGCCCGGAATTATTATTTTAATATTAGGCAACTCCCGAAAGTGATTAGTGTGTGGAGGGGGAATGAGGTCGCCAATCATTTTTTGCAAAAGCAGGTCGCGTTGTTTTCAGCCGAATAATAGTGTTCTTCAAATCCCCCACCACCACACGATGCCAAACCTATAAAAGTTACACATAAAGCCTCTTTGCGGAACCCAAAAAAAATATAAAAAGTTTAATTAGTAATTTAGACTGATATTAGCTGGGGCCGTGATTAAAAAAATACAAGATTATGCGATTTAGTTAAATGATTAAACAAAAAGGACGCCCCTTTCAAGTCACTCTCTCTCTCTCTCTCTCTCTAGAGCCAGAACCCACAGTGGCTTGAGCATAGAATATAAGGGCAGATCCCTTGTCTCCATCGTTCAATCATTTATTCTTCCTTTTATTTCGATTTCCGCGAAAGGGAAGGCGTCGAAACTATGCACTCACTCGGTCCGTAGCGCCTTTTAGATATATATTTAATCACGTTAAATATGATTAAGATATTCTCTAAACCTCTTTTGATCGTGCATACGTTTTTACTAATGGCGCATGTTGTTATTTAACCGCAATCAATCGTAATCGATGTAATTGATATCAGAAAGAACATACGATGAACTATGCTTATTGTCGTCGTTTTTTATGGTCGTCTTAAAAAGTTATGTGATAAAAGTTTAGGTGAATAGAATAGCCTTTTTTTTTAAAAGAAAATTAAATAGTTTTATCAATCTTCTTTCAAACTTATGAATGATATTTCTCGCATGCTTCTAAAACCGTGCGAGTGTGTTTTTGGAATGGTTCCACGCGACGAGATACATTTTCACCGAAAATTGATTTCTATTTTTATTTGAATTGGGCTCCATGGCAATTTGGACATAGGTGTGTTTGTTTATGTTTTTGAACAAAAATTCTGTTTTTTTGTTCCCGGGAACAAAAAAAGAACAGAAATAAGAAACAAGAAAAAGTTGATTTTTTTTGTTCCAGAAACACTTTCAATAAACAAAATTTTTCTCTCTTCTATTTTTTTTTTCTCTTTCTTTCTTTTTTATTTTTTTATTTTTTTCTTCTTTTGGCCCGTCGCTGGCCTCTGCCATGGCCGGCGACCTCACCGGAGCGTCGCCGGCCCCTGACGAGGCTCGACCTCGCCTTGGCTGGGCGAGCTCGGGCTCGCCCAGCCTCACCCCGCGCCGGCCGAGCCTTGCCGGTTGGGCGAGCCCTTGCCGATGGCTGGGCGAGCTCGACCTCGCCAGATTTGGGCGAGCCCAAGCTCCCCCAGCCAATGCAAGGCCGAGCCTCGCCCAACCACGGTGAGGCCGCCGGCCAAAAGAAGAAAAAAATAAAAAAGAAAGAAAAAAAGGAAAAATAAAATAAAAAAAGAAACAAAAAAAAAACTCAAATTTACCAAACGTGTTTCTGTTCTTTTTTTATTCCCGGAACAAGTTTACCAAACCTGTTTTTCTAATCAAAATTTGTTTTCCGGAACAAAAATAGTTTTTTCTATATATGTTCTCCGGAACAAAAAAAGAACAGAAACACAAAAACGCACCCAAAATGTAATGCGCAAGGAAGAACTAAAACTAAAACTCTAAACGAAAGTAAATGCAGGAAATGGAAAAATCAATTCATAAACTGAAAGATACATAATTGTGGATCATTTTTTACGATGATTCAACACGGTGTATATAGCTTATTACAAAATACAACTGCCCCTAAGTGGCTAATATTCAAATTATAAGTTGCAATTGCGTTTCTCCCAATCTTATGCACCATGGTCAACTTCCACGATTACATATGTACCTTACCTATAAGTAGTTACAACTCTTCAATTGTTGCCAGACTCAACTGCATCTTCACAATTGCTCTTTCTAACGATTTTAGGCTCCGTGATTGCACTTCATCTTTTCTACTAGCCATTCATGACTCCTCGATTGTCGTTGACCTAATTGTTAATTGGCATTTTTAGTCTTCAGTTTCAGCCTTTAGCATTTATCTTAGCATCAATCGTCATCCCGTTGTCAACTTATGTTGATGGATGTACTATGGTCATCTATAATCGTGGATAAGAATAAGCTCTTTTACTATTGACAAAATTTCGATAGTTAACCGCTCAATGCCAAACTCCCGTATAGGCGTCACCATCCTATCGATAGTATCATTATCTAACACCGAACTTTGTATCGGCATCGCATCGGTTAAAAGACATGGTCACTTTTAGATGTCAACAACGAGCGATCATATCACTATAGCAATAGCAAACGGAAATGCACATTGTATATGATGGCTATATTGATCACATTCATGATTTCATCATTATTTCATTGCACCGTACCTAATAAAAATAGAGACTTCATTCATCCAACAATTGACTAATACTTTTTGTTATCTTAGCCAAAGTGGAAATCATGGCATGCCTTGCTTCTAAATATGTCACTACATCGGGCCATGGTGTGCTGCTACTTTTTTTTAATTACTTATGCGCTAATAAAAAGCATAGTTGAATAACGTGTGTTAAACATAATTAGATGATTCTCCACATCTCCCATAATTATTCATATATTTTCCTTGACTATGTGTATCCTGGATTGATCGTAATAGATTGCAAAGAGTCCCCTAATTATCTCTGACAAAGTCAACGGAAATGTATAATTTCAATGGATCTCGTAACGAAGAATACATGAGGTACTTACCAGGTTTACAAAAGGATTACATAGGTAACAAGATATCACAATATCAATTACAATCAATTAAGAATATGCATGATCCATAGAGAAATATGTATAATTAAAGAAAGATATCGAGAATCTCCTAATTATATCGTAAGGAAATTTCCGACCAGGAAGGGAAGTCATTATTTTGTAAACATTTATAGACCACAGAAATCCACAAGCTCCAATTTCCCACTCAGTGCGCGTTGTACAATTTTGCATAGTCTCCTCAGCAATCATTGTCTCAAAAAATAAAAAGAATTAAAAAATGCATTTTACAATCTATTATTGGTTTATAAAAGCTATAGTCCTTCAAGTGGGGTGTCCCTTGAAATGAAGTTCAGCCGGACCCCAGGCCTCTATAATTGGTGGGGATGGATGATCAAGCTTCACTTCATCCACGACGAAACACATAATGTCGGTCACATGCAAAAATCTATTTCCACTTTGAAATTGAGCTTCGACACGAAAGAGCAATATCAGATACATTAAAGATTGATCTGCAAACATAAATATATCGAGCGGTACTGATCGATCTGCAAACATAAATATATCGAATGGTACTGATGGACAGCAAAATCGACATTTAAACAAACGGGGGACCGGTCATGTTCGATGCTTGAATCAGATCGAAATTTAGCACTCGAATCTGCTCATTTCATGTCATCCATCAAACCAAACGATAAAATAAAATAAAATTCATGCGAGCGGATCGACAGGAATTGACCTCTGTGAGATTTTGTAGGACCTTAATTTAATTGGGGACATATAGGAATTGACCTCTGTGAGATTTTGTGGGAATTGTGAATCCTTTGTAACCTTATCTCCCGGTGTATATGAAAAAGAAAGAGTGATGGACCCATTTTTCGTTCGATCGTGGGTTCGTCCAAAGAACGAGAGTCGGCATACTTAAGTCCCTTGTTTCTCAGTAGCTCAATGGTAGAGTTATCGATTGTTAACTAACTAGTTTTAGGTTCAAATCCTACTTGGGAAGAACTATTCTTTATCGACCCTTGTCCTTCTCCTTAGTTCCTAAATTAGTAGAATCGTGGAATATTCAATGTAGGAAGTTGATTGCGGGTTTTTCTTTTTTCTTTTTTTCAGGTGGGATGGTAGATTTTTTTAGAGTATCCAAAGTCAAGAGGCCAATGACAATCCTCTTTGAGATTTTGAGTAGGGCCGATTTGATTCCATTTGTCTATGGATACTGTCAAGAATTCAAGCCAACTGTGCGTGATTTATTATTTAAATATTATAGCATTCATCCTCATATTTAGTTTGATCGAAACTTATTCAAAATTAGGATTTTCAGCTTTGATATCATGTAAGATTTCATGATACTTAAGTCCATTGTTTCTCAGTAGCTCAATGGTAGAGTGATCGGTTGTTAACTAACTAGTTTTAGGTTTAAATCCTACTTGGGAAGAACTATTATTTATCGACCCTTGTCCTTCTCAATGTACGAAGTTGATTGCGGGTTTTTCTTCTTCTTCTTCTTCTTTTTTCAAGTGGGATGGTAGAATTTTTCAGAGTATCCAAAGTCAGAAGGCCAATGACAGTCCTCTTTGAGATTCTGAGAAGGGCCGATTTGATTCCATTTGTCGGTGGATACTATCAAGAACTATTATTTATCGACCCTTGTCCTTCTCCTTAGTTCCTAAATTAGTAGAATCGTGGAATATTCAATGTAGGAAGTTGATTGCGGGTTTTTCTTCTTCTTCTTTTTTTTTTTTTTTCTGGTGGGATCGTAGAATTTTTCAGAGTATCCAAAGTCAGAAGGCCAATGGCAATCCTCTTCGAGATTCTGAGTAGGGCCAATTTGATTCCATTTGTCGGTGGATACTATCAAGAATTCAAGCTAATTGTGTGCGATTTATTATTTAAATATTATAGCACCCATCCTCATATTTAGTTTGATTGAAACTCATTCGAAATCAGAATTTTCAGCTCTGATATCATACGAGATTTCATGATACCACATCCGACTGTTCTAAAAATTTAAGTTATTAGATAGAAATAGCGAAGTTCGCTCGAGTAAATTCCTCATGGCGTAAATCTAAGCCTCCATTGCTTGCATTATTACTGTGTCGGTTGCTGCCCGGGGGCTGGCTCCTTGGCGAGCAATCACCGCACGCGCGCCATACGCATGTCGTACCGACGACGTGGCCCGCGACGGTCGAAGAAGGGGACAGGGAGGGGGGGTGGGTCCCTGCGTTGCACAATAATGTCAGGATCGAAAGAGGGTGCCAAAAATGGGGAGGAAGAGAATGAGAATCTGGGCTTGGTAAGGCCGACGTCCCGAGCATCTCCCCTCCGTTCATTAAGGACTGTCCCTCCCATGTGATGCGACCACGAGAAGTCATTCTCAAGCTTAGCTAGCCAGTGTCCACACGTCCATCGTGGTCCACCCCACGAAATTAATTATAAAAAAAAAACTATGTTTTATAATAATAAAAATAATAAACGCGTCGGTCGCACCCAACTCTATCCTCCATTGGAAATAAACGGGGCGAAATTGTCCAAAAAAAATTCTTAAATCTAGTGTATTTTTTGTCAACTTAATTATAAACCATTCGATTTTATTAATTGAGTCATTAACTTTTTCAACATTTTATTAATTGAACTCATCCGGTCAAATTTTAACTAGAAATTGCTAATATGAATGTCAACCATCTTACATGATATGGCTGATACTGATGTGAACATTTTTAAATATTACTTTAATATTGTTTGGAATTTTTAATTTTTAATTTTTTTTATTATTCTCTCTTTCATTTTTTTTTCTTTTCTTTATTATTATTATTTTTATATTTTACCTTAGTGTTTGAGTTAGGGCCGGCGAGGGTCGGTCGCTGTTAATGCCGGCCATGTTACATAGAACAACCGGTGCCCGTGTTAGCGATTTCAATCAAAATTAACCAGATAGATTCAAATATTTATGATTGAATTCGCAAAATTATAATAAATTCATAACTTTCCGAACAATTCTCTCAATTAAATAATTTCGAGTTCGATCAGCTGTCGATTCAATTCCTCTCGATCGATTGACCATGTTCGATATCCCGACCGGTTCCGAACCGCCCGTTTCGCTACGCATTCCGTCCTGAGGACGTGGGCGTTCGGAGGGATGCGATTGGACCGTCGAAAGCATGCGCACCCAGAAAATGATCTTCATCTAATTCGACATTAGCGGCACGTGGTTCAGCAAACGCAAATGCATTCTTTTATAATATATAAGCACCGGAGTGCCCGGTTCTCTACGAAACCGTTCGGACGGACGTAGAAACTGCGAACGATGGAAAGCTTCACGTAAAATACCAGACGTCATTATCGTAACAATGATGAATGAATTTAATCACCGTACGTAACCTTCTTATGAGGACGCGCCATGTGATTACCGCGCTAAAAAAAAATCGGTAGGTGAGGAAGGTTAAACACGCGGATTAGAAAACGCCCGGTGTGAACGCTCCCGTCTTTTTCCACGTAAGTACATGGTACTTTGGGCATCGCTTCCGTGTCTTGCTCCGCATCGATTACTAAATTTTGATATTCGTAAGCGACACATGGTCGCGCTAAATGTCGACATAATTTCACAACAACATAAAGTTAGTCATCCGAGATTCACCTACCAAAAACGAGGGGGGAAATGATTTTTGTTTTGATCGAAAAAAGGAAAAATTGCCAAAGCAGAGCGACGGGACTCGAAGCTGTCGATTGGGCCTGGGCCTGGGCCTGGGCCGAAACGACCGGCCCAAGACGTTAGCCCACGGACGCAACTGGCGTGTCGTGGAAGAATCCAGCGAGGCTCGACCGCCGCACGCGCCTGATCGGACGGGCACGGCACTTCGAGCTCAAGCGATCGCTTCACCTAATTTCTCCTCCCTCTCCCTCCTCCTTATTTTATTTTGTTGAGTAAACGGTACAAAACAGAGGCCAGACCGTTGACTTCCATCTGGGTTTGACCAGAAATCGGCACCCTTCTTTTTCTTTTCGGTTTTTTTGGGAAAGATACCTCGTCGATAACTTGTGCACCCCGCTATAAATCCTACCAAAAAGAGGGAATCGTGCCCGCGTATCACAAAAATAGATTGAGTCTCATAATTCATCTCTCGGATTCCTTAATGATTATCAATATTTAACTTTCTAACATACATCAGATAAACTCAACGAACAGATCGAGTTATTTTAGTACAAGTGGGACCTTATGATAATGGTTTATTCATGACATTGTTATTGTCGTTGTCTATGGTTTCGATAGAGAACCATCGTGGAAAAGGTCCTGCTCACGAAAGGAATGCGAAACGGCACGAAATCAATCATTTGCTGGGTAGAAATTTGCCCCAACATCCCATGGACTTTCCTTAATTATGTCTCCACCATGCTCCCCGCTCGACCCCACTTTTCGTGGATTAACTATAAAGCGCACCACATAATGAATTCATTAGCTACCGTACATCGACAATTGTCGGACCAATCTGATTATTAGCGTTTACACTTAGGTTTTGTCTGTTTCGTAAAAAAACACATAATTTTAAAATTATTTATTAGTATCGCTCGCAAAAAAAGAAGAAGAATATTTTAATCGCGCGTAAATATTTAAACATAAATTATTATCGAGAATACATATGTGTTTTATCGACTTATTATTTCAAGCAATGCAAACAATTATTTTTAAGGAAATATGTTTAGGAAAATGTTCTTTGAATTATTAATTTTCCACAAAATAAATGAAGTTTTAAGATAAGACACTTTTCCTTTTGTATATAGAGAGAATAATCAATTAGTCATCTCGGGACGACAAAGCTATGTTATCAAATAGTGGGGGTCAAGTCTAATCTTGATGGGTGATCATCGATCCTCGAAAGGAAACTCAATACTACTTTACCCTCTCATCTCAAGCATTAGAATCCCGATCATCTTTCTTGGCCATAACCTACACAATTAAATAAAATGCAGAGGGACTCCAGTTTCTAGAATCGCAATGGTCTTTTTTCCTTTCATAAGATATTCCTGGATAATTATCTAACAAGTAATTTATTGATGGGCGAATATTTAAATTAATAAATATATTTCATTTTTCACGCGTTTCCGAATCCTACATTATTTTTTCCTTCCTCCGTATCTGTGCATAGGTCCAACGCATATTTTTTAATTTAATTAATAACACCAATAATCATGTTACCTCGAATTCACGAGATTTTCTTTGGATGTCGATTTTCAGGGACATGCCCACCCCAGTATTTTTCCGGCACGTGCCGACAAATGCATAATGGTCGCCCGCTAACTTTTTATTTTTTTCCATAATTATAAGACGATTCCCTGCCGACTCGGCGGCATCTGATTGGCCCGAATTTTGTTGAATCATGCATCTCATTAGGAGACAAGCTCGGCTCCGACTCGTTCGCCGACGCGAGGCCACGTCACCGGAGTCCCGCACCAGGGCGGGAGAACGGAATCGCCTGCATCCGATCCCACGGAGTTACCGCGCGCGTCATCTCCGATTGGCCACTCAGAAAGAAGGGGGCGCAAGACGACAACGGCGTGGGGCCCACTGGAATCGGGGAAAGGAGGGAGGGGCGGGCCGGGGGGTAATTTCGAGGCGATCCCAAGGGCAATTCGGTCAACTGGGGATCTCCCGATAAGATAATTTAGTCTTTTCGGCACTCGATGGTGGAAAAGGAAGAGGGGGGAAGGGGAGCCGTGCGTGTCAACGGACGCCAAAGGTGGATTCAAATACAGTGGAATGTTCCTCCTCCTTTTTGCCTTTTTTATTTATTTATTTACTTATTTATTTTCGGGGGAAACCCCAAAAAACAAAAAACAAAAAATTCTACTTTATGGAAATTTTTTACAAGGGGAAAATAATTGCGCCCTGGCCGAAGGTTTCGCTTTTATATTTTCTCGATTTTTTTATTACTTCTTCTTTGGAAAAAGGGAAATACATTTTCGCTTGATTTTTGAGATCGCAATCTTTAAGCTATTTTCATGCTTCTCTCTGATAATTATTGTGGATGAAGTGAATGCTTTAGCCTTTTAAAGAAAAAAATTGTTAATGTTTAATATCGAAGACTTTCAAGTTCATTGGACGCATTCATCAAGTGCATGTACTAAATTCTAGTTAGCAAATAAAGCCGTAATTACACCAAATCCACCCGTATTTGGATTGATTTTAATGTTTTGAGTTTGGTTTCTTTGGGGGCAACACAAGAAAATAATTGAAGTTCGTTGTCAAAAAAAGGTAAGCCTTTTAATTGTGATTAAGAGATGAATTAATGACTTTAACCTTCCGACCTGGGAAGCAAAGTCAAAGGACTTGCATGCTATTTCACATTTCTCGAGTTTATTTGTTTATTTTATCTCGAAAATAAAAACGATCGGTGCTGTGATAAGAATACTTCGTTGGGAGTTGCGGGATGAATATGTCGAATCTCGAAATCCATTTCTTTGCAATCGCAATAGGCGACAAATTGACCAAGTTGGCAGTTTCAATAGTTAATCCGGTCACGTCAATTCAAGATTTATATAATTAGATTGACACGCACCATAAGATCACGTCTTCAATGGATAAACCCAATTTATCTTTTATATATATATATGTTTACATCATCATGTTTAGTTGCTATAATTGAATGATGTGTCGCCCTTTTTCCTTCCCATCGATTCCACACTTCCCGATTCAAAACCCACACCAATAGATCGACATGGCTATAAAGCACATTTCCAATAAGATAACCATTACTGTATCACTATATTTTATTACCCTAATTCCGTAACCGGAGGAAAGGGAGATGAATCTTCCTCAAAATTTTTATACACGTTCCATAAAAATCCCAATCTCTCTCGAAATTAAAAAAAGAAAAATCTGCTAAAAATCTAATTGAGCTTCCGCTGCGCTGCCAATTCTCCGTCCGTTGATTTCGTGCTCGTGCTGGTGCTGGTGCTGCTGCTTCCTCCTCCTCCCCTCTTCCCTCCAATCATATACTCCTCCCCGTTCCCCCATTTTCTCTCTCTAAAGGTGCCGTCTTTCCTACCCTCTCTCTCTCTCTGCTCTCTCTCTCTCTCTTCGAAGCTCTCTTCTTCACTGAATTCGTGTCCGTCTCGCAGCGAGAGGGGGCCGGCACCGGGGAGTGGTTGAATTCAGAAACCATCTGGACTTGCACGGAACTCTTCTCTCTCTCTCTCTCTCTCTCTCTCTCTCTTGCCTTGGTCAGTGTTTTGATCCGGGACGCCTCTTCGTCCAATCGCTGAAGGACTCCATTATAACTTGCTGCCTATCGGGGGTTGCTGGAGCGAGGTGTATTTTCATGGTGTCCTCGTTAGGTTAATCTCTCCCGCGTCTTCATCCGCTTGAATAATTCGAGGGTGGGTTTTCTTTTCTCTTCTTTTCTTCTTCTTTATTAATTTCCTCGCGCCCCTTTTCTGGGTGCAAAGTTCTGTTCTTGATTTCACGCGATTCTCGCGTGCGATCTTCCGGCGATTGCATTCGGTCGAACTGAAGGGGGCGCGCGGGATTTCGGTCGTAATGTTGATTGGGTTTTGGCCGTCGGCCCGAAAGTTTACGACTTTGGGGGTTGGTCGGTCGGGGATGAGGAGGACTGTTTGTGCTTTGTTGCGATGATCGAACTTGTCTTGGGGGATTAGTTGTGAGATTTTGTGGAACTCGGAAGCGTTTCTGTCTCTCCACTGCTTTTACCAAGCTGTCTCCTTTTGTTGTTTATGTTGTTCGATTGAATTCATTCGAGGCTTTAGCAAAACTTAGGTTGTAGACGGATATGGTTTACGGATTCTAATATGTTCCTAATTGTTTTTGTTTTGTAATGGTGTGGGGCTCCCTTTACCATGGAAAATCATAGAATTCCCTCATGGGGATTCCGTTTTTCCCCTTCTTTCGTGAATTTCATGCTGACCCTGAATTCTGTAGTTGGCCAATTTTTTTATTTTTTTGCTGTAGTTAACTCATTGATTATGCTGAAACCTGAAGTCTCATGCTCTTATAAGTAGCGTTGTGGTGAAAAAGGGAAAGGCGTTAGCTAGCTCTTGGAGCTTGCGGTGTTAGTTGCTTGCTTCAGGGGTCGATGATATGACTGTTGAAAGTAGGAAAAGGAGACAGTTGGAACCTTTATCTTTTATCACTCTGAGAATGTTCTTGTTGACCTTCCCGATGCTTTCTCTGGGCTGTGGTTATATCCAATTTGGTGTTGTTCTGTGGCCAGTTAATTTTGTTTGAAAAGTTTTTAACTGCAGTTTATTCTATTGCTTTCCCAGTTCTGTTTTCTTAGAGTTTGAATAATTTGTTTGTCTTCAGTTCTGTGCTTCTTTTCTTCGATTAATCAAGTGATTTCTGGCTGCTTTGTGCTAGTCAATAAATGTTGTTCAAGTCTCATCAAATTGCTTCCTGACAGCAGCTGGTGGCTAAATGGAGCGGAACTCGAAGGGTTTGACTTTTGGAAATTTTGAAGGTGTGATTATTTGGTTAAACTGAATATTGAATAATAACTTTCATTTGGGTTCTATCAATCTTGTTTCCACTTATTTTGATGCGGAATTTCTGTTCTTCTATTTTCTCTCTTGGTAATTTCGTAAGAGTATAGAAGCAATAAATGATGCCAACTCATGGTAAACTGATACTTTGAGTCAAAATTACGTGGGTGTGGATCCAGACTCCATTCTTGTTTTGGGGTTTTTTCTCCTCCTTGGGTAGCCATGGGTTGAATAAATGGTGAATCATGAAAAAAGGTTGAATGGAGTTTGAGTCAAAATCACGTGGATATGCATAATCATATCTCAAAATGTACCTCCTGGTAAGTTGTATATTATGTGTACCATTATCATTCTCTTTTAGGAAAAAGGAAAATGACATAATGTCTGAATTGACAGACATGATATGGGGTATATACACATGTAAACATTGTTTTGGTGAGACCCTTTGAGGATGGCTGTCTTATGTCTGGCTACTTAGGCAACTCGATTACATCATGAATAGGAACAGTCACTCATGCAGCTAAAGGGAGATAGTTTTTCTATATCTGACTTGACTGGTAGGATTTGGATATTCTTCATGAACCTTTCCTTATGTTTTTGAACTATCAGTTGAGGGATTCACATTTTGACTCCCTTTAGATGCAAACATGACAAGTTACCTTTTAGCTAACATTTGAAACCTCAATGGCTCCTCTTGCTTTTGCTAATTCAAGTCCAACTCATCTCTTCTTTGGAAGGACCTTTTTTTGTTGGTCATTTGACTGAAACTGTCTCTGAACTGAGGATGCATGGTTGTTTGAAGCGATTTTTAATTTTTAAATTATTCATTTTATAGAAAGTATTTTGTGGCGCTCAAAATTTGACTTCTCTTCAATGCAAAACACTGAAAACCTTTCAAATCCATCAATATTTACATCTAGAATCTTAATATCAACTTTTCATATTTCCTTCCAAAACAATAGGACCATCCTAGCTTTTCCAAACATGTTTGTGATATTTGCGTGTATTTCAATTATCATCTCAGAACTTTTATGCAGCAAAGAATACCTCTTTTATTCTATATGGCCTATCGTGTCGTATTCATAAGATAGGTGCTTTCTTTATAGGTCCCTCCAAGGTTCCTTCAGCAAATATTCCAAGAAAAGTAGGATTTGGTGCATGGGGGATGCCGCATGAGGCACATGCCTCAGATGATACTAGCTTGTTTTCTAGCTCATTACCTGTCCTTCCTCATGAGAAGTGTAAGTATGTGCCCTTGTAATTAAACAAGACATTATTCCTACAGAGCGCTTCACAAGGTCGTTACTTTATATGTGCAGTGAACTTCACTGAGTCTGGGAATTTTGGCCATTCTATTGATGACAACTTCCCAAAGCTAAGTAAGTTGAGCCAACAACTTGAAGAGACTGACCCACTTGAAGATCTTGAAACAAGTGCAATTGGAAATTTGCTTCCTGACGATGAAGACGAGCTTCTAGCTGGCATAATAGATGTCCTTGACTTAGGCGGATTGCCCATTCAGCTGGATGATACAGACGAATATGATTTTTTTGGTAGTGGAGGAGGAATGGAACTGGACTATGATCCTCAGGACAATTCAACTATTGACTTGTCAAAGTTAAGCATATCTGATGGCTTTACAAATGGGTTTGGTCACTATGCTCTTACAAATGGTTCCGGAACAGTGGCCGGGGAACATCCGTATGGTGAGCATCCTTCAAGGACACTGTTTGTTCGGAACATTAATAGCAATATTGAAGACTCTGAATTGAGATCTCTGTTTGAGGTAACTGCATAGCTCTGCCACTCAGTTTCAAGTCATACTGTTCCTTTTTATCATCAGATTTTTACAAGTGAAAGTTTGCTTGCTTGTCTTTCATCTCTGTGGTATAATAAATTTCTGTACAAACTATTTTCACTGAAAATGGATATATAGATACAGTCTTTTCCCTATGGTCTTAGTTGGTCAAGTGATAGGCTTTCAAGGGAAATATTCTTGCACCAAAATGTGAAACGTAGTATTATAGCTCAGCTATTCTATTCTCTCTTAGTTACTGTTTTTATTTTTTATTTTTTAAACTTCAATCTAGTTATAGATGGTTCGATTTATCCTTTCATCTGTAGTTTTTTTTTTTGGTGGGTTTCAATGATATGGAAATGCTCACTGCTTTTTGTTTGGTGATCACAAATTTTCTTACTTTTCCTTTTTCTGGTAGCAATATGGCGATATAAGGACTCTATACACTGCATGTAAGCATCGTGGATTTGTGATGATTTCATACTATGACATTCGAGCTGCCCGCACGGCAATGCGTGCATTGCAAAATAAGCCCTTGAGACGAAGAAAACTTGATATTCATTTCTCCATACCTAAGGTACCATTAATTTCTAGTGTCTACTTGAACTGTTGATTAGACTGCTGTCAAGTATTAACTGTACTCCTGTGCATACAGGATAATCCGTCAGAGAAGGATATAAATCAAGGAACTCTTGTAGTTTTCAATTTGGATGCTTCTGTATCAAATGATGAGCTTCGTCAAATATTTGGTGCTTATGGGGAAGTCAAAGAGGTCATTGCTTTTAGTCTCATCTTGTATGGAGTAGTATGCTTTCTTCTATTCCTCATTCTAAAATTTACATTGTGGACTCCATTGTCCACAAATGCAGATCAGGGAAACTCCCCACAAGAGACATCATAAGTTTGTAGAATTTTATGATGTGAGAGCTGCGGAGGCAGCTCTTAGAGCATTAAACAGGAGTGAAATTGCTGGGAAACGCATAAAACTCGAACCTAGTAGACCTGGTGGTGCACGTCGGAAGTAAGTATTAGACTTGCTGTCTTAATATTATTACTTGTGAAAGTTTGATTCTAGTACTCATGACTTTGATTTCTAATGCTATATGACTGGTACAGAAACTGTGAGATACATGCTTGAAATCTTAGGACAGGCCCTCCCATTTTGTTTGTCGTTCCATTTTGCTCTTGAGAGAGCCTTGAATGAAAACATGGGCATAGTTGCTGAATTCCCTTAAAGTAAATAGAACTGTTGGAATATTGTTTTGGCCAATTGACAATGTAAATCCCAACCTCAGAAACCATGAGGTACATGCTTGAAAACTCGCGAAAGGCCTTTCTGTTTTGTCTGCTGTTCCATTTTGCTCTTGAGACAGCCTTGAATAAAAACATGGTTGTAGCTGCTGAATTAAAGTAAATAAAACTGTTGGAATGTTTTTTTGGCAAATTGACAAAATAAATCCCGACCTTTTGAAGCAATCAAATCCTCACCTTTAAATCCCATCAGAAAAATACCCAACCTTTCGAATCTGTTTCTAATCTATGCCAGATCCTTTAACACCATAGATGAGAGGGAAAAATATGTTAAATTCATTTCCAAATTGCAATATTGCATCGACTTTTATTTTTTGTTCCTTCTGTGATTTTCTCCCAGCCCTCATCTTTCATTATTATCTTATGATTGGATAATATTTATATAGCTTCATATCATCATTTTTCATTTACTGTAATGTGTTAATTATTTTTAGTAGATAAAAATATTGAAAAACTAGGTTTTCTTAAAGAAAATATGGCCTTAATGAAGATCCCGTAAATACATAATGCAAAAATGGGTGAAAGGGTAATTAAACAATAATTTTTATAGGGAATCTAATCTTGGGATAGAATTGAAAAATGGAGGAAAAGTGAGGAGTTTTGTTGCAGTTAGGCTTATTTTGTGACTGTTGTCTTTAATGAAGCATTTTTGGACAGACTTTAAACTTAGCAGTTGTGTGGAAAAGAATGGGGGAATAAGACTAGTGATTTCATTTTGTTAAGTTAGTTTTTTATTTAATTGGTGTCATTTAGATTGTGGTTGATCGAAAATTCAATTTGTTGCTCTAAATATGTATCTTGACTTCCTATTGCGTGGACCTTATGATTTCGCTCTACTTACCATGTAGTTGAAAGTAAAACTATCGTATGGAAGACCCTGATTAACAGTTGTTGGAGTTCCATCTTAGGTTCTCCTCATTAAGCATTGTTATGTAGAAACCTTGCATGAAATTGGCTCCAGCCTGCAATGAACAGAAATAGACATACTGGAGGGCATTTATCCAATTCACATATTAGTGATTTTACTTAGATCCATCAACATATAAAGTGTTTCAGGATGCTGAATATCTTGTAAAACTATTATTTACTAGCTAACTTAGGGCTCTACCTCTCTCGTCTAGCTTGATGCAGCAACTTAGCCAAGAGCTGGAGCAGGATGAATCTCGAGCTTTCCGGCACCAAGTAGGTTCACCAATTGCCAGCTCTCCTCCTGGTTAGTATTTCAAAAAGTCAGCTACTCTCATTATTTGCTAGAATTTGCTTCTCAATCAATTAAATAACGCGAATCCCCTTGATAGGTAATTGGATACAGTTTGCGAGTCCCATTGAGCAGAGTCCTTTGCATACTTTTAGTAAATCCCCTGGACTGGGATCTCCTAATTCTCTACAGAGCAACCATCTGCCTGGGTTAGCTTCGATTCTCCCTGCTCAGTCATCAACTTCGCCAAATTTTGCAGCCATTGGCAAGGATCAAGGAAGAATTAATCATGTCAACCAGATTTATCCAAATGCTGATTCTACAAAAGGAGTGACCTTTCCTCATTCTAATTCTTTTCCTGAGCATAGTCTCAGCACAAGTCCTGGACCTGTTTTTCCCTTGGCTGAGTCAAGTCCGAATACATCTTCTGTTGGAACTTTATCTGGTCCTCAATTTCTTTGGGGTTCTCCCACTCCCTATCCCGAGCGATCCAATTCATCTGCCTGGCCCAAATCTTCAGTGGGGCGTTCATTTGTCTCCAGCAGACAGGGACAAGGATTTTCATATGCCAGTCGCAATAATGCATTTCTGAGTACCCAACAATTACATCATGTGGGATCCGCTCCAACTGGTGTACCTATGGACAAGCATATTGGATTCTTCCCCGAGTCACCAGAATCGTCATTCATGAACTCAATGAACCCAGTTGCCTTTGGAAGGCTGGGTCGAGCAAATGGAAATTACATGATGAACATGGGTTCTCATGGCAATATAAATGCTGGTATAGGCATTCCTGGAAACATAACTGAAAATGGTTCTCCTAATTTTGGAATGATGTCATTGCCTAGGCATGCTCCTTCGTTCTATGGAAATGGTTCATATCCTGGGTTAGGAGAAACCGGCATTGAAGTATTAGCTGAACGGAGTCGAAGTCGGCAGACTGGTGTAAACCAGATGGACAACAAGAAGCAGTATCAACTTGATCTAGAAAAAATTATGAATGGCGAAGACACTAGAACTACGTTGATGATCAAGAACATCCCTAATAAGTAAGGAGAATGTATAAACTCACGTGATATTACAAAACCATTGATGTGTGAATTTTCTCAATTTGCCTAATACTTATCTACTTCACAGGTACACTTCAAAAATGCTGCTTGCTGCAATTGATGAATATCACAAAGGGACATATGATTTCCTGTACTTGCCTATTGATTTCAAGGTAAGTGTACTCTGGGATCCAAAAAGAAGTGGTACTTACTATCAGTCTACTGATTTGCTGCTGATGCTGAGGTTTTCTCTTATTGCAGAATAAATGCAATGTGGGTTACGCCTTCATTAATATGGTTTCGCCGTCAAACATTATTTCTTTCTTTAAGGTGTCTTTTGATTCCTTACTTATTCATTGGGAACTCCTCATAGCTAAATAGTTTTTTCCTTCACAATGCATGATCTATTGGTTGAGAGATCGACTGTGAATGTTCCAGTTGGGACAGGACTACTGGCTGTATGTCATGTTACTGTGAGTAGTTGTAGAGTTGCTCTCTCAGTGCTAATGAATTTTTGTGCAGACATTTAATGGGAAGAAGTGGGAGAAGTTTAACAGCGAAAAGGTTGCTTCACTGGCATATGCTCGAATCCAGGGCAAGGTTGCACTCGTCTCTCACTTTCAGAATTCAAGCTTGATGAACGAAGATAAGCGGTGCCGTCCAATTCTCTTTCACTCAGAGGGCCAAGAGACTGAGGATCAGGTAGCATTTAGAATTTTCTCATTCTTTGAATCGTCTTGGCATATGCATAACTATTTTTTTTCTTTTCTAAAGCTAGAATAGGCTGCTTCGCCCTAATTAAACTATAAAACACCTAGTCAAGTGAGGGGAGTTGTTGAAAGTTCCTTTACTTTTCACTTATTATTTCAGTTACTATTTATGCTAGGAATGATTGGAGTTGTAACTATTGGTAATACACATTAGTTGCCTACCTAGTCCTCACATTTCTTTAATAAAAACTGGTCATAGCTCATGTGCTGAAATATGGAGCACTGGCCTAGATATGAGTGGTTTCTTATGATCTTATAGCTTTTCCTTCTTTAAATTAGAAACACTGCTAAAAGTCGTGACCTTGCCTCTTGGGCTTGTCATTCCTTCAGGAATCTTTACTCACTGGAAATTTGAATGTATACATTCGTCAAGCGGATGGTTCTTATGCTGGGGATTTACTGGAGAGTCCAAAGGGCAGTCTGGACGAGAAGCCCGACAGGAATTAGCAGTGCGCTGCATCTGTTAGCCATGGTAAATGATGGTTTGAAAGCTAACTCCTGTATAGGTACATAACTGTACAAAATTGGGACAGAAAAGGGACAGGGTAACATAACTGTATGTATGGCGTGACCCAGAGTTTCAGGTGCTGGTTGAAGCTTGTAACTATGTACGAGGGGACTTTCTTAGATGTGAAGTGGAGAGCGGCATAATCACTATTCAAAAGGCATAGTGAAGCATGCTGCTGGAAGAGCGTATTTGCCATCGAATGGGGAAATGCAATTGTTGCCACCATGTTAATTTGTCTCTTTTGGTTCTCTTTCCTAATGTATCTAGCATTTTCAGTCATTTTTTCAGGACAATTACCTGCTCACGTTGGTACATACCCGTAGGATGAGCGAGAGGTACTGTTTTCACAAATGTACAGGAGAGGACATGCCCTCTGCACTCTCTATTTTTCTTCTGTCGTTGGCACGCGTCTGTAAAAAACATGTACATTCCATCTTTGGATGATCAAATGCTTTATCATTGCACAAAGTGTAGCTTTCCGATGTATATGATGCATCTGCAGAATCCGGTTACGAATTCTTAAAGAGCATCCATGTCTACTGTTTTGTGACTCGACAGTTTCTAACCAAACCCCTTGTGTTTCCAGACCGCAGTAGATGAGTTGACGACAGAGACTTTCGTCGAGCAAAATTTATTCATGGTATTATTTGGTTGACTCCATGTCAATCGGTAAACCAATGTGGTGTTAATGTATGGTGATGTTGACGACTGTCTCGTGGCACTTGCGAAGGCAATGAATGATGAGGAAAACTTTAATTTTGAAGACACCGATTAATTCCGTAATTTTATTTTATCTAGCGACATTGAAAACCAGTTCATATTATGTCATAGGATTAGAGTTCGGATGAGCAGGCACTCAAATACACCTCTCGTTCCTCAATTCGCGCGGTTAAGAAAAGTTCAGGGGAGAGAAGATACCGTCATAAATCTCTGCGAACCATTCTGACATGAAATAGAAGCAGCAAAAAATTCTAACCTAACCTCTCTCTTGTATTCCAGAAAACCTAGATAATAATCTCACAAAGCCAACGAATGGGGAGCGTATTTTCCCCGCGTGGATCCTATTTCAAGGGAAACTCCAATGCCAAGAAGAATCATCATACGCCATCGCTAAATTTGGGAATGCCTCCGTTTTCATAAATTGATCAATACAACCTTGTAGTGGGGCGTCACATGAACTCCCCCTGTTCCAAACACAAATAAACCAAGGTTTTTGAGCTGAATTATTCCGAAACTACGATCCTCAGAAGGCCCCATTGGAATAGGCCTCACAGATGTAATGTGATTCATTTTCTGCACTTCAGAACTCTTGACATTTTGGTTCCTTCAAGAAGCCTACTTAGATCTGTAAGGCGTCCGCAATGGATCCAGCAAGACTCAAAACTTCGAAAGGAGCTTGATTTCCAATAGCTTTAACCGTGTGCGGGCAAGAATCCGTTATCCAGAAGTGGGTGAATCCCTTGTCAGATCCTTCTAAAAACGATGTCAGATAATTGTAAGATGCTCAAGTTCAATTTGATAATTTTAACTTTATGAAAGTGCAGAATTCAAGTAGCATACCTCCATTGCAAGTGAATTTCTCCCAAGATCGTTTTGGGAATACCGCATGAGTAACATATGCGCTCACCTTGGCAGCACCATGAGCAGCCAAAACTTTCTGGCACAGTAAAAGAGATAGATATAAGGCCCAGCGTATGAAAATTGCAGTTTACATTTGATGTACAATGTAACGGGGCTAAATTGCCCCAGAGTTAACCATATGACCAAGACAGGGCCATTGGAAACAATGGCCCACAGAGGCATGTCTATATTTTCCTCCACTAAATAAAATGCTAGTTGCTACTAACTGAGTGCAATATACTTTTATCTTCGTCTATGCAATGACAAGCAGAGAAAACTGTTACTATGGGCACCAGTGAGACACATTCGTGTCAATCATAAGTCGCAGAGAATTACGCGGAACACCTCTACTAGATGAAAACTCAATCGAGCCACACACAGCCTCTTTTTATCATCTGCCTGCACTTCAATTTTGATGAGTTAGTGTAACAAACCCCAAGCAAGCATGTCTAGATAGGCCTTCTACTACTGCTCTTTCTTTCAACTAACCTTTTGTGTAAGTTCTTCCATTTCTGTGCATTTCCCATCAGATAATATGTTTTATTAACAATCAACAAGCATTTCTTAGAAATAAGAAACGGTTGTCCTCCACCAGCAATATGCACGATTATGGCATGACTCAAGAAATGACATTAATCAAGAGTATTCAACAATGTGAATTACACACTGCACAGTTTATGATGGTTGACTAGCATGATAGCATCGGCTAAAAAATATGACAATGAGCTCCATATTTGCAGGAGTTCTGGAATTTACAAGCATACAGTGTCATGCACATGAGTAGTTTGTATTTTGGAACATAAGAAAGATGATGTGTTGAAAGTACCTGGCACTCAATTAGGGTTCCCCCAGACTGGACCAGATCATCAACAATAACTACATGACAGCCAGAAGGATTTCCCTCCTTAAGCCGCACTATCCTCTTGTCACCTTCACGAACCTTTGTGCACACCACCTGTTGTACACCGATATCAAGTATCCAACGTGGTAAAAATGTAACTAGATTCAACTGAAAGTAAGAGCAGGACTGACCGCAGGAAAATTATCCAGGAGCTTGTGAAATCTCTTCCAGGCTCCATCATCAGGAAAAGCAACAACAAACTGAAAAATGACTAAAAATTAAACAGGAGACTTAAAATAGAGGGGTCTGCTGCACAGACCATCAACAGGGGATAGCAACAACACTCGCATATGACAATTAACAGATCTTATAAAAAATGGAAACCCTGGGCAATCTACTTACTTTCTCAGACTCAGGAAGCTCACAAAGGCGCCTCTTTAACAGAGGAATCCCTGTCTCAAATAAAGGCAAAACGTGGTCCCCAAAATAAAACCTTTCCTGTGGTAAGAGAAAAACCTCAGGGTCCAATTAATACAATAAAGCTACTGGAAAACTGCACTCGCAGACATGCAATAAGCAATGCTTTGATTATAAAAGCAAGCACTAGGGTAAATCAGAACAGATGGAACGTGCCCCTAAATAAATAAAGGAAAAAGAATAGAAAAGAAAAGAAGAAATGGAACAGCACTCTCAATAACAAACTTACTCATCAATAATCTTGCAAATATACCAACTAGATAAGTTGCTGGCTCAAAATGGAACTTGTTTGTTTCTTCAATCATACAATTACAGTGCGCCTAAACCAAACCAGTACACATCTACCCATTACCACACAAGCAAAGCCAAGGTGACGAATACTTTTGATTGGAAGTACACTAATAAGTTGCCCAAAAAATATAGATTGTTATAAGATGCATAATGTCTCTGTCTCCAGCTAAGTACTTTTGACGGATGACTCGACCTCATAGAAGAGATAACAAAAATACTTATTTTCTAAGACGAATCCTCTCTGGTGATGCCTTTGTCATTTGGGACGACCCTAGACACGGATATGATAAGTTCAATATGCGGAGCTCCAGTGCATCAGTTGTGCTTCCGCATGCTGGTAAACTTCCAAACACAGAAAGTCTGAGTACATTTAACCAATGGTCACAGGGAGGTCAATCAATGCATTTTGTTTGTACCAGCATGGACCACGGTCTCATGGTCACACTGCCACAAAACCACTAATATAGTAGTAACGTATGTGCCAAAGGGAGAAAATACAAGTAACATCTCTTCTATATCAATCTCATGCTGTTTCTATAGAAATTATGGCAGAATTGAAAAGGAATAAGTCGAAGTATCTTTTCTATAAGAAGAATCCAAGGTATATGTAGTTCAATTGGTGCCCATGAACCATACCTGCAAAGCATGTATATCGTAGATAACTAAGCTTGTTGGCCCCCCTCTTGAGATGGGAATGTTCGACAAAATTCTTGCCATGGTAAACGCTGTAGCCACGTCTCCTTCGTCTTCCATTCGTTCAAAGGAGCCAGTGGGGAAATACGCCAACACCAATGTAAAGGAAGCAACAAAAAGCCGCGGTAGTGCATAAATGACTGAAAGCTGCTCGAAGATTACTGATGGAGAACTGAAGGATGCAAGAAAAGCCACATGTTGACCCCGTATATCTTGCGCATTGTTTATGAAAAGGTTCGGGAATCCATCATCAAAACTCCTGCATGTATGTCGAATTTGTCATTCCTAGCCCTTCAACAAAGAGTATATTGCTGACGTATGTCTAGCAAGCCCGTTGTCCGACTGTATCTACCTCAAATTACATTGCACACTATGCCCAAATGCCAAAAACAAATGAGAAGTCGAGACTCGATAGTTCCTGAGAAACTAATAAAAAAGTTGCAAACTTTGTCTCCTTTCGAGGAGTAAAGGTTGCAATTTTTGATTCCTAGGTGATAATATCATAGTCCAACTGATCGCCCTCATTCGAAAACACATCCCCTAATGAAAAGATGATTGAATTTAGTGCCGGCATCAAATTCAAAGCTCACCCATGTCACGAAAAAAACAAAGACTCGCTCGCCGTTGGAATTCATGATGAGCAATTTCAGTTCCTCAGGGTGGGAACACAACAGTCAACAGAACAGAACGCGACAGAACATAAAGCGCCATGCCGTACTAGGTACGGCAGTGCAAAGATCATATCAAAAGCTCGAAATTTGGATTCATCCACACCCACCCCCCGACAGTCACACCCCAGACAGAGCGCCGGCCGCGCGCTTTCACAAACGATGAAGCTCTTTGGAGTAATCGACCGCGCACACATCAGTCCGTTTCGGGTTTCGCAAAACTGTATGCAGTTGGAGAACGCGCGCGAGATAGAGATAGAGAGAGATAAAGAGAGAGAGAGAGACGAACCTCCACTTGATGGACTGGAGCTGAATGAGGCCGTCGGAGTGGTCGGCGACCTTGCGTGCGAGCTCCTCGGACTCCACGCAGTGGAAGAGCAGCACCTGTTTCTTCCCCGTCTTCTCCTTCTTCTCCATTCCAAAGCCCCACCACCCACCAACCCCCGCACAGAGAGAGAGAGAGAGAGAGAGAGAGAGAGAGGGTTTAGAGAGAGAAAGGGTTTCTTGCTCTGGCTCTGGTCCTGTGAAGACTCGACTCAGGAGGACTCCACAGAGAGAGAGAAAAAGAGAGAGAGAGAGAGAGAGCGTGTGCGCTGTTCTCGTTTTTAACGTTTCTCTTTCCCCCCTTTTAAGGATTCTTTTGAGATTTTCCTTTTTTCTTTTTTTAAGGATTTTATTGATGAATATATTGAGTTTTTTCCTTTTTTTCCTTTTTGGAGGGTCTGACATGAATATATAGAGACGAGGCACTCGATAAACACACTTAAGAAATGACTAATTTAAAAAATGTTTTCTTTTAGCTTTTACTCGAATTGAGCGAAATTCCTTTGAAAAATAAGGAGGGTGAGGCTATTTCCAATTTTCCATTTCTAACATGGTTCTCCAACATTTCTCGTGTTGCCGATGCTCGAAGGAGTGCTTTTTAAGCCCTTCTCTCTTTTTCCTTCGAACATAGTTTGATTTTGGCGTGGCCTTGCCGTGGCCAATGGTGTAGACCTTGACAACGTTTTTCATTCAAAGAAAGATGATTCCATTTTTATGCTCGCTCATCTCCCGGTGCTAACGACAACAATTATTGCAAAAGTCAAGACTTTTTTAGAATAAAATAAGTAAAGGCAGAAAGTTGAAATCATTCCATTTATGCTAAAAAATAGTACTTTGTGGCAGCGGCAGGGGACAATAGTGAGAATTGTGATCCAACATGATCACAAATCCATCATCATCGCATCACATGACATTAGCAACAATAGGGAGAATCAATTGGTGCCGTTTCCATTAAAAAAAAAAAAATCCAACTGTCCAGTCAACGCTAATGTGTAAATTTGATGACCTCGACTTAGCCGGCCGGCAAAAAGGAAGGAAAGAAAAAAAAAACAACAAAAAAGAGAAAAATAAAAAATAAAAAATAAAAAATTGCTACATCAACGTCGCCCGAACAACGTACACGTTGGCCGGATGGCATTCACGTTAGCATCGACAGGCTAAAATTAGCCAGATGGATTAAATTGACACAAATGTAAAATGTTTAGAACTGAATTGATAAAAAAAAAAAATTGGGAATGAATTAGAAAAATTGCAATAAGTTTATGACCATTTTTATAATTTTCCCACAAATCTTCTAAGATTGTGCCCAATCCTCAAATCTTTTAGATAGACAAACATCCAATCACTTAACTGTCCCAACCTTAATTTTCGTATCTGAGCCTGACCCCAAATAAGCATTACAGCATGGGTCAATCTTCTTAATAACCGTCTTAGAAGCTGATTGAATAGAAGTCTCCCTGCAAAAGGACAGTCTTTTTGGCACTACAGGTTCTAATTCTACTTAGAATTCTATCAATTAAAACTCTACGATCACTTTCAGAAAGCTTCCCTGAAATCAATGGTAGTCCGAGACACAAAACTGGCAAAGAACCAATCTTAGATCCACCCAAGCTGCACAATTTCTCGAATATTAGTGTATTAGAGACACCAGAAGCAGTAAATTCCAGTCTTTGAGGGATTCAGCTTTGAACCAGACATGCGCTAGAACTGCAACCCTATTTACCAATCGACAAAGAACTATGGTCGGGAAGATTGCAGGACTTTGAAAGCAAGGATGGAAAAAGAAAAAGGTACGAAGAAAGTCGAGGACAGGTTTTATAACAATCCATGAACTCGAAAAGGGAAAGCTGATGGTGCACATTGGAGGAACAGGACTAACGGTGCTTTAGGAATAAAGATGGACGGCTTCCGGTCGGGAACCTTTGTCCCCATTACGATCATGATGCCCATCGATATAAAGGAGTGACCCTACAAGACAATTTGTGATATTATGTTAGCTAAAAAGCTAATATTATACAATTTTGAATACCCATTTTAGGATAGATTCTTAACATTGTTCTCCAGGTTGTCAGCAAGCAGAACCCACTGCAGCTGCCTGTACAGTTCGGTAGCATTTTGATATGGGCCAAAAGCCCACTACAAATGGTCTTAGGTTCCACCAAGCCCATAACTGTAGTTCATGCATGCCTCAGCTTTGAGCCCGGCTGAGAACATCAGATGCATTAGAAACTAGCCAACTTACCGAAATTAATCATGGGCTCAAATCATTAAAGAGACCACGATGAAAATAAGGAAAATTTAAAAATTTTGTGGACCATGCCGACTGTCTTAAACCGTTAAATGAATGCGTGCTTTAGGGGCTATTTGTTTGTGTTCCCGGTTTGTGTTTATGAATACAATTTCTGTTTTTTTGTTCCGGGGAACAAAAAAATAACAGAAACGCATTTGTTTGCGTTTTTGTTTCAAATCTATTTTTTTTTGTTTCCGGGAACAAATTTAAAACTGAAACAAAAAATTTAAAAAAAATTGTTTCTTGTTCTCAGAACATTTATGAGAAACAAATTTTCTCTCTCTTATTTTTTCCTTCTCTTTCTTTTCTTCTTCTTTTTTCTTTGGCCGGTCGCCAGCCTCAACCATGGCCAGCGACCGGCCGTTGAGGGTCGGTGACCTCGCCGGAGCGTTGCCGGCCCTCGACGAGGCCAAGCTCGCCCAGCCAAGGCGAGGTCGACCTCGCCCTGGTCGGCAAAAGGAAGGTAAGAGAAAAAAGGAAAAAAAGAAAAATAAAAAATAAAATAAAAATTAATAAAAATTAATAAAAAAAATCATACAAGTTTACCAAACGTGTTCCTGTTTTTTTTTTTTTATTCCAGGAACAAGTTTATCAAACGCATTCTTCTATTCAAAAATTGTTCCCTGGAACAAAAATAGTTTTTCTGGAATAATTTTTGAACATAAACGTTATCAAACGTACCCTTAACATTTAAACATTCTAACAATCGCCCTCATGCTTAACTTAGGCTTTGTCCTAAGAGCAGGCGAGGATATATATAATAATAGAGGCAAATATGGGCTTTGAAAAATCTAAACTCAAGACTACCTACTTCATGAAAGATATTGCGGGACTATTGTTAGCTTTTAAAACAGTTGGCGGTTGTTTTACGAAATCTTTCAAAGAATTATTTGGGGATCAGAAGATGCTAGAGGTTGCATCTAAGAGAGGAAAACAAAAGGAGGTGAAATGGGACTTGTCATGTGATTTCACGTTGTATGTTTTTGGCTGAACGCCAATATGGGAAAACAAAAGGGGAGATGAAGAATAGGTAACTCATATCATGTGATTTCACGTTCTCTGTTTTTTTCTTTTCCTGAATGATAATTGATTCCAAGTTTATAATCCACAGTTTATATTATTCACCCAACACGACACATTAAGAAACCACTACAATATCTACGCAAACATTCCACGTGCAAGGGTGTAAAATCTTTACACACAGCGTGCGCACGAGCTAAATGTTCGTTGCGCCCCATCGAGGAAGAAACCAGCAGCTTCCGGGGAACATTCAAAGTTCATACTATACCTCTCTGACCAAAAACAGGAAGAAAATGAAAAAAGATGTGCACGTTGCGTGACGCACGTATTCACCGATGATGCTTATTATACAACAATTTCAACAATAAAGAGCAGGAAAGAATAAGAAACCCGATCACATGCATGGCATTTATCGCATAACTCAAAGGAGTATCGACTCCCCATATCTTTTTTCTCTGCCTACAGGTGGAAAACCAAGCCGTGCTACGCATAGGGAAGCCGTGACGAAGTACATTTAGTTCCAATCCCTACGGATCTGCATTTGCATGAACAGTTCAATAGTGCATGACACTGTCATCTGTCCCTTACGTTTCCTAAGAGAAAACAAAACGTCAATCTCTTTTTCTTTTTATTTTTCTTGCCTCTTTTGCGCCTTTGAAGAGTCAAAGGAATGCGAACCGGGTGGGGGTTAAGAATTGAATTAACCTAACGGCGGCGAGAAGATAAGATGCGTGATGAAGAATAACATACTTCGCGAATGATTGATATAACCTCACCAGAACAGGTAATGGAGAAAGCATGAGCTTGTAAGTTAGGGAAGATAAAAGGACAATCAATTTTTTTCTGTCTAGCTCTGCTAGATGAGCATGAGATCTGCAATGATGTTCCAGTCAATAAATTTTCCTAACGTCAACGAGAAGAAAACACACATGATGAGGACAGCATACTACGCGAATGATTGAGAACCTTACCAAAACAAGTAACCAAGGAAGCATGAGCTTAACTGCCCACCCAAAAGACATTAAAAAAATGTTAAGGGAAACAAGTTGTCAAATCATATTTTCTTTCTAGATCAGCTGCTGATGAACAAGAAATCCGCCGTAAGAAAATAAAAAGTTAGAATATTTTGATATTAAATCACGTCGTCGCCTAACAAATTAAACTTTTAGAACAATTAATAGTGATCTCATATGGATTTGAGAAGCAAGTTATTCAAATCTTTCAAAATCCTCTATTTGCCTCTCCTAATATATATTTCCATACTTAAATTTTAAGTTAAAACCCATCGTTGGCAAGACAGAAAAAAATTGCATGGTGAAGATAACATGCTTGGCTAATTATTGAAAACCTCACCAAAACAAGTGAGGGAGGAGGCATGAGCTCACCTCCCCAATCAAAAAAAAAAGTTAAAGAATAGTTCGGAAGAAAATAAGCCAATCGCGAATTTTCTTTCTGGATCTGCTAATGAACATGAAATCGGGAAAGAATTTCGCCAGTGCCTTCACCTACCCGACAATCATAGTTGGGTCGATTGGAAAATCTAAGAAAAAATCCCTATAGAGGTCTTGTGCCATTTTGGTGAAATGCGGTTGAGATCTCAACTACCCAAGCTCACGCTTGAATTCAGAAACATGGAACGATTGATGCATAGGTTATCTCTGTAATTACCTATGGTTTTCGTACAAATATCATCACGGGAAATGTCACTAATGCACGAGGGTGAGCAATCATCGACGAATCATATGAAGAATTATGCAGGCGATACATTCATTTTCTCCGCGTATCTTTTAGCAACGAGTCTTCGTATACCTCTAGCATCATTGTACACATAAATATTAAACCCATCCAACTTATATTAACTTTCAATTTTTGAGCAATTGATCGTATATTAAAATGCATCACGACACATCATTCGATGGAAATTGAGTTGATGTACCTGTATCTAGAAAATCATCACCAACTAGCTAGTCTCATGCATATTCTAATCACAAAAGAAAGTGCATCTAGAACAGCATGAACATTTTTCTTTTATACAGTTATTGCGATTGGACTTCAAGACATTAGCCTATTTGCTTAATATAGAGCATATAATATATCTGCTGTGGCAATTATATATGGCATTTTTAGTCAACCGTTTCCACGTTCGTGTCGAATTGAATTGAGGGAGGCCCCAAAAGTTTCCTTAAATTCTCCACGCGTTCCTATTCATTACGGGAAGCATGTTGCGGACTCGGGGAGGGAGGGAGATTCAAACGTGACATGGATCTTGCAAAGGCGGTCACCAACAAGCCAACCTACTCTCTCTCTTTGATATATATCCGGGGAAGGGAAAGCGGTGTGGGGAGAGTCCTCGTCAATCAAGGCAGATAACAGAACAACATTTGACCAAACAAAAGATAGAGAGAAATAAATTGAAAGAAAACAAAGAGAAATACTAGACTTGCCGATATATTTTGACGGTGCAAAAGAATTTTTACACAAGTAGCTTCATATACCATTGATTCAAGAGAATTGGTAGTTATGATTATCAAATTATAGGGCAGATAAATCGGCTCTTTAAAATTTGCCGTGACGCACGCTTCATTTTTTCATAGAACCAAAAAAACAAATTAGGATGCGGTATTAAATGCTGGCGGTGTGGCTAACCAAATATCGCTCTGGTCAACCTCCCCCCTCGACCCCACTTTAATGGCTTCTCACTATAAATTCCCCCTTCACGTCTCACGCTTCTTCATACGGTCCCTCCTCCATCAACTCTCTCTCTCTTTCTCTCTCTCGTTGAAGCTCAGGGAAGTTCATAAGCCATGGTGTTCCCAATGGTGCTTCTCAAGTTAGCAGACTGGCTCCTGTGCCAGCTCCTGGCCGGCTCCTGCTACAGAGCCGCCATGAGAGTGAAGAACTATGGCTTCCTCATCACCAACGCCAAGAACCCGTCTCTCCGATCACCACCATCGTCACAAGCCCAACCCCAACCCCCGCAAAGCCCTTTTCCTCCGGTGACCAAGTGCTCCTTGCAAGGCAGGGAGTCTGAGACCTTGGTCTGTGACATCCATGGGACCCTCCTAAGACCCCAGTCCTTCTTCCCTTACTTCATGCTCGTGGCCTTTGAAGGGGGTAGCATTTTCAGGGCATTGCTCTTGTTGCTTTCAACTCCCGTCCTGTGGGTGTTGGACCACGACCTCAAGCTCAGGACCATGATCTTCATCTCCTTCTGCGGGCTCAGGGTGAGGGACATGGAGAGTGTGAGCAGGGCTGTGTTGCCGAAGTTCTACCTTGAGGGACTCCATGCTCACGCCTACGAGGTCTTGGCCTCAGCTGGTCGCAAGGTGGTGTTCACTAGCGTCCCTAGGGTCATGGTCGAGGGCTTCCTGAGGGAGTACTTGAGTGTTGATGATGTGGTAGGGACTGAGTTGCAGACTATCGGGGGATACTTCACCGGGCTTGTCTCTGGGTCTGGTTTGCTGGTGAAGCACAGGGCACTGAAGGCGTACTTTGGAGAGAAAAGGCCTGAGATTGGGCTTGGGGGTCCAGGCTTCCGTGACCATCTCTTCATCTCCCTCTGCAAGGTACAGACTTTTCCTTCTTTTTAATATTGAATAACATTTTACCAAACTAATCTCTCTCCACCTCCTAAAAGAGGGGGGGAAATAACAATTAGCGTGTCATTTTGGGAAAGTCTGAAGGTGCATGACAGTTGTACCTTTTTCCTCTTCAAGGAAATTCCGATGCACCAGAATGCACCATATTCATTCCTCAGCGAAAGCGCCCTTGCTGCTCTGTAGCTGCTATTTATGTGCACGTCCTTATTCCTTGACCAATTATGATTATTGACCTATATGTTGGTTTGCAAAATTGACAGGAGTCTTATTTGGTTACCAAGGAAGAGGCCAAGGGCAGTGCAGGCTCAGTGGCCTTGCCCAGGAGCAAGTACCCGAAGCCGCTGGTGTTCCACGACGGGAGGCTTGCGTTCTTGCCAACCCCGCTCGCAACCCTCTCCATGTTCCTGTGGCTTCCGCTCGGAATCGTCCTGGCCATCTTCAGGCTCTTGGTGGGCATCTATCTCCCTCACAAGGTGGCCATTTTCTTGGGAACATTAAGTGGCGTGAAGTTCAAGATCAGCGGGTCGAAACCCACGAAGTCAGACCGAAGGAAGGGAGTCCTCTACGTGTGCAACCACCGGACCCTCCTCGACCCGGTCTTCCTCAGCACATCCCTCGGACAACCTCTGACCGCAGTCACATACAGCCTCAGCAAGATGTCCGAGATCATAGCCCCAATAAAGACGGTAAGGCTGACCCGAGACCGAACCAAGGACGGAGAGACCATGCAGAAGCTACTGAGTGAAGGTGACTTGGTGGTATGTCCTGAGGGGACGACTTGTAGAGAGCCATACTTGCTCCGGTTCAGCTCGCTGTTTGCTGAGCTGGCCGACGAGATCGTTCCAGTGGCAATGGACGTACATGTGAGCATGTTCTACGGGACGACCGCGAGCGGGCTCAAGTGCCTGGATCCCATCTTCTTCCTCATGAACCCTAGGCCTTGCTACCACGTCCAGCCCCTGGAGAAACTGCCCCGAGAGCTCACGTGTGCCGGCGGTTTGTCGAGCCACGATGTTGCGAACAACATTCAGAAGCAACTCGCTGATGCTCTGGGATTTGAGTGCACTAGCCTGACCCGGAGGGACAAGTACATGATGCTCGCAGGCAATGAAGGGATCGTCGAGGAGAAGAAGAATAAATTATTCTAGCCAGCGTGAGATTATTAACGTTACCTCATTTTTTTATCCCTCCTCTCTTTCTTTGTAATAACTACCATTATATGTCCGTTTTGGTATCACGGTACGTACTTTGGATGTGAAGGTATAGTTATGTACTATGCATTACAATTGTGGACCGTGGAATCATCCTCATCGTTCCATGTATTAATTGATCGACTGTCAGGCCACAGTTCTGCTGGCTTTTGCATGCAGTGGGCGGTCCATTTTCTTTTAATTTTTCCTTTGATGTATGCTTTTCGAATTCTTTTTTTTTTGTCTCTAATTGCAAGTCAAAGAGGTGAGTTGGAAATTCTTTTTTCTTTTTTTCTTTTTTGCCTAGGATGGAGCGTTTGTTAGGTTGACTACTTTAAAAGTCTGAAATCTAGTTTGCCAACATTTATTATGCACAGCCAAGGAGAGATCACAAATTCAAACCCCCCCAAAATAAAAAATCTCTGCACAGATGCAATCACATGGCACACTGGTTTGAAAATTTGCATGTAATATACAGCCATCCATTGGATCGAATCAAGTTGTTTCGGCACGAATTTGATGTGACACAAGTTGGCAATAGAAAACTTCATCCATGACTCGAAGAGCATGCACGTCCGGGAAGAAGCGAAGGATTTCCGCAATGACTAATAAACAGAACACTAACCATTGGGAGGGGCTGCATTTGCAAAACCCTGATCTTGAGAACTCGACTTATGCATGAAGATATCATGAAAAGTGCACATGCATGAGGATGGGGTACGAAGGAACTTCTCTTCCCGTGATCATTCCCGGGGACCGTCAACCTCTTTTCATCCACAGAATCGCAAGCTTTGACTTTCCTTTTCTTCTGAGGTTCCGGCGGAGATACTTAAGTCTTCGGAGGCTCTCAATTCCTATACCACATTGGGATGCGTGCATGCAGAAATGGGAATCCATCGGGTGAGCTGGTGCGGCAGTGTCAAATCATCTGCGCATCGGCAATGGCAATGGCAATGAATGATGCGATAAATGTCAGTGGTTTTCATTATGGAATTTAATGCAGTACGTATGTATGGTGTTAGATGGGGAGTTGCAAATTGATGCGTATAACAACGTAGGCACATCAAAATCATGACATCAGCCCTTCGATGTGAAATATGAAATTTTGCCTGCATAAAAAACCAAAAACCAAAAACAATAGGGGGAAGGAAGAAAACAGGTGCTTCCAACCGCTTCAATCGCTTTGTCCCTAGTTTCCTTGTCATTTCTCGAGTGATGGCTCCGGAAGAATTCTTTCTTTCTTTTTCTTTTTTTTTAAATGACCGAATTTATTAACTATCTCACCAATCTCATGAATTTGATAAGATGAAGCTGAAAAAACCATGGACTTCTAGAGAGATCATTTTAACTTCTTATAGAAAATGTCCTTTTCTTCTTGGAAAAATAACACAAAAAGTTCATAAACTTTAGCCCCATATAATGTAACCTTTAAACTTCTAATTCGTTCGATGTAGTCTTGAAACTATTTCGAAATATTCAATATGATTTTCCAATTTTTAATTTATTTAATCTAGTCTCTCAATTTTCTATAAAAATATCAAAAAAATTCGTAATTACTTTATCATTCGAATTTTTAAATTTCTTTCAGTTCAATCTATTTCCTTTTAAAAAAATGCTTTTTTTTATACCTTTTCGATCATAGCAAATATTTCGATTGCTCCATTCTAGTATAGTTTAGCTTATGATCTTCATACTAGTATAAGCAAAATCTCATTTAGAACTGTAATGAGCTGATATTCTTGCTATTTTAATTTTCTAATTTATAGGTTTAACTAAATTTAACTAAAAGTCACGAAACACAAAAACCTTGAAAATATATCTACTAAAATTAGGAACAAAATTTAGATTTATATGAGCATGAGAAATCTAAATATAATTTAGTGTCATTATTAAATATATTTATGAAAACACTTAATTTTAAATTTAAAGGAATATGGATAGACATAACTTTAAATGAGGTCATATTTCTAGCATTATAGAGATCATGACTCAAAAATACATTTAATGGAACTATAGTAATATTTATATTAACGCAAAGGTGAAAAAAAGTAGTTAAAAGACAGCATTTTATTTGTTGATTTAGGAAATGGATTTAAATTATAAGATATTTTAAAATCTGAGCAACAGTGTAATTATGAAAACTTGTTAAAAGTACCGAATGATTGACTTAATTTTGTTATGGACTAAATTAAATAAATTAAAAGTTCAGTAACTAGATTGAATATTATGAATATTTCAAGGATAACATCGAACGAATTAGAAGTTCATGAATGATATCGCACGTTAAATCAAAATTTAGGAATTATCCGTATTGTTTCCCTTCTTTTCCCCTTGAGATTCAATGTGTGCACAATCAAATGCATGCGTTTAAAATGATCATGCGCATCGAAGCCCCACGATGTGGAGCAACCATAGCTATCATTGCATTCCATAGTGAAAAAGGACCTATCAAGAAGATGCGTGTGGGAAGAATCAGTTGATTGAGACACGTGCCTATGGGACTAGTCCCAGTCCACGATGAGATCATACATACAAGTTGTCTTTTTCACTCTTAGCATATGTTTGTTTGTTTGTTTGTCTTTTTTCTTTTTTTCGGTCAAATTAGCATATGTTTATTTAAATTTAAGAATTTTCCACATATTAATATCCTGCACTTCCATGCTTTTGATTTGCTGAAATTGATTAGTCAACAGAAAATCATTTACAGCGCATTTGATTTGCTATTGATTAATTAACAAAAAACCATTCACAGTCAAATGAAATATACATACTTGAAGTTAGGAAAATGAATTCTCTAACCTAAAAAATTAAAAACTATTTTCCTCAAAATAGATTTCTTAGAAGGCATTTTCCTTTGCTGAAATTACACCCTTAGGTTAACACTTCGCAGAGATCAGTCTATAATAATGTAAATCGCTAAGAAATACATATTGGTGAATTGAGTGTTCTGCAAACTTGTGGACAAAAATCAATACATAATCATGTGATCCAGATGAAATATCCAGGCGAATTACATGAATGGTAATTCCACTCCCCAGTATTAACTCGGGCTTACCAAAACTCCTGTCTTACAGTCATTTCCAATATCGACAAGCTTATTGTTCTTTCCCCACACCATAAACAATCTGAGGCTTCTTCTACAGCTGACAAACAGATCGGATCATCATCTCATCTCACCCTACATAATCCCCCGTTCTGATCAAGGATTTAGCAGTCGCGAGACAGTTCAAGTCGCAAGAAGTATAATGTCAGGCACGCCGCCAGATCGCCGCAAGTATCTTGTAGAAATCAGCTCTATATTCCATTTTGTCACCTCCAGAGTCTCTGCAACTAAAGCTCATTGCTGTACATGTGTGGCTTGGTTAATAAATTCCAGAAGCAAAACTCAGCCAACTCAGTGTTATGACAAGAGACACGATGCAACTCAATTGGGAAGCCGACGAAGCAGGAGGGCCTGAAGGCACGGCACCGAACACCGTGGCCCCGCTAGAGTTCGTGGTGTTCAAGATTGATGAAGCTGTGCTGCAGATTTCACACACACATATATGAGACATTTTTTACAGTGAAGACCCCTAAATTTTTCGTGATAAAATCATAAAAGGAAAGTTCAGACATAAAGTTGGGAAATTTCACCTTATGGATTGATATTGACATGTAGAAGTACCTGGAAATCACGAGGATGGACAGAAAAATAAAATCAGCAAAGGGAGATGTCAAATGGGTCTTTGCCCACATACCGGAACCAGATGATTGACCGCAGAAAGTGATATGCAATGAACAGATTAAGAAGATCAAATGGAAAACTTATTGTTCACACGAAATGTTTTATGCTCCAGTGGATTCATCTGATGGTTTTTCTCAACCCACCTCGTTTCCACTATCACAAAGTTGTCATCACTTTTTTTTCCCTTTCTTTCTAGTCTGGGTGACGAGACAACAGGCTGTGTTTCTTAAAATGAACGAATTGTTGTGTTATTACATTACTTCAGCTTGGTTGGCAGGCAACTTTCTGATCCTGATTAGCTCTGCACACAACTGCTAAAACTTTTTTTCTTAAAAGGAAATTGGGATTCTTTATCAGGCAAGAGGGTCAATGCTTAACGCTGATGTTGGCAGCCCAAGCAGCATCTTTGGGCTTGGGCCTAAATCATCTGCTCTACTCTTGCAGATGGGGAAGTGACTGGCAACGACTACGAAGTAATGTCATGTGAAACACACTAGGAAGGCTTCAAACTTATCCCACCAAACCTACTTATTAAATCACACTCGGTAAAAACAAATCAACATTGTCTGAGATATAGAACTACTTATGCAAGGGTCGAAAGTAAAACTAAGAGAGCTTACTTGGGTCAGTGCTGGTAACCACGGCTGTTCCTCCAAAGCTGCAGCTCGTGGGAACAGGATTCTTCTGATAATACTTGTTGAATGCATAAGATGCGTGATCGTGCACCGTGCTTGGGTAATAACAGCTCCCACCAGGCTGAATTGCCGAGCAATCGGCCCCGCCGTACCCACAGGCATAGTCCAGGGCGACTTGCAGAGCAGTCTCCGAGACGCTCTGGCTCGCAATGCACCAGCTGGAACTCAAAGATGGGGGTGGAGTCGCCATGGCCGGGTAAGCGACGGGGCTGATCACGGCCGGTGGGGCCAATTCGGGGTTCGACGTCGGGTTAACCACCGGATCGGCGGAAGCGAAAGGCGCCGGATTCATGGTGGGGACAGTTGTGACTGGATCGGTGATGTCCTTTTGGCCGGAAGGTGAGGAGGCCTGGTACTTTTTTACCTGGGCTATTTCATTGGCGTATCCACCTGCTTCCTTCCTTGTCGCAAGCGACCCTGAACCTGAAGCTGTCAACAAAAGTTAAAGCGGGGCTCCGCTTTATTTCTTCTTTGTGCATAACCATTCTTTAACAGTAAAAGAGAACGATACTTGTGTCGTACTGCATCTACTGAACATTAGGTACTGCAACTGAATTCCGAAACACGCCTCCAGTCAAATCCCTCTTTTTCTTTTTCCTTTTTCTTCACACCCCTTTTTTCGTCTATAAAATTTCAATTGACTCTCTGACACATCTCCTATATTTTTCCACAGGGAACGACCTGGTTTACACACGACACAATACAGACAATGGTACTGAAACTCGAATGCGGAATTACTGATCTAGTAGTAGGAACACGATTAACAGCCAATTAGAACCAAGAGGGTAAAGTGGGGGACAAGGGAAGAAAATAAAGGGGGGGTTCGTGATTTGAATACTGCCACCATTGGGCCGAAAGGTCAAACAATCGAACGGCGCAGGGAATAAAATATTTCTCTTTTTTTTTCAGCATTCAAAAGGGTGTGGTGAGCAGAGGGAAGCATCACTGTAGAGACTCCAGAATTCTATGAACACCACAGTGTCTTCACATGAACCGAATCCACGGAGACCACCCCCCCGAACCGACCCGACGAAACAATCAGGCCTCGCGATCCGCCGCTAATCATGCAACGGGCACTATGCAGCGGGGACCCATGTGACAGCTCTCGATTCATTTGGTCCCGGAAAGCTAAAAATCAAACTGCTCGATTTACTGCCAAAGGGAGGACAGCTAGCGAAAACACACGGAACTGGGACGGTGGGAATACGGCACGAACCGGTCCGAGCGCTCACAGGGTCGACCCGAGATCAAAAAATTCCAGAGAGAAGCAAGCATTAAGAGAGAAACGCGGGAGTGTTTTCACCTGAGCATAGGAGGAGATGGCATAGCAGGATTATCGCGTAGCGCACACGCTTTCCACCCATATATATTCTTCCAATCTCGCCAGCCTCCCTCCTCCTCCTCCTCCTCCTCCTCCTCCTTCTTCTTCCTCTTCTTGCGACGAAAGGAGACGAAAAGCTTTCACGGCACCTCAGACGGGGGAGATAGCGGGGGGTCTGGTCGAAAGGGGGTGGTGGGTTTTATACCCTTTGGCGCAAAGATGATAACTTGAAGAGAGGGAGGGAGAGAGAAGGAAGGAGCAGAGAGACATTAGGAGAGAGAGAGAGAGAGAGAGAAAGAGGTGGGTGGAGACAGGGGGGAGAAGGGGGGGAAGGTGCAAAAGGGAGGGAAAAAGTGGGGGAAGGGGGAGAGGAGGGCTTCGAGAGGAAAGTGAGGCAAAGGCCAAATTAGTTTTTTTTGGAGAGTTTGAGTTTGGGTGCGTGGGATGCGCGACTGGGGAGTGTGATGTGATTGTAATGATGGCGGTGATGCTTTGTTGCGCTCTCGCCCGTTTTCGCTTTTCTTTTCTTCTAATTCGGCCTCTCTTTTGAATTAGCTTTTATTTTGGAAATGACGAGATTCGGGAGATCTGCCACCGTCCTATCGTAAATTCCCATCTTTAAACTACTTTAGAAACAAATTACATATTTGACTCTTCTGCTAATTCAAGCACCACCTCTTTTACGCCGATATGCATCGCCAACTTAGCATCGTTATCTTCTCTCTCTCTCTCTCTTCATTTGCTCGTCTTGTTGTTTTTTTTTTCCGTCCCAACCATCGTGGTCGTTTGGCAAATTCGACGTGGCGCTGCCTCGCCTCACCACAATCATCACGCCCCTAATTCGATTCCTCACTCCACTCGTTGACGCTACATCTCCAGAGGAATTATAGGATTGGGACCTATTTTGAGGTATCGCTCGAGATCGTGTCACTTTATATTTGGAAGAGTGTGAACGTATAATTTGCCAAAAGCCCTTTGGAGTTCCAACCTCCCTTAGATAAATGCAAACAACATATGACACAATAATTCGAGAGTTTTGAGTTGCATTTCCAAAACTCTTTAATTCAAGGTGGGCTCGGAGTTACTTTGAGTTTTGAACATTTTTGGAATGCAAATATTTTTTTCTTCCAATTTTGTCATTGCTAGACTTTCATAATTACGAAGATTCATCGAAAACCCTAACGTTGTTAGCGAAGGCATCCGGCAATAGCCGTTTGAGATTGGACAAACTCAGGTAATACTTGAGTCACGCGACCTCAAATGAGGCTAATTGACGGCCATCAAGTTTCACCGAAAATGTCTAAGAATTTAAAAAGAAGAAGAAGAAGAAGAAGAAGCAAAAGTCCTTTACATATTATAATTATATTTCCAAACGATATTTAATTCAAAGTTACTTCTTAATATATTTATAAATTACAATTGGTGAAACACTAATTACATTTTGGAAAAACTCTTTCATCTAAATTGTTTTACGTTTTGTCCAATGATTTATCCTCAAAACCGAATCAAAACGCATGTCAAAGCCTCTGTACCAATCAGCCTCATTCACTTCAGTGATATTCCATTTCGGGGGGGGCACCATCATAATTGCCGGAATGGCTTTCTCAAAGCAATTTGTCCTGGCGTTAATCAAGTGACCACACTTCATGGGGAGCCAAACGCGAAGGGTTGCATAAAGCATTTTTTTCCCTTCTTCGGCTCCCATGTCCGTCGGTCCATGGAGGAGGACCCCCCGTCACCTCCGCTTTCTCCCTATCTTTTCCTTTTCCGCTTTGCAAAGAACCATCATCTCCTGGGGTCCTTTTCCCTCTTTTTCAACAGGCGACAAATGCCGACCCGATTTGATGTATGCAGAGCTTGCTCTGCCACGACCACGAGGATCGAGACCGAGTCCGCTAATTGTGTCGCCAGTTGACTGGACATAGACCCGGAATACTCCTTTCCCCCCTCTTTCTAATCTCGATCTCCAACACCATGATGCGTACGGGGCGACATCACATGGGAGTACTGGCGCTTCCAACTAAACCCGTCGCCCGTCCCGCAGAAGAAAAAGAGGCTTAAGCCCGTCACGCTCAGAACAGTAGGGTGAATTTGACCTTTTCTTGCTGCGGTCCACACATTACATGTTCGCCGTTCATCTCGAACACGTCTAGATCGATTTGCATGATGAGACCATGTATTGAAACCATAATGCGATGAGCTGTAATCATTGCCTTTCTAATTAGTTACATCTCTATCAGTTCGACGATGCGATTAGTTTGAAAGTCGATGCACAATGAAAACGACGTACCGATGGATCGTGAGAATCGCAAATTCAATACCGGCATGAATTAAAAAAATAAAAAACATATATATAGGAATTGTTAGGAGCATGCTGATGAATGATGAGGACAGAAAGTCAAGAAAAGCCATCATTAGCAAAGCATTAGCATTCTGAATTATATATATTAATTATTGAATCACCGTTATAAATACGACAAGCGTATGGTTAGAATATAAAGAAATGGATTAGTGGAAATATGGTCCTTAAAGCGGACGGGCCAAAGTCCTAAAATCCCAATCAAATCCTTCGCTTTTGACCTGTGGGACAAGAAAATATACCTATGCGTATTTTATAATATTCCCCTAGACCCTCTTTCGTAGCTTTAGCTAAAGGCCCGGCTTAATTGTTGCTCACGTTTTTTCAAAATTTGCCGTATTTTTCAATTTTTATTATTTATTTCTTTGCCAAAAGGGATTTATTGATGGAGGCCGAGAAGTGTATATTATATTTCGAGAAGAGGGTATCCTACGACAATAATTGGATTGTGTAGGTGCTGCTTTTTTTTTCTTTTTCTTTTTCTTTCTTTCACTTTCTCTTTTGGAGGATGTATTGAATCTCGGTGGACCGAAATCTATGATGGCATCTTATCCTTTTTAGTGTATTGGAAGCACGAAACAGGAGTTGTTTATGTTATCTTGGGCGGTTTGGTGTCCGAAGTTGCAATTGCACGGTGACAAAGACTAACTTTAAGGGTGTTGAGAAAAAAGAATGAAGGAAAGAAATTATGTGGTGAAGCACGAAATTATGCTCGTAATTAATCCGAAATTAAGCATCATCTTAGCTTGTTGGAAAATTCTAAATAAGGACTCGAAGTGGATTAATTTTTTCAAATAAGGACCCGAAATGAACTTTGTATCAGATAAAGACCTAAAATTGACTCATTGTCTCAAATTAATATTCGAAATGGTTGAATCAATTCCAAATAAGGACATAAGCAAATATTTAACATTTTTGACCATCAGAGTTTGGGCAATTTTGTCCAAAAAAATATATAGGGAAAATTAACAAATCCTAAAACGGAAACAAAAAAAAACCCTAGGTTTTCTACAGTTTCCCCGTTCCTTGTACCCATCTTTTGCAAAGTCAAAGACCGAAGTTCTCCCCATTCCTTGTACCCATCATCTGCAAAGTCGAGAACCCAAATTCTCTACCAGTTGAGGCACGAATTCAAAAACAATAAGAAAACCATATGCTTCTTTCTTTGTTTGTAGAAACCCAAATTCTTCGCCGGTCAAGCAAGGCGAGGAGCGACGAGAATCGAGTCGCGATAATGACCAGGCGGCGATTTGGTTGAGGAGCAGCAGGGAAGAAGAAAGAAGAAAACATAAACTTCTAAATGAATAACCTAAACTTAATTAATTTATAATTTTCCCTTTTTTTTTTTCCAATGACAAATTTCTGACAAAATTGCCCCTATTTTAATCGCCGGAAAATGTCTGCCGGTGAGCTAAGGTTCTTAATAGAGATTAACTTGATTACTTCGGGTCATTATTTGACACAAAATTTACTTCGAGTCCTTATTTAAAATAATAGGTCAACTTCGGATCCTTATTTGAAAAAAAAATTACTTTAGATCCTTATTTGAGAAAATAGATTTATTCCGGATCCTTATTTAGAATTTTCCCTAGCTTGTTTAAGCTAATTGAAGAGGAAAAAATTATCCTCAACTTAGAAATTGTACACTATTTCTCGTTAATAAAGGGAGTGGAATAGCCAAAGAAGAAAATGAAAAAGAAATAATAGAATACTTTTAAGGACTAATATTACGTAAAACTCTAAATTAATACATTTATCATAAATTTACTCCAAACTAATAAAAAATCTAAACTCGTATATTTGTAACAAATTTGCTCTTCATTAGTTTTCATTAAATTTTATTATCAAATTACTAAATTAGATAACATACGATAGTTGATGGAGGTATCAATATGGGAGTTTACTCTTTGCTTGTCATATATGTACCTGTCTATGATTTTTCGTGATATTAATATAATCTAACAAAAATTAATGAATGGTATATTTATAAAAAACGTACGAGTTTAGGGTTTTTTATTATTAAAAAAATTAGTTTATGGTAAATTTGTCACGAATTTATTAGTTTGGAGTTTTCTTGGGTTTTATTAATTCATCTTTTAAAATGCATGAACAATAAAATCTAGAGTTTCGAAATTGTAATAAACCCTTTCTATCTTAACTCAAAATTGAAATAAAAGAGCTTTTTCACATTTGCATTTTAAAGATTCCTGTGGTCACAGAGCCAGGGGCGAGCAAGTGGGCCGATACGGTTCGAGGATTGGACGGAACCGGCCTTGCTCGACCAAGAAAAAAAAAATACCAGTTTTTAGCAGAACCGGTCCGGTTCGGTTCCAAACATTGGAACCGGCCCGGTTCGGTCATCAGACCCGAAAATGGAAACCGCGCGGGCCGGCGGTTCCCGGATTCCGGGAGAAGAAATACCGGTAAACCGTCAAGTCGTCTGCATCTTCTCTCCTCCACGTCGCGGGTCTTCTCATCCATGGAGGATCACGAACCGTGACGCCACGCCAGAACCAGAACCATGCCCGCCGCCCTCGTCCCCGACCCGCGCCACTACCTCGCTCTGCTGGACGAGCGCTGCGCCACCATGAAGGACCTCCAGATCCTCCACGCTCAGCTCGTCAAGACGGGCCTCTCGTGCCGCACGCTCCCCGCGAGCCGCGCGCTGGCCTTCTGCGCCTCCTCCCCGGCCGGCGACATCGAGTACGCCCGGAGGCTATTCAGCCGGATACAAAGGCCCAATCTTTTCATGTGGAACACCATGATCAGAGGGCTTTCCCAGAGCTCGAGTCCGCAAGACGCCATCTTTCTGTTCATCGAGATGCTGGTAGGCTCGCCGATCGAGCCGCAGAGGCTGACTTATCCTTCAGTTTTTAAGGCTTATGCTCAGCTGGGGTTAGCTCGCTCGGGAGCTCAGCTGCACGGGAGGATTATGAAGCTGGGTCTGCAAGATGATCCGTTTATACGGAACACGGTCATTCACATGTATGCCAATTGTGGGTTCTTGGAAGAAGCTCGCCTGGTGTTTGATGAAAGTACGGAGTGTGACGTGGTTGCTTGGAATTCTATGATCATGGGCCTCGCCAAGTGTGGGGAAATCGATGAGTCTTGGAGGTTGTTCGACCAGGCGCCGCTGAGGAATGCGATTACTTGGAGTTCGATGATTAGTGGATATGTTAGAAATGGGAGGTTTGTGGATGCGGTGAAACTGTTCGAGGAAATGCAGGAGAGAGGAATTGAGCCGAACGAATTTACTTTGGTTAGTCTATTAAATGCGTCTGCCTACTTAGGAGCTCTGAAACAAGGGCAGTGGGTCCACGAGTACATAAAGAAAGGTGGGGCTCAGCTAAATGCAATCATTACCACCGCAATAATAGACATGTATTGCAGGTGTGGGAGCATTGGGGAGGCATATCAAGTGTTTCGGGCAGCACGAAAGAAAGGACTATCATGTTGGAATTCCATGATCTTAGGCCTCGCCAGGAATGGTTATGCAGAAGAAGCAATTATCTTGTTCTCTCAGCTCGAGTCATCTGATTTTAAGCCGGATGAAGTCAGTTTCCTTGGTGTTCTAACGGCATGTAATCACGCTGGCTTTATAGATGAAGCCACAAAGTATTTCCTGCTTATGATGGAAAGACCTGAAGTTAAACCATCAATAAAGCATTATAGTTGCATGGTCGATGTGTTGGGACGTGCTGGTTTCCTCAAAGAAGCAGAAGAGCTGATAAGAAGCATGCCTATGGACCCAGATGCTATTATATGGGGGTCTTTGTTATCAGGCAGTGTGAATCATGGAAAGGCTGATATGGCTGAGCGGGCAGCAAAAAATATGATTGAGCTGGACCCCGATGAGAGCTGTGCTTACGTACTCATGTCCAATGTTCTAGCTGGCTCAAATCAGTACGAAGAATCACTGGGACCAAGGTTTTCCATGAAGATGAGGAAGATAGAGAAAGAACCAGGAGCTAGTATGATTGAAGTTGATGGGGAAGTTCACGAATTTGTAGCCGGTGGAAGACTACATCCAAGAGTTGAAGAGATCTACTGCTTGTTAGATGAATTGAGGCCGATATTGCAACATGTTGGATGATTACATAATTAACAAGGTTCTAGGAAGTTCTCAGGGAAGTTACATTATGTAGACATCATCAAGAGGACAATGGTTATATGCAGGATTGAAATCCTGAGTCCCGATCTAGAAGAAGTGGACTGCATTGGTGTCCTGGATCAAATTTTACGCGTTTGATATCGGATGCTGGAAATTCAAATCAGCAATAGCAACAGAATCTAGAAGTTGCGAGAATATCAGTTGGTAAATGAGACACTGTTCGAAAAATCTTTGTCGGGTTAAAATTGTGACGGAAGCTATAGTAGGGAGACCACAGCCACGCATTGTAGAGTGCCCTTCGACGTACTAAAACCGGCAACTTTGGTCTCATTCAGACATTTGCCTTAAGAGGGGACACGGGTCTTGGCCATTTCTTAATACGCTGATCAGAGGAACCTTTCTCAGCTTGCTCCTGCTGCAATCTCTGTGCTAGTCATGAATTTCTCCAGTGTTGTACATAATTGAAGTCCCTGATGCTGTGATCCTGACCTTCCTTAATATGGACCGGTTAAAGACGTCGATACATATTTGGCACTCACCTGCCAGTCACCATGAAAGTGCAAACGCTTGCATAGGTGCATAGATGCAATAGTTCATAGAAGATAAGCCGGCAACTATACCCGCACAGAATTTGCTTTCGGCGTCCTCCCACAACTCTAAAGAATGGATAACAATATGGAAATGTCGTTTTTGCTGGCTAGGATTCTGAGAGGGTCTTCTTTAGATCTTGACTTGTGCTTGTGGGCAGCTAGTAAATTCAGAACTCAGCAATGTTTTTCTGCTGAAGTCTATGTAGCGCGACCGGTAAAAGTGATTCCAGGAACAAGAAAAGTAGAATCAGGAACTCATGGACCCAGACAACATAAAATTTGTGGTGGTACAAGATTTACGCCCAATGCAGTGACCATCAGATTAGTATTAAGGGAGCATTTGTTTTCTTGAAATTTTCATGATAAAGAAACGGCATGCCTAGGGCCACCGATTGCACTCCGGGCTCAGCAGGCTGCCAAAGCCCACGATCCACGCCCAAGTCCCTTAATTAATAGAATTACTAAGGCAAATTCGTTCCTTTACAGGTTTCACAATCTGCATCAAACCGTAACGAAGCGATCCGCATGTGGAGTCCAAACGAAAGGAAAGTTCCGGGGCCGCGAAGAGGAGCTCGATTCGCCCGCACGGGGAGGGCGCCTAAATTCAATTCGGGCGCTCCGAAACGGCGAGCGGTGCCGGTCCACGTGCACAGCCCGCCGGTTCTCCACCTCATCGCCCCCGCCGAACCGAACTGGTCCATTCTCATATCCCAAGGCGCTGCTCCTCTCTCGAATGGCAGTGTGGCACCGCGTTGCTACGTGACGCGACTCTCCTCCTCCCGCTCAGGTAAATTCTCCCGATCCTCTCTTCGGAAGCTTCTCCACGACCTCGACCCCGCTGCTGACACCGACGGATGCCGGAGATTACGTTATGGCGCCTTTTTCAGTTTCGCAATGTTCTTTCTTCTTTTCTGATCGTGTCGGTATCGACTACTCTGTTTGGCTCGAGCAGCCGAGCTTGGACTTCGCTTCGGCCCGCATTACCTGGATTTAGAAGGATCGCGCTCTGAATTGAACTCTAGGAAAAACCCAGTCCGGCGCGCGCGCCCCTTTTCTGGGACGCCTGCGTGATAGCCCGTACGCCGTTAACGCGATAGGTTTTGGCAGGTTGTTGGGGGCCTGGCTCGTGGAAGATTTCGTCGTGCGTCGCGGTAGAGTAGGAACCTGTTCCGATGTTGCCCCGAATTAAGGGAATTTGCGATTAGTCTGCATGCGAAAGTTGGAATCTTGTCTAGTTTATAAGCTGAAGTTGAGTGACGTGAGATTTTTTTTGGGTGATCTTTTCAGGCGACGCTCGGAGAAATCGAAAGGTGCTCGCCGTGGGTGGTGAGAACTGAGGTTCGAGCGTTGAATTGAGGAATCACCCCTGCTTTGCGGGTTTCTGGGCTAGCGAAGCCAAGGCAGCATGCTGGGTGAGGATCTTTGGACCGACGGACTCATTTGTGCTTTCGAGTTCATACGGGGCAGAAGGAGAAGGAGCCATTCCCAGCCTGGTTTCAAGTTGCAGACTGCATCGCAAGCCGGGAGGCAGGTGACAAAGAAGCGCGAGTCTGGACATCAGCCCAGTGTTGCATTCCACGGTCAGGACGGCAGAAATAGTGACAGGTCCTTTCCGGTGAACGGAAATGACATGTCAGGCAACCTTGATTCTGGCCATTGCCATGCTCTGGAGGAATTTCAAGGGGGTCATTGGGTGCCAATTGGCTGGGTTAGAATACATGAACTCATCCAGACCGTGCAAGCTGATTCTGGCTGGGCCTCGGTGCCCATGGACTTTGGGGATAGCGAAGATGATGTCACGGTTGCGGACTTAGCAACTCCATACTGGGAGAGGCCAGTGGGCCCCACTTGGTGGTGCCATGTAGCCGCAGATCACCCATTTGTCAAATCATGGTTGAGCAATGCACCGTGGCTACATCCTGCCATAAGTATTGCCCTGCGCGATGAAAGTAGGCTGATAAGTGAACGGATGAGGCACCTTCTCTATGAGGTAATTAAAAAAGTGTAATGGTTGACATATCCTTTCTTGGCCATGTCTTTAGAAGTTTGAAGAGGTTATTTGTGTGAAGGTTCGGACATTCTTAAGATGTCTGATTGACATTTGTCTTTCATATTAAGATTGATTTAAGATGGTATTTACTTGTATTTGACTTGGTTTAATGCCTTTCATACTCTTGGTTTTCCTGCCTTTTGACCCTCTTGACAAACAGTCACTTGATGGACATCTTTCTTAGGTCTGTGATACACTCGTGACTGAACATCTGAGCCAGTAAACTTCCTTTTCTGTTCAAGCATCCTTTTCTTCATACTAGTTTGTTTTCTTGGTGCTCAGTTTGCTGCTTTCATTGCACTGAGAGTAGGCAGGAAAAAGATAGCTCGGTAAATGCCAGTCTACTATAATGACTAAATAGGCAATACAATGCCGCAAGAGGTTTGTATCCTACTTTTCACCTCTAATAGATCCTTGTAGAATAAGCAAGTAGAAAAGAATTGGTGTATTACAGAATTTTCAGCCCTGTTTTCAGATAATGTAGTGTAAGATTGGTAGTTAGGCTGCCAAGATTACAATCTAGGTCATTCTTGCCTAGGTAATGTGAACATTCAAACATGTTAAGGTAAAGCTTCTATCACAGTGGAAAGAGACTGGAAATTCTGACCTAATCAAGGTAGAGTACAGACCAGGTGGGATGTCAAATTCACAATGAGTTTCATATGTCACTGCAGATTTGAAGAATAATAACTCAGGCGTCAAGAGTAGTAGACCATAGATCAAAAAGACTTTAGTGTCATGGAAACAAGCACAAATAGACTTGCCCTTTTTTTCCACCTTCTCTGCTACATAATTTTTTAAGGCCTCAAATGCATAATGTACTGCAATTTTGACTTCATTTCCTAACAGGTTCCGGTTAGAGTTGCTGGTGGCCTTCTATTTGAGCTGTTGGGGCAGTCAGCTGGTGATCCATCATGCGATGAAGATGACATCCCAATTGTTTTACGGTCATGGCAGGCTCAAAATTTTTTAATTACGTCACTGCACATCAAAGGGTCTGCTGCCGTTATTAACGTCTTGGGCATTTCAGAAGTTCAGGTTTGTCAGTCAGATGCATAGTTTCTTGTTTTTTTCTCGAATATATCTTCCTTTATGCAATTTTTATTTCCAAATGCACCACTCCTTTTCTTGTCAATCTTTATGTAGGAACTGCTTGCTGCTGGAGGTTCTAACATCCCACAAAGCATTCATGAGGTTGTGGCACATCTTTTCTGTCGCCTAGCACGATGGGATGACAGGTGTGTATACTTTTTGTCCAATCTAAACTTGCAAATTCCTTATTTGACTGACAGCAGTGTTCGCTGTCAACAAAAAAGGTGCATCTTGATGCCTGCCTCATGAAGGGCATGATCTCCTTCTACCTTGAAGAGAATGCGGCAATTGATTTTTTGGCTTGTGGACATGGGTGATTCTTGATGTTTACTGGTGATGCTTGGAGTCAAATACTAAACATTCTATGTATTGGGAGTAGAATGTTCGTCACATTTCTGTAAAACTGAATGTTTGGCGTGGCTACTCATTCTTTCTGTCAACTTCCTCATAAATAGGGGAGGAAAGTTAAATTAAGCAAGCAATGAATGTTTGACCTTTCTGCTTTGGCTATTCATGCGACAGAGCACACAGTTTTTGGTTCCATAGGTTCTGGTTATAGTTCTGCAGATCCTCCTTTGAGTCCCAAAACTTGAGATACATCAGGTTTTGCACTTGATGATTTCATTCCTATTTGATGTTTTACCCTTTTGATGTTGAAAATTAGCATATGTTAATTGGGTGTTAGACAGTACTGTAATCGAATATAATTTTTATACTTTGACACATTACTTTAGTTGACAGAAAACTTATCACATCGCATCTGTTGACATTTTCTTGGTTTTCTGCTAATTCATTTTTCCTGTTGCTTTTCTAGATTATTCCGCAAAAACATCTTCGGTGCAGCTGATGAAATCGAATTGAAGTTTATGAACAGGTACTCCTTATGCTACCATCTTTTGTTAGAAGCAAAAGTAATTTAATCCATATTATATGCATGGCACATACACTAAACGCTCCCTTTTCTCCTCATGGACAGGAGAACCCTTGAAGACATGCATTTATTTACGATAATTTTAAATCAAGAGATCCGAAGGTTATCAACCCAGGTACATTTCTATTCTTCTAATGGAACAATTCGCAGTTGAATGATTGTTATCTATAACTATAGGCGTGCTTTGCTTGTCGCCCTCCTAGGTTATTAGAGCTGAAAGATCATTATCTGTAAGTGTGCTCGGCTTGTTGCCGTTTTAGGTCATTAGAGTCAAATGGTCACTTCATGCAAGAGAGGAAATAGTATTTGAGCTTCTTCAACACTTGAGAGGGAATGCTGCACGGAACTTGCTAGAAAGCATACGAAGGAGCACGAGGGAAATGATTGAGGAACAAGAAGCAGTCCGTGGCCGGCTATTTACGATTCAAGATGTCATGCAGAGTACAGTTCGTGCATGGTTACAGGTTTTCCTACAGTTACAATATTTTCTAGCATTTTCTCTTCCAAATTTTATGAGCTATTACATGCAGGTATCGAGCATATAATGAGCTATGTCACTGAGAAGACTTCTGTTTTTGGTTATTCATAAGTTAGCATTAGTTTCATAGATTGGTGAGTACAAATGGTGGTTGTGATACTTGGTGGTAGTGACATTTGAAATTGCACTGACTAGACTTCTAGGATCATTCATGTCGACTAGCATTATCATACCACTGGTGAACCTTTATATGTAAAACGCAGTTACTCTTTATAATATTTCCTGAATTCACTTTATTCTAGTTTTTTGTTTGGCTTACTGCGGTGCAAGTGTTGTGAAAGTATGATATGTTGCTTGTTCTCATTCTTATATGTCAGGTGTTTGCTTACATTTTTCCTTTTTTTAAATCTAGGATAAGAGCCTCACTGTTACACACAATCTAGGAGTTTTTGGAGGTTGTGGTCTTGTCCTATCTATCATCACTGGACTTTTTGGAATCAATGTAGATGGGATTCCAGGATCAGATGAGTCGCCTTATGCATTTGCTCTATTTTCTTGCTTCCTGCTCTTTCTGGGAGCTGCATTGATCGCCATCGGTCTCCTATACCTTGGCTTAAAGAATCCCATTGTTGAGGAGGATGTTGAGGTTAGAAAGTTGGAGCTTCAGGAGCTGGTCCGAATGTTTAAGCATGAAGCAGAATCTCATGCCCAACTTCGCACCAAAAAGAATGTACCTCCTACTGCTGCAGATCTACTCCCAAATGGTGCTGGTTATATTCTCCTCAGCTGAAAACATAACATCAAAGTAAGCTCAATATACCGATGATCTATTGCTGCTCTGAGTTGTCAAATATATCTCTGCAATTCATAGTCCTGATCTTTAGCCATCAACTAAATCTCTGTACTGAAGTTCGTTCTTGGTTGAACATGGTCATCACATATGAAAGGTCACTTGTGCTTAATACAAAAATCAGCATTAGCTCTGTGGCCTCTAGCATTCTTCGGTATATAAAGTTTGTAGTTAAGGTGAGTACCAGTCTATTCTTTTGCACATACTGACTGCTTATAGTCCTTAGTCAGAATCCAATGCACGAATGCAAGGTTAAATCTTAGTAGTATGTTAAATACAATTCTTCAATCTCAGCGGTTGAACCTGTGAATGTTCTCTATGCTGTTACGACCATTTCCTTGGTTGCACAGAAAATTTATACAAACTGATCATTCTTGACACTTCCTAGTGAAATGTAGATGTCTGGTGCACCATGGCTTTATAATCTTGCTCGTGGTCCTAAGATAACCAGCTTGTCAAACAGCTTAAAAGAATTTGATCTTACTCCAAATTGATCGTTCTCTTCCAATGATGTTTCACCTTCTCCTATCCTCACCATTTTTTCATCCGTTGTTTTATGAAGAGGTACTGCTTCACAGTTTGACTTCAATGTATTCTGTTATGCAGGTGTCGTGATCAGAGACAACTAACAAATGGACAAATATGCCATAGATATTTCTTAGATTCATGAGCTACTACTAGTGACTCTTCGCTATCTGAAGCTTTTAGCCCAAACCCCAGATGCATCTCCTCGAGAAGGATTAAGGCGTTCTATTTTATCTGGCCTGCGTTGGCATACAGGCAGTGAATTGCCTATGCGTAATTTGTTTCCTTTTCAACCTTCTTAGTGCAGTTACTCCAATGCGATTCCATGAAAAAGTGTAGTTCTCGACCCTCCATTCAGAGTAGATTTTCCAATGTGAGTTTCAAGAGGAGTAGACACGAGAGACCGGTAGCAAGCCATAACCAAATTATGTACCAGACTGTTTTGATGGTCCGAGATTATGCTGATTATGAACAAGTCTGGAAATTTATCCAGCTTTTCTTTCTCTGAGTTCGTGTCTTGTTTTCGTAGCTGTTAGTAAGTATCTGCAGACTCGAAGAAAGTGAAACAACAGGAGAGTTTGTGTGGAATTAGATGTGACCATGTTTTATGAACTTAGATCTAAAGATTTGAGCGCAAAATTTCGCTGGACGGAAACATCCAACTGAATGAGGGCGGGGTTTACGTTGATCCATCTATTAAGCGGAAGGTTCTTATAATAAAAGTTTGTCAGAACTAGGTTGCAATTTCTATTCTTTGTGGCTAGTAATGAAGTGTATGTTCGAATTCCATCTGAACAAACCGGTCCTGCATGACTCTTAGGATGTTAAATTTGTTCTTAGCTACATCGTTCTCCAGTGTCGATTTCAATTCGAAAACATTTCCGCCAAACTGGCCTGCATGGGGATGATTTTCCCGTATGTGATGAGATTTTCAGTATAGGGCCACGGTAATTTTTTAAGCAATGAATCTTGTTTCCCTTATTTGATTGGTTGGCAAAATGCCTGTGGATATCTGTCAATAGGTTCTTGTAAGTAAGTTTCGAAGCTGAATATGCTTGTGGAGAGGATAAAAAGTCGTTGAGAATGGTGGCGGCTGTGGCTACCTCTTTGTATCGACGGATGCGATGGAGAACGTCAGCTGGTTGGCGGTGGTTGTGCGAAAAGAAGGCAATCTTAATGTTTTCATAACTGTCTTAGGCACGATTTTATGTCAATTCGTTGTTGATGACGAAATTAAGGTTGTGGGCCTCCGATGGTGTAGGGACTTGAGGTCCACAAAAGTCGGCATGATGCCGAGGGCGGACGATGATTAGAAGTCCAAGCTTTACTTTTTTTTTTTATTAATTTCTCCATTTTGGGGTAAGATTGCTTTACTCATTTGACGCGATCGGCCTTGCATCATCCTGCACTTTTGAGCCCATTTTTCAGATAAGAATCGTCCACTTGTGGCCCATAAAAGTCGCTATATTCCTCAACAAGCTACATATCTGGAAACCCCACCTCAATATGTCATGCACGAGCTATTTAATTTATGAAGGAAAGCGACTCTTTTGTCAATCGTTTGAAACCTCCCCAAACTCAATTGGCATTATCTATTCTTGGGTCCTTAGAAAAGTTGTCGAAAAATTCGTAAGCTTATTATACGGCAACCAATTCGGTCTTAAACTTTTGATAATTGGCTAAATTTTATCCTAAACCTTTAAATTGTCCCAATTTAATTCTAAACCATTTAATGATTTGCCAAATTAGTTATAAATTTTTTAACGAATTGGCAATTTAATCTTTTTGATAATTTTGGCCAAATATTGCTAATGTGACAATCTGATCAATGCTAATTGTCTCATGAGGCACGGTCGAAACTAACATGGAAAATTTTAACTTTTTTATGAATTATTTATTTATTTATTTATTTTTTTTTTCCATTCTTTTTACAAAGCCAACAAGGTGGTTTGAAGGATTGGTGACCTTTGCTGACCATTGGGCAAGGGCCGCGAAGCCCTTATTGGTGGCTTGCAAGGGCGTTGCTACCCTCGTTGGCTATAGTGAGGGGTTGCAAACCCTCGCCAAATTTGGTGAGGGCTGTGATTCTTGCCTAGTGGTAAGCGGAGGTCGCTAGAATTCAGCTGTGTAAAAAGAGCAAAAAAGAAAGAAAAAAAAGAAAAAAGAAAAAAAGAAATCGAAAAATTTAAAAAATTAAAAATATAGTAGCATCGGTCACATCACATAAGACGGTTAATGATGATTAAATGGCAATGTTAGTAATTTTCGATCAAAACTAATTGGAAGGACTAAATTGACAAAATATCGAAAGACTTTGGACAAATTTAACGAATCATGAAAATATTTAAGATTAAATTGATATAATTAAAATATTAATGAATTTACGACTTTTTAGATAATTTTCTTGATGGTCGCCACCGCGGACGACGTTGGATCTCGGATTGATGATCTATTGAAGGTGAGATTGGGGGAAGAGCCTGCATCTAATTACATTGGTTTGACTTAGCTATAATCATGTGCTGACATGTGGAACTGCGTTCCTATGGCCTGGGCTTTAGGCATCAGTGCACCGCGCGTATAAAAAGACCTTATATTTATTTTATCAATAGAGTCAATTTGGGTTTTTTGATTGAGGGCAATCGAGAAGAATTAATTGGCCGATCATTCAATATGAACTTATGCCACTTCTCCACTCCAATATCCATATTTTAAGGTAGCATTAAATTTGGGACCCTGTTGAAAATAAAAACTAAATTAGAAAAAATTATCAATTTAATCATAAATTTATTGTACGAATGTACAATTTAGTCATAAATTTTTTAGTTTTGCTAATGCAGATTACTATAGGAAATTGCTAATATTGCCATCTACAAGCAACATGCCATGTAAGGTGACCGGTGATAATTAGACGTCGTTGCGCGTTAGCAATTTCTGGTGATAATTGGCTTATATTAGCAAAATTAAAAAGGTTTAGGATTGAAGGGGCATTCGTACAATAAGTTTAGGACTAATTTAGTAATTATCTTCGTGGGTCCCGTGATACTTAGGGACCAAAAAAGAAAAGAGAAAGAAAAGTAGAAAAAAAGTCAATTCAATCAAATAGTAGCAGCTGTTCATTAGAGAAGAAAATGAAGCCGAATGGAGCTGGAATAAAAAAATCAAGCTGGACTTGCGAATTTGCAACACGTGAGTGGCGGAGGAATAGCGTGTTCGAAAGTTTGAGTGTCGATGCCGGACTTTCTCCAACAATAATGAACCTTGGTTTTAACGTTGGCAGTTTCCCGTCGGTCAGCGAAACGTGTCCGACCCTTTTCTGCCCCGCTTTCCTATTCCCTCCCTCTGTTTTCTTTTGTGGAAAACGAAAAGAGAACTCGAAAAGATCCGTTCCTTTGTCATTTTCTGAGAGAAAAATTCAACAGATGGGCAGGAAGATTGGACCCGACCCAAGATGGGAATCAGTCGGATCTAGCAAAATCAGGAGCCTGACCAAAAGACCTCGAGGCCAACCCACATCATGCATATGTCCTGAATCGATGATGCAGTTTTTAACTTTCATTAACGGGTTTGGAAAGTGAACTGGAAGAGGTGTTCAGATCAAGTTTTTCTCAGATCCGCATGCTTTCAGCATCTGCAGTTTGCCCCGAGATTTTCCAATCGGGTCCGAGCCTTCTGTTCACATGTGAATCCATGCGAGGCCTGGTCGGCTTCTGTACCCTGCATACATGGTTCTAAACGAGTCTGCTCACTGAAGAAACCATCCCTGTCAATCAAGCATCTAAAGCGGAGGTTGCCCATTTTGACTCTTGTCTCAGTGAAGAGCTTACTGTTGAAAAACTGCCACTTCCAGGCCAGACGCTATGCAGAAGCACGACCATGGGAAGGTAGAAGCCAACGTGACAGGTGTGGACGTTTAAAGCGTGATCATTTCCGGGGCGTTTCCTGATTTGACTCTCGGCCCAACTACCTCTCAAAACCATGCTTCTCCTCTGCAATGAATTGACTTGCAGTTGGCCTTTTCGTCACCGTTTTTTTTAATCCAAAGGAGGAAAAAAAGAAAAATCCTCTCAAATACCTACGGTCCCTGGGAGTTTTACGACGCAGGTTCGCCATGGATGATGAACCTCTCCTCTCCACTCCAGGACGGGCGGAGACGTCGACGGTCAGGAGAGAATTCCCTTCGGGTTTCCTTGATCTCAACCTCGGCAGCCTCAGCACGCCGAGGCGGCAGTCCACCGCCCGCCTCATAACCAACGATGCCATCATCCCCATAATCACGACGCCCCACTCTTCTTCCTTTATGAATCTCGTCGCCAACTTGACCAACAAGAGACGAGTCAGACGACACGCCCATCGCTCACACTCGGCTCCTTCCGTGCTCGCCTTCCATAAGGAGACCATCATCGACGGGGAGGATCCCCGGTCGCTCCCTAAATCGACCCCCCTGATTGTCCGGCAAGCCTTCATATGCTTCGTCTTGTACGTAATAGCCGGCATTGTGGTATACTTGACGAGCGGGAGTTTCAAAGGCACGACCACCGTCAAACCAGTCGATGCTCTGTACTTCACTGTGGTCACTCTTTGCACGATTGGCTTTGGCGACATCGTCCCCGACACGACATTCACGAAGCTGTTCACTTGTGCTTTCATACTGGTCGGCTTTGGATTTGTTGATATCCTGCTTAACGGCATGGTCGCCTACATCTGTGATCGGCAAGAGGCAGTTTTGCTGAGCACTGTGGATCAGAACAAGTTCAATACGATGGTCAGGACTTATATGATCGACAAAGAGAAGGGAAGGATGAGAATTAGGATGAAAGTGTGCGTGGCTTTGGCGGTTGTGACTAGTTGCATAGCTATAGGGACCATCGTCGTGCATTTCATAGAGGATTTGACCTGGGTAGACAGTTTTTACCTGTCTGTTACATCAGTCACAACAGTCGGTTATGGGGACTATGCATTCACAACCTTGGCAGGAAGATGTTTCGCCGTAATTTGGCTACTGGTAAGCACATTGGCAGTTGCCAGGGCTTTTTTATACCTGACTGAGATGAGGATCGACAAGAGGAATCGCAGAATCGCAAAGTGGGTTCTGCAGAAGAAGATGACCCTTGGGGATCTAGTTGCTGCAGACCTTAATAATGACGGATCTATCAGGTAATTGTTTCTGCTTGGTCTGTGAGCTTCTGCTAGATTTGTGCAATTCCAATATTTTTTTTCCTGAAACTTTGCTAAGTTGACTAGTGACTCCTGTCATTATTAAGACAAGTATCAACACATTGCTGTTATTGGATAAACATTAGAACAATAGACATCATTGGAACGAAACCATCATACTATGCAATTAAAAAGATTAAAAAAAAAATTCAGAACTGACCCCTTAGGAGGAGATTCTGATCAGCTTGACAAGTTGAACTTTCCTAAGATTTTGGAATATAAGTCCCTGGCCCTGCTGAAGTTTCAGGAAGCATGCATTGTTATCATCTGATAGGTGTTCATGCTTGGGATGCTCCGTTCGACCGAAGAATGCAAGTCTCTGGGTTAATTAATGTTGAAGTACTCGTTTTGACATTATCGTCAATTGAATGAGGACGCATACAAGTGTCTTACTTTGAAGGCCATAAGCAACGTGCTTCAAATATCGAGAGTAACTGTGTCAGGAAGTATAATTGTGAATCACTTACACTCTTGGGAATGGAATTTGTTGGAGTAAAGCTGGTAGCCTGTTAGGAGTGAATCCAAAGTCCGAATAGCCATTACAGTTAATTTTGCAATTAGATTCAGGGATATTAAAAGACAGATAACTTGAGCTGTATATTAGCACAGAGAAATAAGCTCTCTAATAGAAACAGACAATCTTGATGCTCATAAAAAAATGGTTGCACCGTGGTAGGAAAGGAAAAAAAGAAGAAGAATGTAACCAGTGTAAAGAATGCCGGAAGTCCAGTGCTACTTGCAGTGCAGATGTAAAGTAAATCAGAAAATAGTAAGAGATAATTGACAGAAACATGCTCAAGAACACAAAGTTAAAGCCAGCAAACCATAGCAGAGGGAGACGGCCTACAAAACATCGAGCCACTTTTAAGATCACATTAGAAACAGTATTTTAAGATACAGAGTCAACATTAATGGTGCGATCGAACCTGCGGCCTTTGACCTTTTAAGAAGAAAAATGCCCCCTCTGATGTTATTATGAAATCTACCATTCATTTATCAAAAAATGAGGCATTGACTGCCTGAAATGCTTGGTTGAAGCCGGATCACATGATTACTCATTCATAGTTGGTATAGTACATCGTTAGAAACTGTGGGAGACCGAAAGTGATCCGGTCTTTTCTCAGTATTAACATCCAAAGAAGACCTTTGAGCACATCTCTTCACGTCTGTCCCTCCTCTGTATGCCGGGGTACACTATTCAAAAGCTAATGCCCTTCTGAAGTAGCATAAGTGGTTTCATCCTACGTAATTCATTTATTAGTACAGATTACGCAATCATCTTGAACATAAAGTCGATAAAAAGCAAAATGAACAGTGTCACCCTCCGGCATGCAGAGGACTGGAAGTTTTAAAAAATCAAGGTCTTTCCCCTGAGAATGTTAACAGTTAAATCAGAACACAAACCTCTGTTTAGCTTGGATGTCCTATCATCAGCAAATTTTATTCTAAACAGCTTCCTGGATTGTTCTTTCACTTTGCTAGTTCAGGTGGATACCATGTCTTTAATAGTCCTCATTTGTGACCAAAAACATGAGTTCCAGCGAAGCTTGCACAAAGTTGATTCTGGTTATTTGGTCAAAGATGGACAGAAAAATGCTTTTATCAGTTCATGCCTTGAAATTATGTATTACGTTCATATTAAAGACCCTTAATTCTGAAGGAGTAGCTCTTGAGGCATCGACCTTCCTATATATATATATAGATGCTATTAGAATACAATGATGTTAAGCATTGCTCTCGAAGTTGAGAACTCATGATGTCTAAATTCCAGCCTCTGCTTTTGCAAGAGGAACATGACATCAAATCTTGAGAGACAAGATCAGCATCATGGGTTCAAATGGATCACTAACTAATTTGGGAAATGAAGAAGGCAGAATGGATAAGTTGAACTAACAGGAACTTGCAGAATATATAGAATACATTTCATCTTCTCATATATCATGAGTGCAGAATGGATATTCACAATGTAGGGACAGTAGGCTTATTTCGTAGCTGGTCTAAATTACTGGGATTATTTTCATACGATACACTGTGTCGAAATACATTCCTTGCTTTCTTCTGAGTTTTTATAGCACTAAAATGTTGACTTGGATTCCTGCAGCAAAGCTGAGTACGTTGTATACAAGCTTAAAGAGATGGGTAAAATAGCTGAAAAGGACATTGCACCGATCTGCAACCAATTTGACATTTTAGACGACAGCAACTGCGGCAAAATCACACTTGCTGATCTTATGGAAAGTGACTGAACCTCACATTGAATAACAATCAACATGACAAATTTCTACCTTCGTGGTCCTCGGGAGCAATCCCTTGCTCTTTATAACCAGAGTACATTGAATTGAAGGTTGGGTGACCTTTATACATCAAGTCCTACACCAGATGAAGTTGGACAAGGATTATGATTGGAACGCTTCACCCCATTCTCAGACAAAGACGAGCAGAGACTTCAAACTGAAGCCAGCTATTCAATAATCGTTCCGATGAAGTCAGCTCTCAGCTCCCTATCCAGATTGAAGACCAAGATCAACGTATATAGTGTATAGAGGAGGATAAATACTCAGTCCGTTGTTCATTAGTTGTTTATGAAATCAGTTTAGACAACGTAGTGGCCAATCAATTAATAGACCACGGGAGCACTGTCTACTGGTAGCTATTCTTTCACGCGAGGAGCCACACGATCTATTTTAGGCTATCACTGCTATTTTGATTCTCATGTGATGCTCATAGACGTATCAACCTGTACAGGCAGTTTTTACAGATATGTAGGAGGAGAAACTGTCCTGCGTATAAAGACATGTCACCCTCTCAGGAATCCTCTGTCACTTTTAAAGAACAGAACTATGAGGGAAATGATTTTGAAGAGATTTGTGCTATATAATATACGATCATCTGCCTCTCTCCTGATCGTGTCACGTAGAGGGAACCCCAATTCCACTAGAGAATCATGAAGCACTTCACTAGATGCAGCAGAGAAGTAAACTTTAGAGACATGAACTTTTCTTATATTGCATTAAGATCTCCATCTTGCTGTTGGACTAAGTGAGGACAAGATCTTCACTTCAATCGCATGAAAACCAAGTATTTAGGGAAGTCCTTTCATCTATATGTCACTATACTATTTTAACTACAGTCCTATTATAAGTCTTAATATGATCTGCTGAAACGAATTGTTATTAGAATAAAACATCCGTGCACTTTTCCTTTCAGAATTCCAAAATATGCACTTAGTTCGATAACTTTACCAAAACAAGCCATTTATCATCAATTAAGTCACTGCATTTTAAGAGACATGATATCCAAACTCATGAACAATCTCCGTACTCACATTCATGAAGGCTAAGTGCCAGAGTTATGCCTTAATTGAAAGGCTGAGCGAAAAACAAGATCGAAGTTGTCAGAGTCATGAGACATCTTTCCATAAATGGGCCTATCATATGTTCCTCAAAGCACACGACCAATGGTAACCGAGAAGGAGGTTTCTAAAAATAATTCTAAAGTTGCCAAATAATCTAACTGGACATCAACCTTTCACAATCTTTGTTTTCAGAACAATGAAGTTACATGAAGAAGCAAGAAAACAAGAAGCCAAAAGAATTCATTATATATTTTGAACAACTCCTAAGGCATACGAGCAGTAGCATTTTTCTTCTACAACACAAAATTATGTACCCTTGGCCATTCTCTTGAGGATTTGTCTGAATATCATTTAATTTATCCTGATTACCACTTTACATTGCTTGAAAGATAAAAGATTAACAGGATAAGAGGTGCAAAGTGGCGGCAAAAAATGGGATAAAGAATTCTATTTTCTAGTCAATTTCATACCAAATAAGGCAGCATAAATTCTATAAAACAAGAATCATAATTGGGGGTTCATCATCCGTATTTTCAAATCAAATACATAGCTTGTGCTTCATCATTCATGTTTGACACTTTCAAACAATTCAAGAACTTGGCCAAAAAGAAGAGTGACTATTTCATCAAAGCTATGAGGACTAATTATGGTGGAGAATTCACTTCAGGCATATTCAACAAATTCTGTGAGGATTATGGTATTCGCCGTTTCTTGACGGCTCCATATTTTCCTCAACAAAATGGCATAACTGAACGAAAAAAATAGAATGTCAAATAAATAAATAAAACAACAAAAAAGATAAAAAGAAACGTGACAGTTACTTCTTAGACTTGTTAATATTGATTATCGAGTAAATTGATGTTTTCTGTGTTTAGTTTCTCTTACAAAGTTCCTAATTAAAATGAATATGTTATAAATAAATGAAATGATAAGAAGATTTTTTTAAAAAAAATCATTAGTTTAAATTCAATGAGTGCGGTGTTCCCATTTTCTTTTTTCTTTTTAATTGTAGAATGGATATTAATTGACAAAAAGCTAAAAGGAAATATAAATATAGAGTGTTAATAAATAAATAAATAAATAAATAAACATAATTTAAAAAAAATAAAAAAATATAAATATATTTTAAAAAATAACGATAATAATAAATAATCATTAGGTTACGTTTAATCGTTTAGATTTCTAATCAAGATACAATTGAATATAATATGATATGAAATCTATAGATATTGTTATATCATATCCATTGTTTGGTAATTGCAATAATAAAGTCGCATATATTTACGTCATATCATGTATATTATTTGATATAAACAGCATAGCAGCATGCATGAGCCAACAACTTTATAAACGGATAAGGTAAAAATCTCTTATGATACCCTCGCCTATTTTTTTTATTTGTTTTTGAATTTTATATTCTTCTCTTTTTTAATTAATTTCTTTTTTATGTTTTCGGTAGGAAAGCTTTACTCACTTGATGAGGTCAGTCTTGTATCGTCCTGCAGTTTTGAGCTCTATTTTTAAGATATGAATCGTCACAATCACAATGTGGCCAACGAAAGTCGCTATATTCCTCAACAAGTCAAACATCTAGAATCCCCACCTCGATCTGTCATGCACGACATGCACGAGCTAATATAATTCACGAAGGAAAATGACTTTGTCTGGTGTCTAATTCAGTCCTAACCTTTTAACAACTTGCTAATTTAGTTTTAACGATTTGCCAAACTAGTCTAAACCTTTTTTATACTACTAACATGATGGTCTAGTCAGTGCTAGACATTTTATGTGGCGTGGTTGACGTTGAAATAGATAATTTTTAATTTTTTTTAAAAAAAAATTATTGATTTTTTCTTTTCTTTTTTTTCTCATCTTTTTAGAAAGGACTAGTGGAGCCATCGTAGGGTTGGCAACTTATGCTACCAGTGGGCAAGGGTCACGAAGCCCTTGTTGGTGCCCTTGCTATGGCTCGTGAGGGTGTTGCGGCCCTTGTCAGCCTTAACGAGGGATCACGAGCCCTTTGCCGAATCCAATAAGGGTTGCTCGCCCATAGCTAATAAGGGCTTTGTGGCCCTTGCCTGAGGTTGGTGGGGGTCATTGTGCCTCACTTAGTGGTTGACAGAGGTCGTCGGTGGTAATGGCTCCGTTAGTCATGTAAAAGAGGAAAAGATAGAAAAGAAAAAAAGAAAAAGGAAAAAGGAAATAAAAAATCAGAAAAAAATTGTTCATATCAACGTTGACCATATCACGTATGATGATCGGTACTAGCCGAAACTATCACGTTAATAATACTCGGCTAAAATTAGCTGGAAAGACTAAATCGACAATTTATTAGAAAAATTATAATTATTTTGGCAAATTGTTAAAACATTTATGATTAAATTGATATAATTAAAATTTATGATTGAATCAATAAGTTGTAAAAAGATTTAAGATTGACTTGACACATTTAAAGGCTTATTATTGAATTAATTGTCATATAATAAATTTTCGACTTTTTGACAAATTTTCCGGTCATTATTATATGAAATGGACGACGTGGGATATCGGATTAATGATCAATTAGAAGTGAGATTGGGGGAAGAGCTCGCATGTAATTACGTTGGTTTGACTTAGCGATAAGCAAGTGCTGACAGGTGGAACCACCTACCTATGGCCTGGACTTTAGGCATCAGTGCACCGCGCATATAAAAAGGATCATGTAATTTTCTTTTATTAATAAAGCCGAATTCGGGGGGCAGTCGAGAATAAGTTTATTGGCCAATCATTCAATATGAACTTATCCCGCTTCTCCACTCCAATGTCCAAATTTAAGGTAGCACGCATTAAATCGGGACCCCAGTCCAGTTGAAAAAAAAATAATAAAGAGAAAATTAAATAATTATTAGTTCAGCCATAAACTTATTATATAAATAACGCCTCAATTTTAAACTCTTCAATTTTTTCGACGTTAGTTTTATTCTTTTTATGTGGAATTCTAGTGTAGTGCTTCCACTCGATTATCACTGGAAATCACTGATGTTACGATTCATAGATAGCGTACCATGTAAGATGGATATTGGATGGTACGATTAGATGTTGTATTAGTTGAAGGGATCATGTTGAAATTTTTGTGTAAATATTTAGGACTATATTAATAAAATCAAAAGGTTTAGGACAGATTCATACAATAAATTTTTGACTAATTTGATAATTATATCTAGAAAGATTCATATTAGGCTCTCGGGATACTTAGGCACTATTTGTCTGTGTTCTTTATTTCTGTTTATTAACATAATTCCTTTTTTTTTTTTTTTTTTTTAACAAAAAAAGAATAGAAACGCGTTTGTTTGCATTTTTGTTCAAAATCTATTTTTTGTTCTAGAAAACAAAAAAAGAATAGATCAAGAAATAAAAAAAAAATTATTTCTTGTTTCTGGAATACTTTTGAGAAACATTTTTTTCTCTCTCGTTTTTTTCTTCTCTTTCTTTCTTTTATTTCTTTTTTCTTTGGCCGGTCGCCGGCCCTTGTCGAGGCTCGGGCTCGCTTAGATCCGGCGAGGCCGACCTCGCGCCGACCGGCGAGGCTCGGCCTTGCCTTGGCTGAGCGAGCTCGAGCTCACCCAGATCCGACGAGGCCGTCCCTTAAATGGACCCCTATGTTTGTCCGGCAGGCGTTGTGGTATACTTGACGAGCGGGAGTTTCAAAGGCACACCCACGTTCAACCCGGTCGAACCTCTGTACTTCACCGTGGTCACTCTTTGCACAACTGGCTTTGGCCATGTCGTCCCTGACACGGCGTTCACAAAGCTGTTCAGTTGTGCTTTCATACTGGTGGGCTTTGGATTTGTCGGTATCCTGCTTAACGGCATGGTCGCCTACATCTGCGACTGGCAAGAGGCGGTTTTGCTGAGCACTGCGGGTCAAAACAAGTAAAATGGGATGGTCAGGACTTATATGATCGACAGAGAGAAGGGAAGGATGAGAATTAGGACGAAAGTGTGCGTGGCTTTGGCGGTTGTGATTAGTTGCACAGCTATAGGGACTATCGTCGTGCATTTCATGGAGGACTTGAGCTGGGTAGACAGTTTTTATCTGTCTGTTACATCCGACAGCCGGTTATGGGGACTACGCATTCACGGCCTTGGCAGGAAGACGTTTCGCCATAATTTGGCTAGTGCTAAGCACATTGGCAGTTGCCGGGGCGACTGAGCTGAGGATCGACGAGAGGAATCGTAGAATCGCGAAATGGGTTCTGCAGAAGAAGATGACCCCTGGGATCTAGTTGCTGCAGACCTTGTTTCTGCTTGGTCTGTGAGCCTCTGCTAGATTTGTGCAATTCCCACTCTTTTTTTTTTCCTGAAACTTTGCTAAGTTGACTAGTAACTCCTGTCATTATCTAGACAACTATCAACACATTGCTACTATTGGATAAACATCAGAACAATAGACATCATAGGAACCAAAAGATTCGGAAGAAAATTTCATAACTGACGCCTTAGGAGATTCTGATCAGCTTGACGAGTTGAACTTCCTTGAGATTTTGGAAGATTAGTCCCTGGCCCTGCTAAAGTTTCAGGAAGCATGTGCTGTTATCATCCTTAGCGAAGTCCCAAGCAAGATCTTTTTACATTAGCAATGACTCGAATGGCGCGTGTTGCAATTTTCTATTCTAGAAAAATTCATTCGCAAAATAAGAGACCCAAAAGAGACGCGAGAGAGAGCTTATTGGGCCCATCAAAGGCCCAAATCAGCCCCTCTAGCTGAATAGAAGAGCGGAAAAACCGAGCTTCTCTTCTCCACATTTGTGCACCTGATAGATATAAAAGAACCAAGAAACGAGCTTCTCTTTTTCCTTTAGTCCAATAGGTAATGCTATTCATAAACTTTTAATTTATTTAATACAGTCTTTAGACTTTTCGTATATATTTTGTTCTTAAATTGAATGAAAATGTTCAATGTTATCATTCAATTAATTTAAGTGTAGGAACCACATTGAACATTTACATATAGTCTAAGGACCATGTATCAAACGTTCGAGAATCATGTAACAAATTGAAAATTCAGAAACGACATTACTCATTAGGTTAAAATAAGGGATTACATAAGACATTGAGCCAAAGTAAATGGACTATTTGTGTCATTTTCCTTTTACTTTTTTAAGCTTCCGGCAAATATGAGTTTAGGATCCATATGGTCATTGATTATATGTAAAAAAGAAAAAAAAAAGACTTCGTTAAATGGAAAGACGAGAAGATGATAATGGGGAAAAAGGAGGATCATAATAATATTAATTGAAAACAATTATGTTGTCAATTAGAAAGTTATATACAGAATTCTTGACCAGCAATGTGCTGTAAGTTCCTCTCTATTTCTTGGATATCTATTAAAAGTGAGGAGGAAAAATGAAATTAAGCACAGAGGAACTTACAGCACCAGAAGCTAACAAAGAACTCATCTACGGCTAGATTAAATGAAAATATAACTAGCAATAGCATTTTCATTGCAAAACACAAATTATGTACAGTTGGCTATTCTCTTGAGAATGGTAATATATTTATGATTACTACTACTTATATTATAGATCATAATATATATATACAATAAGAGAGTGATCTTAAACTTTTAATCAAGCGAGTAATACGATAAATATGTCGAATGTTTAAGACCTTAAAGCGCGCGATCCCTCTCTTCTTTGACCGGTTGAATGAACTCTTAGGGTTTCAATTAGTGAACTATTTCTTTTGTATCGGAAATGGATAACTGTTTTAATGGATTTTTTGTGAAGGGAAGGAAAAAAAAGATTTTAAAAAAAATTATTAAAAGGTATAACGATTAGGGTTTTAACGCTTCGGGAACACGAACTCTCTTCTCTCGTGCCTCCGAACACAAGCTCTCCCCTCTCGCCTCCTCTCCTCTTTGGATGAGCTCTCTCTCTCGATGATGCAACTTTCTAAGAGCCTCGCCATCACTGCCAATATGCGCCCAGCGATTTGTCCTATGCTGAGGCCAGTGGTTCGTCCGTAGTAAGTCTCGAACCTAAAGTCCCGATTCGCGATTCCTCACTTCTTTGGGCGGTTGAATGAACCCCTAGGGTCTCAATTAGCGAACTATTTCTTCTGTATCAGGAATGAATAATTATGTTATTGAATCGCTGTAATGTTGCCGAGATATATTCATTTTTGCATTTGGCTTGGCTGTATTGAATGTTTAAGATCTCAAAGCGCGCGATCCCTCTCTTTTTTGACCGGTTGAATGAACCTAAGGTCTCAATTAACGAACTCTTTCTTTTGTATCGGGAATGGATAACGGTTTTATTGAATCGCCGTAATGTTGCCGAGATATATTCCTTTCTACATTTGGCTTGGCTGTATAGAATGTTTAAGACCTCAAAGTGTGCGATTCTTCTTTTCTTTGATCGATTGAATGAACCCTAGGGTCTCAATTAGCGAACTATTTCTTCTGTGTTGGGAATGGATAATTGTTTTAATGGATGTTTTGTGGAGGGAAGGAAAAACAAGATTTAAAAAAAAAATTAATTAAAGGAATAGCGATTAAGGTTTTAACTCATCGGGAACATGAGCTCTCCCCTCTCGCCTCCTCTCCTCTTTGGACGAGCTCTCTCTCTCGACGATGAAGCTTTCCAAGAACCTCGCCATCACTGGCAATATGCGCCTAGTGATTCGTCTTATGCTGAGGCCAGTGATTCGTCCAGGGTAAGTCTCGAAACTAAAGTCCCGATTCGCGATCCTTCATTTTTTCGACCGGTTGAATGAATCGCTAGGGTCTTAATGAGCGAACTCTTTCTTTTGTATCGGGAATGGATGACGATTTTATTGAATCGCCGCAATGTTGCCGAGATATATTCCTTTCTGCATTTGGCTTGGCTATATAAAATGTTTAAGACCTCAAAGCGCGCGATCCCTCTCCTCTTTGACCGGTTGAATGAACCACTAGGGTCTTAATTAGCAAATTCTTTCTTCTGTATCGGGAATGTATAACAGTTTTATTGAATCGCCGTAATGTTTCGAATATGTATTCCTTTTTACATTTAGCTTGGCTGTATAGAATGTTTAATACCTCAAAGCGCGCAATCCCTCTCTTCTTCAACCGGTTGAATGAACCCCTAGGGTCTCAATTAGCGAACTCTTTCTTTTGTATCGGGAATGGATAACGATTTTATTGTATCACCGTAATATTGCGGAGATATATTATTTTTTACATTTAGTTTGCCTGTATAGAATGTTTAAGACCTCAATGCGCGCGATCTCTCTCTTCTTTGACTTGTTGAATAAACCCCTAAGGTCTCAATTAACGAACTATTTCTTATGTATTAGGAATGGATAACTGTTTTAATGGATTTTTTGTGGAGGGAAGGAAAGGAAAGATTTTAAAAAAAAATTTAATAAAATGTATAGCGATTAGGGTTTTAACACTTCAGGAACACGAACTCTCCCCTCTCGCCTCCTCTCCTCTTCGGACCAACTCTCGTTGCTCCCGCCTTCAAACACGAGCTCTCCCCTCTCGCCTCCTCTCCTCTTTGGAGGAGCTCTCTCTCTGTCGACGATGAAGCTTTCCAAGAGCCTCACCATCACTACCAATATGTGCCCAGGAATTCGTTCTATGCTGAGGCCAGTAGTTCGTCCGGGGCAAGTCTCGAACCTAAAGTCCCGATTCGCGATCCCTCACTTCTTTGAGCGGTTTAATGAACCCTAGGGTCTGAATTAGCAAACTCTTTTTTCTGTATCGGGAATGAATAATGATTTTATTGAATCGCCGCAATGTTGCCGAGATATATTCCTTTTTGCATTTGGCTTGGATGTATAGAATGTTTAAGACCTCAAAGCGCACAATCTCTCTCTTATTCGACCGGTTGAATGAACCCCTAAGGTCTCAATTAGCGAACACTTTCTTATGTATCGTAAATGAATAACGGTTTTATTATCGCTGTAATGTTGCGGAGATATATTCATTTTTACATTTAGCTTGGATGTATAGAATGTTTAAGACCTCAAGGTGTGCGATCCCTCTCTTCTTCGACCGGTTGAATGAACCCTAGGGTCTCAATTAGCGAACTCTTTCTTCTGTATCGAAAATGGATAACGGTTTTATTGAATCGCCGCAATGTTATATAGATATATTCATTTTTGCATTTGGCTTGGCAATATAGAATGTTTAAGACCTCAAAGCGCACGATGTCTCTCTTCTTTGACCGGTTGAATGAACCCGACGTCTCAATTAGCGAACTATTTCTTCTGTATAGGGAATTGATAACTGTTTTAATGGATATTTTGTGGAAGTAAGGAAAAAAAAGATGTTAAAAAGAAATTAATAAAAGGGATAGCAATTAGGGTTTTAATACTTTGGGAAACAGGAGCTCTCTTCTCTCACGCCTCCGAACACAAGCTCTCCCCTCTCGCCTCCTCTTCTCTTTGGACGAGCTCTCTCTTCGTCGACGATGAAGCTTTCCAAGAGCCTCGCCATCACTGCCAATATGCGCCTAGCGATTCGTCCTATGCTAAGGCCAATGGTTCGTCCAGGGTAAGTCTTGAATCTAAAGTCCCGATTCGCGATCCCTCACTTCTTCGACCAGTTTAATGAACCCCTAGGGTCTTAATTAGCGAACTCTTTCTTCTGTATTGGGAATAGATGACGATTTTATTGAATCGTCGCAATGTTTCCGAGATATATTCCTTTCTGCATTTGGCTTGACTGTATCGAATGTTTAAGACCTCAAAGCGCGCGATCCATATCTTTTTGGACCGGTTGAATGAACCCCTAGCGTCTTAATTAGCGATCTCTTTCTTCTGTATCGGGAATGAATAACGATTTTACTGAATCGCTGTAATGTTGCGAAGATATATTCCTTTATGTATTTGGCTTGGCTGTGTAAAATATTTAAGACCTCAAAGCGCACAATCCCTCTCTTCTTCGACCGGTTGAATGAACCTCTAGGGTCTCAATTAGCGAACTCTTTCTTCTGTTTCGGGAATGGATAGTGGTTTTATTGAATCGCCGCAATGTTGCCGAGATATATTTCTTTCTGCATTTGGCTTGGCTATATAGAATGTTTATAACCTCAAAGCGCACGGTCCCTCTCTTCTTCAATCGGTTGTATGAACTCTTAGGGTCTCAATTAGCGAACTCTGTCTTCTGTACCGGGAATGGATATTGGTTTTATTGAATTGCCGTAATGTTGCAGAGATATATTCCTTTTTACATTTAGCTTGACTGTATAGAATGTTTAAGATCTCAAAGTGCGCGATCCCTCTCTTCTTCAACCGGTTGAACGAACCCTAGGGTCTCAATTGGTGAACTCTTTCTTCTTTTTTGGGAATGGATAACGGTTTTATTGAATCGCTGTAATGTTGCTGAGATATATTTATTTCTGCATTTGGCTTGGCTGTATAGAATATTTAAGACTTCAAAGTGCGATCCCTCTCTTCTTCGACCGGTTGAATGAACTCATAGGGTCTCAATTAGCGAATTCTTTCTTATGTATCGGGAATTGATAACGGTTTTATTGAATCACTGCAATGTTGCTGAGATATATTCATTTCTATATTTGACTTGGCAATATAGAATATTTAAGATCTGAAAGCGCGCGTTCCCTCTTTTCTTCGATCTGTTAAATATACCCTAGGGTCTCAATTAGCAAACTATTTCTTTTGTATTGGGAATGGATAACGGTTTTATTGAATTGCCGCGATGTTGTCGAGATATATTCCTTTCTGCATTTGGCTTGGTTGTATAGAATGTTTAAAATTTCAAAGTGCGCGATCCCTCTCTTCTTCGACCAGTTGAATGTCTCAATTAGCGAACTCTTTCTTTTGTATCGGGAATGGATAACGGTTTTATTGAATTGCCTCTATGTTGCTGAGATATATATTAATTTCCGCATTTGGTTTGGCAGTATAGAATGTGTAAGACCTCAAAGCGCGCGATCCCTCTTTTTTTCAACCGGTTGAATGAACCCTAGGATCTCAATTAACGAACTATTTCTTCTGTATCGGGAATGGATAACGGTTTTATTGAATTGTCATAATGTTGCGGAGTTATATTCATTTATGCGTTTGGTTTGGCTGTATAGAATGTTTAAGACCTCAAAGCATGCGATCCCTCTCTTCTTCGATCTGTTGAATGAACCCTTAGGGTGTCAATTAGTGAACTCTTTCTTCTGTATTGGGAATGGAGAACGGTTTTATTGAATCACCGTAATGTTGCTGAGATATATTCCTTTCTGCATTTGGCTTTGCTGTATAGAATGTTGAAGACCTCAAAGCGCTCGATCTCTCTCTACTTAGACCTGTTGAATGAACCCCTAAGGTCTTAATTAGCGAACTCTTTCTTCTGTATCGAGAATGGATAACGATTTTATTGAATCGCTGTAATGTTGCTGAGATATATTAATTTATGTATTTGGCTTGGTTGTATAGAATATTTAAGACCTCAAAACGCGTTATCCATCTCTTCTTTGACCAGTTGAATGAACCCCTAGGGTCTCAATTAGCGAACTCTTTCTTCTGTATTGGGAATGGATAACAGTTTTATTGAATTGCCGCAAGGTTGCCGAGATATTTTCTGCATTTGGTTTGGTTGTATAGACTGTTTAAAATCTCAAAGCGCAGGATCCCTCTTTTCTTTGAATGGGTGAATGAACCCCTAGGGTCTTAATTAGTGAACTCTTTCTTCTATATCGGGATTGGATAACGGTTTTATTGAATCGCCGCAATGTTGCTGAGATATATTCCTTTCTGAATTTGGCTTGACTGTATAGAATGTTTAAGATCTCAAAGCGCGCAATCCCTCTCTTCTTCAATCGGTTGAATGAACCTTAGGGTCTCAATTAGTAAACTCTTTCTTCTGTATTGAGAATGGATAACGGTTTTATTGAATCGCCGCAATGTTGCTGAGATATATTCCTTTCTGAATTTGGCTTGACTGTATAGAATGTTTAAGACCTCAAAGCGCGCGATCCCTCTCTTCTTCGATTGGTTGAATGAACTCTTAGGGTCTCAATTAGCGAACTCTTTCTTCTATATCGGGAATGGATAACGGTTTTATTGAATCGCCGCAATGTTGCTGAGATATATTCATTTCTGCATTTGGCTTGGTTGTATAGAATGTTTAAGACCTCAAAGCACGCGATCCCTCTCTTCTTCGACCGGTTGAATGAACCCCTAGGGTCTCAATTAGTGAACTGTTTCTTCTATATCGGGAATGGATAACTGTTTTATTGAATCGCCGCAATGTTACTGAGATATATATTCCTTTCTGCATTTGGCTTGGTCGTATAGAATGTTTAAGACTTCAAAGCGCTTTGGGCCGCTGGGCGCTAGGCGCTCTGGCCCCTCTGGGGGCGTTGGGAGCTCTAGCAGCTCTAGCAACGATGGAAGCTTAGGGTAGAATTTTTCTACTCGGAGTAGAGCATAAGCCTAAAATAATTGAAAAAAAGTTCATTCAAAAACAAGAAAATGACATTGTAATTTGGATTAGGTCTCGATGAAATAATACATCACTGATAAGTTAATTTCGTAAGTTTAACGGATTTTTTGTGGAGAGAAGGAAAAATAGATTTTAAAAAAAAAATTAATAAAAGGGATAGATTAGGGTTTTAACGCTTCGGCGCCTCCGAACAAGAGTCTCTCTTCTCTCGCGCCTTGAGCTCTCCCCTCTCGCCTCCTCTCCTCTTCAGACGAACTCTCTTCGCTCGCGCCTCCTCCCCTCTTCCGACGAGCTCTCTCTGTCGACGAGCGATGAAGCTTTCCAAGAGCCTCGCCATCACTGCCAAGATGCGCCCAGCGATTCGTCCTGTGCTGAGGCTAGTGGTTCGTCCAGGGTAAGTCCCGATTCGAGATAGATTCATTTCTGCGTCGGCCAGCCTTAGGTTAGAAAAAGTTGTTAATATTTGAGCCATGGACACCTGTCCTAATAATTTCAGCTTCCAAACCCAGCTGAGATTCCAGATGCAGGTTCGTCGGTTACTTTGAATAAATCGAGCAAACAAAATAGTCCACTTCTTATTGTTTAAAGCATAGGATGATATGGTAAAGGGTGCCCTCTTAATTTATTGAGTTGCAAATATTGCTTGGTTCGACGGTTCATGGATGAATTGAAAGACAGATTTTGGTTGTATAGAATGTTGAAATGGTGCCCTCTTAATTTGTTAATTTGCAAATACTGTCTGGTTCGACGGTTCATGGATGAATTGAAAGACATATTTTGGTTGTATAGAATGTTGAAAGGGCGCCCTCTTAATTTATTGATTTGCAAATACTGCCTGGTTCGACGATTCATGGATGAATTGAAAGACATATTTTTGTTGTATAGAATGTTGAAAGGGCGCCCTCTTAATTTATTGATTTGCAAATACTGCCTGGTTCGACGGTTCATGGATGAATTGAAAGACAGATTTTGGTTGTATAGAATGTTGAAAGGGTGCCCTCTTAATTTATTGATTTGCAAATACTGCCTGGTTCGACGGTTCATGGATGAATTGAAAGACATATTTTGGTTGTATAGAATGTTGAAAGGGTGCCCTCTTAATTTATTGATTTGCAAATACTGCCTGGTTCGACGGTTCATGGATGAATTGAAAGACAGATTTTGGTTGTATAGAATGTTGAAAGGGTGCCCTCTTAATTTATTGATTTGCAAATACTGCCTGGTTCGACGGTTCATGGATGAATTGAAAGACAGATTTTGGTTGTATAGAATGTTGAAAGGGTGCCCTCTTAATTTGTTAATTTGCAAATACTGCCTGGTTCGACGGTTCATGGATGAATTGAAAGACATATTTTGGTTGTATAGAATGTTGAAAGGGCGCCCTCTTAATTTATTGATTTGCAAATACTGCCTGGTTCGACGATTCATGGATGAATTGAAAGACATATTTTTGTTGTATAGAATGTTGAAAGGGCGCCCTCTTAATTTATTGATTTGCAAATACTGCCTGGTTCGACGGTTCATGGATGAATTGAAAGACAGATTTTGGTTGTATAGAATGTTGAAAGGGTGCCCTCTTAATTTATTGATTTGCAAATACTGCCTGGTTCGACGGTTCATGGATGAATTGAAAGACATATTTTGGTTGTATAGAATGTTGAAAGGGTGCCCTCTTAATTTATTGATTTGCAAATACTGCCTGGTTCGACGGTTCATGGATGAATTGAAAGACAGATTTTGGTTGTATAGAATGTTGAAAGGGTGCCCTCTTAATTTATTGATTTGCAAATACTGCCTGGTTCGACGTTTCATGGATGAATTGAAAGACAGATTTTGGTTGTATAGAATGTTGAAAGGGTACCCTCTTAATTTATTGATTTGCAAATACTGCCTGGTTCGACGGTTCATGGATGAATTGAAAGACAGATTTTGGTTGTATAGAATGTTGAAAGGGTGCCCTCTTAATTTATTGATTTGCAAATACTGTCTGGTTCGACGGTTTATGGATGAATTGAAATACAGATTTTGGTTGTACAAAATGTTTAAGACTTCAAAGCGCTCTGGCGGCGGCAGCGGTGGCACTAGGGGCTCTGGGAGCTCTAGTAGCTCTGGCCCCTCTTGGGGCATTGGCAGCTCTAGCAGCTCTAGTAGCTCTAGCAGCCATGGAAGCTCTGGGAGCGATTGGAATCCGAATCGAGAATTCGCATTTAACATTTTCGTGTGAGTGCGCTATATGAATAGATTTTTTTCCTTTTTAATTGTTAGTCTTGTTCTTACCATTTAATGCATGACAGGGATGAATTCAAGGGGAGCAATCAGTGCAAATCCATGGTGAAAAAAATGGTGAAAAAATGTGCAAGTGAGAAATGGTCGGCTTTGTCCAAGGAGGTAAGATATCATTATTAGCTCCTAGCTCCACAAATAGATATATTCTGATTCGGCCCTCTCTTCACGCAGGAGAAAGAGAGGTACGACCAAAAGGTCGTGCAAAGGAGTTTGGAGTTCGAACAATGCTGCCAAGTTTATTTGAAATTGACGCAGGTAAATTTTCTTATTGTTCCTTTTAAAGGAAACCTCGGATAAATGATTAAAAATGTAATGTTTGATCTGTGCTAGGATGTGGGCCAGGAGCATGAAGAGCCTTCAATGTAGGAGGAGGAGGAGGAGGTTTACCAGGGAGTTTTGTAAATAAATTCTGAAGATATCTATTTTCTGAGTAAAAATTTGCTGATGATAGTACGTCCAAGGCTTATGTTCTATTTTGGCTGTTAACATCCCATGGGAAAATTTTGCGGAACTTCCGGTCCTTCCCATGCTAAAGTGTGACGCCATTCGCTTTGCTTGTTTATCGACTTTATGTTCAAGATGATTGAGCAATCTGTACTAACGAATGAACTACGTAGGATGAAGCCACTTACCCTACTTCAGAAGGGCATTAGCTTTTGAATAGTGTGCTCTAGCATACAGAGGAGGCACAATTTTGAAGATGTGTGCTCAAGGTCATCTTTGGTATATTAATACTGAGAAAATACCAAATCACTTTCGGTCTCCCATATTATTTAATGATGTGCTAGTACTATACCAAGTAGGAATGAGAAACCTAGTGATCCGGCTTCGACCAAACATTTTAGACAGTTAAATTCCAATGCCTCACTTGTTGATAAAAGGAATGCTGGATTTCAATAACGGCATCCAAGGGGGCATTTTTCTTCTTAAGAGTTCGAAGGCCACTGGTTTGATCGGGCTGATAATGTTGACTCTGTATCTTAAAAAACTCGTTCTAATGTGATCTCAAAGGTGGCTTGATGTGTCGTCGGTCGTCTTCCTTTGCTATGCTTTGCTGGCTTTAATTTGGTGTTCTTAATCATATTTCTGTCAATTCTGTCGGTACTATTTTCTCATTTACTTTACATCTGCACTGCAAGTAGCACTGGATTTCTTCTGGCTTTCATTACCCAGATTACATTCTAATGGGGGAGATTGATGGGGGTGGGAGTAGGTACTGTGAGCAGGGAAGAAATTGACGTGGGGGAGGGGGAGAGAGAGAGCATGGAAGAAATCTAGAGGAAGATTTTGGGGTGGTGTGGGGAGCAAATGCTATCGTGCAGGGAGGGGGAGGGGGAGAGAGAGAGTAGGGAAAAAATTTAAGGGAAGATTTGGGGGTGGCATGGGTAGCAGGTGCTATCGTGCATAGAGGGGTAGGGGGAGAGAGAGAGAAGGGAAGAAATCCAAAGGAAGATTTTGGGGTGGCGTGGGTAGCAGGTGCTATCGTGCATGGAGGGGTAGGGGGAGAGAGAGAGAAGGGAAGAAATCCAAATGAAGATTTTGGGGTGGCATGGGGTGGCTAGGGGGATAGGGGGAGAGAGAAACGGGGGAGGGAAATGATTTTTCAGGGGATGAGAGTTTAGAGAGAAAAGAGAGGAAAATAATTTTTGGGAGCTTTTTTAGGAGGAATAATTTTGAGCGGCAAATTATTTTTGTTATAAAAATAAATAAATGAATTAAAAAGTGATTTTGAAAAGTAAAAATATTGAATGTTAAATAATAATAAATTTTGATGATTATAGAATATCATAGATTTATTTAAATAGAGTTGATTCTATTTTTTTGTTAGTCATTAGTTTCATTCATAATTTTTGTTAAAGTTAAAAACATGTTCCCAAATATAGGTACGCATTAATTATAAATATATATTTTAATTTTTCTATGAATAAATTTATTAATATTATTAGTGTAAATTCATTTATTCAACATAATAACAACACATTCAAAAATATTTCATTGAATGCAAAAGTTGATACATATCAAACCGAACTAAATGTAATGAATACATATGTAAACTGTGTTACAGTAAAACCAAAATAACTCCTACTATACAACAGCATCTCATGATACTCTTAAACCCATATTAATGACATGCTTTTAAACCAAAATAGCTTCGATTTCCGAGGGATGATCATGTTGTCCTGTTTCGGCTAATAGTGCTTTGTCCATTCTTCTGATTCTTTATTCATAGCAAAAGGAGTTCGAGTACCATTCTCTTACTTGTGAATAAAGGAATGGACAATGCTTGGTGGGCAACCACCCTAAGGAGATTCTGTTAAACCATTCCTCTATGAAGAAAGTAACGAGCAAGAATAAGGCAAAAAAAATCTTCAAACACCCCTCTCCTCTCCTCACATCATCAACAAAAAAGGACACAAAAATGATCCATGCCCATTGCTCCCAGCTCATGACGTCTACATTTTCAATGTTGTGATGCAAAAGAAGTCCTGTTTGTTATCTCTTTTATGTCTCTAACCCTTTCTTGTTACTTAAAATGGATTCACCAACTGCCCATGCCATAGGGAGACAATAATGAAATGAGACCAAGAGAGGGGGAGGGGAGGTAGGACACAATCCATCATGTACGTCACAATTTTTTAATTAAAGCAAAAATATGAGATATAAAATAAATAAAAATGAAACATATAATCACACCATTATCACACAACTTCTTCATTATACTCACTTTATATATAGCACACGATCTACTTCTACTCTTCTCTACCCGACACACTTCTGTTCTAAATATGGATAATGATGTCTACCTACTTCAACAATTTAATGAGTTCACTGCTGCTCGGCATGCATACGACGAAAATGAATTCAACTTGGCTCTCAAGTAAGTAATGCGATTGTTTTTTTTTTTATTTGTTAAATTTTTTTGGCTCTTATGTATATTTTATTGTTTTCAAACTTCAAGAACAGGAAGGCTATGTGCAAAGACTTAACTAAGCAAAAATCGTCTAAGCCGCATCCTTAATAGATAATGGAAATATGTTGGATACAAATCATGCAATCCCAAGATCTCTATAACAAGAATAATAGCACGGATGATTGAAATATTAACGCACATGATTTGGAATTCATCGTTCTTGATGCGGAAGTGGAAAAATGATGATTTACGCGCAAATCATTCTCCTCTATTGCCATTCGTATCACTAGCTCAATAAGACGGTTCCCTCAGCTTTTAGCACTAGGTAAACACTAATTATGTGATGATAGTAGTGATAATTAGGGTTAGAGGAGAGACTTGAGCATTATTTATAGAGTTTTCAACCAGGTCCTCTCATTACGGGTCAGGCTCGACTCGGGTCACACTAGCCAATCTCATATTAAACTTATTAAGAAACATTTTATCTCATCTTAGACTAATCTCATAAAACAATAAATTACAATATAAATTAATGTAGCATACATCGAGAAAACTCTTACATTATCCCACTTAGGCTATATTAATTAAAATTGTAATGTATATGCGCACATTGGTCTAGAAATAATTTTTAATAATCATTCCTATCCCATAAAGTTTCAAACACCGAATCATGGCGGTGACTGCATGTATACACGCAGAGCTTTCCATGGTGACGAGTTCTTTCAACTTTATTGATATTGATTCAATATGGTAGTGTGGCAAATGGATAACATCTCTCATATAGAGATCCCATTTGTTAGTCACTATTCTCTTACCTTAAGCATTACAAAAAACTTGTGCCACTAGAGAATGTCTTTATGTTCCAATGAACCCACATTTACCTTGTCCTTTACGGTTAACATTTCTTTATATATAACAATAGTTCTTTCAACTTTATTGATATTGATTCAATATGGTAGTGTGGCAAATGGATAACATCTCTTATATAGAGATCCAATTTGTCAGTCACTATTCTCTTACCTTAAGCATTACAAAAAACTTGTGCCACTAGAGAATGTCTTTATGGTTCCAATGAACCCACATTTACCTTGTCCTTTACGGTTAACATTTCTTTATATATAACAAGACATATGCACAAGGTTAATAACCGTATGCCCCTAGCCTTCATTCAAGGTTTATACAATACCTTCAGACTTTATCAACGTGTATTCAACATAATAACAACACATTCAAAAATATTTTATTGAATGCAAAAGTTGATACATATCAAACCGTTACTAAATGTAATGAACACATATGTAAACTTTATTACAGTAAAATCAAAATAACTTATACTAAACAACAGCATCTCATGATACTCTTAAACCTATATTAATGACATGCTCTTAAACCAAAATAGCTTCGGTTTTCGTGGGATGATCATGTTGCCATGTTTCGGCTAGTAGTGCTTTATCCATTCTTCTGATTATTTATTCATAGCAAAAGGAGTTTGAGTACCGTTCTTTCACTTGTGAAGAAATGAATGGACAATGCTTGGTGGGCAACCACCCTAAGGAGATTTCGTTCTACCATTCCTCTATGAAGAAAGCAACGAGGAAGAATAAGCCAAAAAAAATCTTCAAACACTCCTCTTCTCTTCTCTCACCTCATCAACAAAAAAAGACACAAAAAAGACCCCTACCTATTGCTCCTAGCTCACGACGTCTACCCTTTTCAATGTTGTGATGTAAAAGGAGTCCTATTTGTTATATCTTTTATGTCTCCAACCCTTTCTTATTACTAAAAATGGATTCACCAACTGTCCATGCCATAAGGAGACAATGATGAAAGGAGACCAATAGAGGGGGGGACACAATCCACCATGTACGTCACCATCTCTTAACTAAAGCAAAAAATATGAAATATAAAATAAATAAAAATGAAACATATAATCACCTAATTACCACACAATTCCTTTATTACACTCACTCTATATATAACACACGATCTACTTATGTTCTTCTCCACCCTGGCACACTTCTATCCTGAATATGGATAATGGTGCCCGCCTACTTCAACAATTTAATAAGTTCACTGCTGCTCGGCATGCATGCGATGAAATGAATTTAATTTGGCTCTGACGTAAGTAGTGTGATTGTTTTTTGTTTTTGTTTTTTTATTTTTGGCCAAATGTTTTTGGCTCTGATATATATTTTATTGTCTTCAAACTTCAAGAATGGGAAGGCTATGTGCAAAGACTTAAGTAAGAAGAAAATCGTCTGAACCGTGTCCTTAATAGGATAAGGGGAAACGTGTTGGATGCAAATCGTGCAATCCCAAAATCTCTATAACCAGAATAAGAGCACATATGATTGTGTAGAAAGATTAACGTACATGATTTGGAATTTATCATTCTTGATGTGGAAGCGAAAAAGCGATGATTCACGCGCAAATCATTCTCCTCTATTGCCTTCCGTATCACTAGCTCAATAGGACGGTCCCCTCAGCCTTTAGCGCTAAGTAAACATTCATTATGTGAAAATACTAGTGAGAATTAAGATTAGAAAATAGACTTGAACACTATTTATAGAGTTTCCAACCAAGCCCTCTCATTACGACCCAAGCCCAACTCGGGCCACACTAGCCAATCTTATATTAGACTTATTAAGAAACCTTCTATCTCATCTTAAACCAACCACATAAAACGGTTAATTACAATATCAATTAATGTAGCCCACATCAAGAAAACTCTTACATTATCCCACTTGAGTTATATTAATTAAAATTGTATTGTATGTGCGCACATTGGTTTAGAAATAATTGTTAATAGTCATTTCTATCCCATAAAGTCTCAAGTACCAAATCATGGCGGTGATAGCATGTATACACGCAGAGCTTTCCATGGTGATAAGTGCTTTCAACTTTATTCATATAAGGTAGTGTGGCAAATGGATAACATTTCTCATAAAGAGATTCCATTTGTCAGTCACCATTCTCTTATATTAAGCATTACAAAAAACTTGTGCCACTAGAGAATGTTTTTATGATTCCAATAAACCTACATATGCATTGTTCTTACGGTTAATCTTTCTTTATATATAACAAGACTAATAACCGGATGCCCCTAGCATTCACTTAAGGTTTATACAATACCTTGAGATTTTATCAACATGTATTCAACATAATAACAACACATTTAAAACTATTTTATTGAATGCAAAAGTTGATACATATCAAACCGTTACTAAATGTAGCGAACATAGATGTAAACTTTATTACAGTAAAATCGAAATAGCTCACACTAAATAACATCATCTCATGATGCTCTTAAGCTCATATTAATGACATGTCATTCAAGAAGAACAGAAGATCAAAGTCCCTTAGTTAGTGGATTTGCAACCATATTATCTGTGAAAATATGCTATATTATAACGTTACCTTTCTCTACCTTTTTTTATGATAAAAAATTTTGACTGCTATATATTTAGACCCCTTGAAATCTCTGTTATTAATAAAAATACTACAAATTTATTTTCTCAATACAATCATATGGGTGAATCCATAAAGTTAAATACAATCAACTCCTTAATGAGCCTAATAGCCCAAGTAACATCATAAAAAAATGTTATTAACACAACTTACATAATAGAAAATGATATAGAACTTTATTTACTGCATTTCCTGTTATCATAAATATGTATTCTGTTATTGATCTCATGTCATTCTAACAGTTAGAAAAGTTTACATCTAAATACCCTATTAGCTGCAAATCCTGAATATGTCTATAAATCAGCATATAATCTCTTGTCCTCCTTAAGTACCTTAAAATCTTCTTGGCAGTCCTGAATTTGACTGATATCTGCCTAGAAGTCCCGTCGCAAAGACGATATTTAGTCTAATGCAAATTCAAGCATATATTATATTTTTAAGTGCACTAACATAATGTATACCATTTAATTAGATTTTCTTAATATCTAAATAAGGAAAATATAATAGATTTGGTCCATCACACTTAATGACAAAAGCAATTCCTAGTTTGCAATAATGTATATTGAATATTTCCAAAATATAATCAGCAAATGTCCGTTGAGCATTGTAACAATCCAAAAAAGCTAGAAACTATCGAAGAATTGTATGACGAGCATTGTATTTATATTAAGCCTTCGGAAGGAACTCATCCATGACAAACATACTTTCTTTGTAAATATAATGAAGTGTCGACACGTAAATTCAAATGTACTTTTTAAAAAAATTTGAATGATATTCCAAACTTTAACATGCATTTTCACTTTTTTTTAAGCAAAGTGGCGCCATCACGTGCGCATGCTTGAAGCGCCCCCAGCCCCTACGATCGATCCCCAACACCGATCACGAGGTATGTGGTTTGTTTACTAAATGCTCGATTTTGCAATTGCGTTAAGCAAAATCTCTCCCAATTCTCCATCGTCAGTAACAAAGCGATCTTAATTCCTTATTAGTGAGATACGTGTGAGATAGCTTTTGAGTTGGCTAACTTGGTTCGAGCCCTTGTTTTCATCTTTCAATATCATCCCCGACATAAGGAAAGAGGGATGTGATTGACATTTCTGCACGTTCGGAACAGGCTGTGCCTATCTAAAAGCTGAACACACCCCTCATTTTTCTCGGCGATAATATCCTAAATTACTAATGACTCATTTGAATTATTATAGCGTGCATTGTGCCGGATGTTCGAGCTTTAGAGTTATAATGTGACATGAGAATGAAAACCCGCCTCACGATTTATCAGAGCTCGAATGTCTAATGAAGAAAGCGAGTAATTGCAAATCTTTTTCAAGGGGGATCGGTCATTATACTTATAGTAGATTTCGCCGCATTGAGACAGAAGAATTACTTTATCATGAGTTTTAGCTGAATATGAATATGTAATCCATAATATACAGCACGAGGGTCATTTTGCACTCTCCATCCGGGGTATTTGAATTTTATTTTTTTTTCACCCAATTTTTGATGAGGTTACGCCTTAACCAATACCAAGGTCCAATGACAAGGATCGGAGGGCTGTCCCCTCGAAAGAGTTGGGGTCCATCGCTCTCTCAAAGTGTCCTCCTGCCTAGTCTCAGCTGGATGGTCTTGTTTCCATCAAGGACCAAACCCCACTCCCCTTCTGTTTTCCTCTTCCCCTCTCCCATCTGTTCACGAATCCCCGTCTCTCACGTTGCCCACAACCGTTGTCTACCGCTGGTAGATCCATCATCCATCCGCTCACGGACATAGTTTTCTTGACGTCCGCAAAATTCCTAGATGTAACGAATCGTCCACGAAATAAGCTATGTAACAGAAACAGATAATCTCGATGCTCATAAAAAATGGTCGCATTGTGGTAATAAAGAAGAAGAAAGAATGGAATCTGGGTAATGAAAGCCTGAAGAAATCCGGTGCTACTTGCAGTGCAGATGTAAAGTAAATCAGAAAATAGTACGAGATAATTGGCAGAAACATTCTCTAGAGCACCAAATTGAAGCCGGCAAAGCATAGCAGAGGGAGACAACTGACAACTCATCGAGCTGCCTCTAAGATCACATTAGAAAGTATTTTAAGATACAGAGTCGACATCAATGGCGCGATCAAACCAGTGGCCTTTGAACTCTCAAGAAGAAAAATGCCCCCTTGGATGCTGTTATTGAAATCTAGCATTCATTTATCAACAAGTGAGGCATTGGAATTGAATTGCCTAAAATATTCTATTGTAGCCGGATCACATGATTTCTCATTCCTAGTTGGTATAGTACTATCACATCATTAAATAATATGGGAGACTGAAAGTGATTTGATCTTTTGTCAGTATTAACATATCAAAGATGACCTTGAGCACATATCTTCACGTCTGTCCCTCCTCTGTATGCTAGCGTACACTACTCAAAAGCTAATGCCCTTTTGAAGTAGCCTAAGTGGCTTCATCTTGCGTATTTCATTTGTTAGTACAGATTGCTCAATAATCTTGAAGTCGATAAATAAGCAAGATAAATGGTGCCACCTCCAGCATGGGAAGGACTTGGAAGTTTCCCAAAATCAAGGACTTTCCCTTGAGAATGTTAACAGCTAAATCAGAACATAAGCCTCTGTTTAGCTTGGATGTACCATCATCAGCAAATTTTTAATCTGAACAGCTTGCTGGATTGTTCTTTCACTTTGCTAGTTCAGGTGGATACCGTGTCTTTGATAGTCCTCATTATGACCTAAAACATGAGTTCCAGTGGAGCTTGCACAAAGTTGATTCTGGTTATTTTGGTTGGACATGGACAGAATAATGCGTTTACCAGTTCATTATTCGAAGATATGTAGTATGTTCATATTCAAGACTCTTTATTCCAAGTGAGTAGCTCTAGAGGCATCGACTCCTTCCTAGCGATAAATCCTTATTGAATTCACGAGATATTTGAAGTGAGACATATATAGATGATAATTAAGCATTGCCCTCGAAGTTGAGAACTCATGATGTCTAAATCCAACTCCCGCTCTTGCAGGAGGAACATGACATTAAATCTTGAGAGACTAGAGTAGCATCATGGGTTCAAATGGATCACGAAACAAATGAAGAAGACAGAATGCGAAAGTACAACTAACAGGAAATTGCCGAACATATTTCATCCTCATATATGATAACTGCAGAATGGATATCTAAACCATAGGGACAGTAGGCTTATTTTGAAGTTTGTCTTCGAAATTGGGACTATTTTCATACGATACACTCTGTTGAAATACATTCCTCACTTTCTTCTTTGAGTTTTTATAGCACCAAATAAAACAGCTCCAAGAAAGGAAGAAATTCTAATCTAGACTTTGATCCCTGCAGCAAAGCTGAGTACGTCATGTACAAGCTTAAAGAGTAAAATAGCTGAAAAGGACATTGTTCCGATCTGCAACCAATTTGGCATTATAGACAACAGCAACTGCAGCAAAATCATGCTCGCTGATCTCATGGAAAGTGACTGAACCCCACATTGACTAACAATCGACATGGGAAATTTCTACCTTCGCCTTCCTCGAAAGCAATCCCTTGCTCTTTATAACCAGAGTGCAGGGAACTGAAGGTTGGGTGACCTTTATACATCAAATGCTACACCAGATGAAGTTGGACAAGGATTAAGATTGGAGCCATTCCCCCATTCTCAGACAAACATGAGCAGAGACCTCGAACTGAAGCCAGCTATTCAATGATTGTTCCAATGGAATCAGCTCTCAGCTCCCCATCCAGATTCAAGATCAACGTATATAGTGTATAGAGGAGGATGAACATTCAATCCATTGTTAATTAGTTGTCTATGCAATCAGTTTAGACAACTTAGCACCTGATCTATTAATAGACCACAGAAGCAATGTCTACTGGTAGCTATTCTTTCACACAAGGAACCACACAAGATCTATTTTAGAATATCACTGCTGTTTGATTCTCATGCGATGCTCTCTGAAGTATAGGCTGTACGTGTGGTTTTTACAGATATGTAGAAGGAGAAACTGTCTTGCGTACAAAGACATGTTACCTGCTCATAAATTCTCTAGTCACTTTTAAAGAGCAGAACTATGAGGCAAATGATTATGAAGAGGTTTGTGCTATATAATACATAATTATCTCTGTCCAGGATGTGTCACAAAGAGGAAACCCAGTTTCATGAAGCACCTCACTAGATGCAGCAGAGAAGTACAGTCTAGAGACATAATTTTTCCTTATATAGTGCAATAAGATCTCCATTTTGCTGTTGGACTAAGTGAAGACAAGATCTTCACTCTAATTACATGAAAACATAGTAATTATGAAGTCCTGTCATCTCTCTGTCACTCTACCATTTTAACTACAGTCTTATTAGAATTTTAATTTGAGTATGATTCACTAACACAAATTGTCATTAGATCCATTCACTTTCCCTCTCAGAATTCCAAGATATGTACATAGTTGGATAGCTTTACCTAAACCAAAGTCATTTGTCATTTATCATTTATTAGTCACTGCATTTTGAAAGATATGATATCCAAACTCAATAACAATCTTCGTACTCACATTTCTTCAAGGCTAAAAGTCCCAGAGTTAAACCTTGCAAATTTAAAGACTGAGTGAAAAACAAGATAGAAGTTGTCAGAGTCTAATGGCATATTTCCATGAATAGGCATGCCATATGTTCCTCAAAGCACTGAGACAGAGGGTTCTAATAAATGATCCTAAAAGTTGCCCTATAATCTAACTAGACATCTACCTTTCGCAATCTTTGTTTTCAGAACGATGAAATTACAAGAATAAGCAAGGAAACAAGAAGAAAGACATGAATTCATGATCCATCGTGAGCAATTACAAAGGCATACCGGTAGAAGCTACAAAGAACTTATATAGGGCTAGATTAAATGAAAATAATTAGCAGTAACACTTTTTCTTCTACAACACAGAATTATGTACACTTGGCCATTTTCTTGAAGAGTTGCCTGAATACCATTTGATTTATCCTGATTACTACTTTACATTGCTTGAAACATAGAAGTTTATTGGATAGGAGGTGCAAAGTGGCAGCAAAACATGGGTTAAAGAATTATATTTTCTATTCAATTTCTTACAAAAATAATGCAGCATGAATTTCATAAAACAAGAATCGCAACTGGGGCTTCATCATCTGTGTTTTCAAAACAGTTACATAGCTTGTGCTTCATAATTCCTCTCTTAATTTACTTCACTACTTCCCACCGACGATCTAAATTTTTCAGGTAACGATGACTAGATAATCAAAGCTTACATATCCAATACACAATCACTTACCGCCAGCTAGAAGATAATCAAACACAATATTTTGCAAACTACGTAGTCTCCACCTTCTGTATCATACCTGAGATCCTGTTGACGGAAAAGAGCGAGACATAAAATACTGTCTGGGATCCAATAACCTACAAGCAGTAAGAAGACGAGACACAATAGATTAATTGATATAAATTCATGCACAGTAGAAAGTACCTCTCTCTGATGTCCTTGACGCTCTCAATAAGTTCAATGAATTGTTGCATCCTAATATTTTTTCGATTCTCCTTGATATCTAATATGATAGATGAGACCTTTGAGACGGTCATGAGTTCTTCTTCTATCTTCTTTAGTTGCTCATCAAGCCCCTCCAGAAAATCATTGAAGGAAGAAATTCTATTCGACCTATCGACCACTTGATTCTCAATATTTGCGCTGGCACTGATAGGTTCCTCGATATGGTCTGCATTATTGTCAAAAGCTAGATTTCCTACAGGACTTAGAGAAGCATCCAAGTCTGTCCTTTCACCCTTTTCTGAAACGTCAGGATCAAAACTTTCTTTCTTGTGTACAACTTCCAAAATGTCCTGCTTTGGGGACACTATATGAACTGGATTGGACATATTATGACTGCCAACTTCAAGATCTGCAGCCACATTTCCGATAAGCTGAGACTCTTTAATAGATATTGCCTGGAAAAAATCGGTTTTGCGATCACGATTCACAATACAGGATTTGGGTTAAGGACCTGAATATGTACCAACCAACCAACCAACCAATCAATGGAAAAGGATGGCATTCATGAAGGAACAATGACTTTAAAATGGCACGAACCAGAAGAACCAACATATAAGAGTGTCGAAGTCTTATATCAACTACAAAGGGAATACTAAAGTGGCCATGCCAATAGACCAAGAAAGTAAGTGCAAAGAGTAGCATAGCACGAGAGAATGTGTGACTCCTTTAGCAAAAAATAAGGATCAGACTTATGTATGCATAACAGTAACATACCTCATTTAGCTTAGCCGAGAGTTCATCCAGCAACCGAATCCGGCTATTTGACTTCTCCAGAGCCTGCATTATTTTCTTCTTCTGAAACAGCAGTTCCCTTGCATCATTTTCCTTCCCTGTTTGGACATTGATGGATGCCTGTCGCCGAAGCTTCTCTGCGGCCTCGGATAACCGCAATAGCCGCAATCTCGCATTATTTGCTGAATGAGAAACCATAATCATTCAAGACCTCCAAAGTACTAAAACATTGTATGGATGAGTTTAGAAACGAACTGAGACTATATATTGATGTCAGGATAGCTACATTCACAAGGGGAGGAAGAACATCCTACTTCTTCATCAGGGAAAAGAAAATAGAAAGACAAGAAAGTGAATGATATAGGAGCACATCCTAGTACTTCATCAAGTACTCCGATCCAAAACTTGAAAATTACAACAGCGAAACAAACGGATTACATCTACAAGGCAATACACATGATCAACGGATGTATCAATGCCCTACTATTGCGCCTAAACACCCTTGTCGAAGTTGTGTCTTAAAATGCAACATTACATTTCCCTTTTGGCAGGATGTTTGAGAACGTTCCTCGAAGTATTCTTATGGTCCACTGACTACTGACAAGGCAAAAAAGAAGAACAGCGACCCGATAACCCATCTCCCCTGTCCAATCAAGCTTCCCTCATAAACCCAAATTCTTACCGACAATTTAGCCGACGACATCAGAAAAGAAATGGAAAAACAACCCGATTTCGCATAATGGGCAACGAATTTTCCTCGAGGAAGAATGTGAAACAGCCTAGAAGCAAACTCCTTCGCCTTATTCCCCCCACCCCCAGCATAGCAAGTGTACTCACCTAAAAAAAAAAAGGTGGAACTTTTCCAGCAAGTATGATCGCTATCAGCGAACCGCACAACATCGAAGCGACTCTCCTATCAATCGAACTCTACACTCCACAAGGGCCGAGACCCAATAAAGAAGTGCTCGAGGGCAATCAATGAAGCCGAATTAAGAGACAGCCGTCCGTCCACATTCGAAATTGGACATGACAGACACCTTTTGTTCATGTGGGTGTGTGAGAGAGAGATAAGAAGGAGGAGATACCTTTGGTACGGGTGGTTTCTGCCTCCGCGTGGAGCTGATCGAGCCGAGCGCGCAGTTGCTCCGTGTCAGTGGCGCGGGCGGAAGCGAAACACACGGGTCTCGACGAAGGCCGACAGGCGACGAGCGGGGGCACGTTTCCGCACCGCAGCATCATCTTCCTCTCTGCTTCGTTCTGGCTCGCCAAATTGGGATTTCCTCGCTTGGGAATGCTCCTAATCCCTTCAGGAGAGCTCCATCAATTATCCCCCCGACAACAAAAAGATAAAAAAAAAAATGCGAACTTGAGTGGTTTGTCCCAAAAAAAAAAAGAGATCGACTTGTTTCGTTCGGCAAGAGTCAAAATGGAAGAAGCCTTTTCCTCAAGACCAATTTATAAACTATCTTGGACCATGAAAATCCCTCTGCAGTTCAACTGTAAAATACATCGCATGCGGTGTTCGGAAACTGATATTCCTCCTCGTTATTTACCACTGTGGTGATTAGCTTAAGTGGACAAAAATTATTAAGGCGCCTTCCCTTGTCATTCGACTGACATCTTGGCGACGTGTGATCAGGGGGCTCGACGACTCACCGACTAGGGGTGTGCATGGTCCAGGCGGGTGGTTCCCAACCTAGAACCGGGAACCATCCGCTAAGGACCGGTTCCGAAAAATTGGAACCGGGATCCACCCGTTTGTTGCATGGATCCACCCGGGAACTGATCTTGACGCGAAATAATTTTAGTTTTCAACATAGAACGGTCGGGTCTATGAGTTGGGAAGAAGGTGAGGAGGTCTATGGTCGGGTTTTCAACATAGAACGGTCGCGAAACAATTTTCCGCGGCTGTGGCGGGTGGCGGCCAACGCGAGGGGGCGAACAACGGCGATGGAGGAGCGGTGGCGATGGCGTCAACGCTCGGGGAGAAATCGAAATGGCAATAGGATCAGGAGGAATCAAGGAAGAGACAAAGAGAGAGAACCGAAGACGAAGGGAGTGAGGAGATGAGATATAATTTAGGGTTTCTTTTAGTATTTTTTATTTTAATATTAAAAAGGTTCCGGTCCGGTCCGGGTGGGCGGATCCGCCCATGGAACGGGGAACCGGACCGGTTCCCTCAAGAACCGCCGGTTCCGGGCGGTTCCGGTTCCGGGCGGTTCCTGGGTATTTTGCACACCCCTATCACTGACAACACCGACCGAGGTTGACTTTCGAATCGGACATTTCGTAACATGAATTTCTACGGACAATCTTGCTAATCTTATGTTATTCTGATTATTTCGCCTCGAAAGATCACCATGGGAGGCAGAGATTTATTGTCCTTTAAAATATTGGAAAGAACTGATTTGTTTACTATTTGGACTGATTTGTTCACTTCTAAAAGAAGATATAACAAATGTAATTTGCCACAAAACATGCATACTCGAGGTAGATTCATTTTCTCTTAAAAGAAGGTTAAAAAGGCAAAAGGATTGTCGCCATTTTATGTTATTAGAGGCAAAATATTTGACATTAAAATGTTTTCCTTAATAATAATTTATATATAAACATGTATGTAAATGATGGAAGTATTTTCGTAAATTCATTTTTATGGGTGATACAAGAGATCATCTTAAAAAAAAAAAAACGTTGTCCAAATCATCAATTTTTCGCAAAGCAAACATAATTTAGACATATAAATTAGAGATGGATAATAATATGTCATTAAATACATTTCACGACTAGGAATAGCTACCACTATAAGCTTCAAAGGCAAATTTCTATGTCTCAAATTCTCATATATGTTGTAGTGCCACCAACGGTTTATTCACACTTACCTAACTCTTTTAGAAATATTTGTTTATAAAATATGGGCTCTCCCAAATCCATACCTTACGATATTAATTTTTCTAATTTATATGTTCAAAAGGAGTCATCACTAGTAATTATTGGAGGTTGGCTAGAAACCCTAATCAAGATGTGAGAGTGTCGTCTTGATGCATGCGCAACTAGAGATTTCATAATCGAAGACTTGCTATTTAACTAGAGCCCTTTTGGTATCTAAACTTGACCATTTGTTAATCAAAGTGTCGGGATAGCTTTTCGAAAATTTGGACTCTCAGGCTTGGGCCGCGGACATGATCAGGCTTGTTTAAAGCTAACCCAATTGGAAAAGAAAACCCATCCAGCCCATTTCATTGAAATTAAGCACACTAAGCCCATCCCGCAAATGCTCAGCCTAAGCATGTCTGAAGATAAAACCAGCCCGAATTTACCAATCCCAGCTCATTAAACCAATTTAAGATCAAAGCCCATTACGCCTAATTAAAACTAAATAAGCCCAACGTAGTAATTTGCCACTCTCTTTAATTTTTTTTTCTTTTTGTTCTTCTGTCTCCCTCTAGCCTGCATCTTCTTCCCCATTGCAGGTCTCCCTCCGAGGACTTTCCTCACGAGACCTTCACCCGAAGCCTCTCTGCCGGTGGACGCCACACAAGAATTTCATCGCACGAACCCACAACGGAAATTTAATCGATCTGACGTCAACTACCTAACGCCGCCAACCATCACCAAGTCATCTTTGCCGGTCACTTCTCCAGCTAACACCGGACTCATTCCGGCGACATTAAGCTCACCGGAAACGTACGTCAAAATACAAACACCGTAGCAACAAAG